>CP032253.1:49346426-49754602 GCA_005610355.1 Gossypioides kirkii
TCTATATTTTTACGATAGCACAAATATAATTTCATCATTTTTATAGCTTATATCTTTATAATTTTTAAAGAATTAAATTAAATTTTTATTATTTTTGAATGGATCAAAGTGTAATTTTATCATTAATAATTTAAAATTTTATAAATTATAAAGAAACAAAATTAAAATTTTACCATTTTAAGGAGGTTATAATATATATACAAACAGAAAAATTACAAAAATCTTAAATCTTAGGGAGGGGGAGGCTTCTTATATTTTTGGGAGGGCCATAATATATTTAATGTGAGTTAAATTGAAAAAAAAAATTAAATTTTGAGGGAGCCATAGCCCCTTGAACCTCTACTTGACTCCGCCATTGCTTTGATGATTTTTAGATTATAATCATCCTTTTATTTTTGTTATTAAACTATTTTCGTCAAGTAAAATTATCGTTAATTATGTGTTAAATGTGACATGTTCATAATTTAATCTTTTAAAATTGTTTTTACATATTTGAAAGATTAATCATATTCATATGTTTATATATAACAAATATTAAGAAAATATAATATAAGCGTGATGTCAAGCATAATCCTATATCATGATTTTGAGTCTTCCTTCATACTGTCCCAAAAATCGTTTTTCTTTCTTTTATTTTTTTTTTTTTTTGAAAAACTATTAAAGGTTTAATTAAATTGATGGTTTTTATTTATTTTTCTGCATCTAATCCAAGCCAAATAAAATGTTAATCCACATCATGATTATGAACTAAGAACAGCTGAACTGAAAAAGAAAAACAGAGGATATCAAGAACTTCTATGCAGTAAAAAAGAAAAACAAAGACAATTCTTTGGGAGGGGGCAAGATTCAATCATTAACGTTGCAAACTGTTGAGTAAATTCTTATTAAATAATATATTTTGATATAACAAATTAAAGTGTTTTTGAATAGTAGTAAAATTGAACAAATTGATAAAATCAATTTGAAATAGTTTCAATTTAGTCAAATATTTTCAAATAAAACCATTTTCAAATAAGTTAAAACTGCTGCAGGACAAAAAGTATCGGTACTTTTTGTCTAAGTATCGATAATTTATAAAATATTGATATCCCTGTTTTTAATCGAGACCAAAAGAGCATTCTGACTTACAGGTATTGATCCAGATATCGATACTTTCCATATGGTATCGATAATTTGCTCCTTGGTATCGATAATTGGGGTCCAACGATCACTAAATTTTAATTAAAGGCAGAAAATATATATACCCTTTTATAGGTATCGATACTTTTAGTTGCAGGACATTTTAATGAGTTGGTATTTCACTTCCAATGGGATTATTCTCCACCACATCAATTGCAACGGTCAAAAAGCTCAAAATGACTAAATATCATCCTTCAATGGTCTAGCAACATATAAAAGGAAGAGTGCAAAGCCTAAAGATCAATCAAATTCAACTTAGAGTTTAATTCTTTCATACATTTTCTTGTAAACACTTGTGAGCTTTCATTGTATTCATTTAATTCAATCATTCTTCTTTGTATTCGTGCTTAATAGGCAAACATCCTGATCTTGTAACGCTTGTTTCTAGTTTGCTTATTTGTCTTTTTTTTGAGAGAAGGTTTGTACTTAAGATTTGGGTAAAAACCTTAAGGTGTTGTCCATTAAGACTTTGGGGTATAAGTCTTATTTGGGTGTAAAGTTAAACTTTGCCCTCAATGGTTGTACAAATCGAGTAGATTTGAAAAAATTCTTAGTTGGTAAAAGCTAAGGTAGTGGAGTAGGTGTTTAGAGGCCGAACCACTATAAATCCTTATGTTCTTTGTTGCAAAATTTATTTGCTTCCGCCACAACATCGTAAAGGTCATTCAACCTTCTTTACCATTGTTATCGAGTTGATTCATCGAGCCTAAAATACTAACACCAACTTAAATAGATAGTTCTTCCTTTATTTTCTAGCTCAAAATTATTTCAAAACACTATATTCAAGATGGGTTATGATCTATTCTATTACCTTTTAACTTAGCTCCTCATTTGTGATTTTAATTAGAGTGATCAAAATGATCAAATCATGTAACTTGAGTGATTAAATTATAAATTTTTTATTGTGGGTGCTTAAAATGAAAATTTTGTAATTAACCGTACAAAAACTTTTTACTGTTAAAGGAATAACATTCAGAGGCTCCATCTGATTTGATACAACATTGTTTTAGTTATCCCTTGGCCTCATCTTCCATGCAGTTGTCCACATTCATATCTTGAATGCTTTGTTAATCCATAATTTCTCTTCTACTATTTTGATTGAAATATGGCCTCTTGTGTGGACAAATGTTAAAACGTCCCCAGTATAGAAGCTGTAATTAGGAGAAGTAATGGCCTATCAGAATACGGGATGTTAAATAAAAGAATGGGTGGTCCAAATAGGCAAATGATGATTAGAGAAATCAAATGGGAAAAGCCACCAATTGGATGGATTAAGCTGAACATAGACGAGTTTGTGGCTGCTGCAAATGGGTTGGGAGGAATATTTCGGGATGCTCTAAGGGGAATGGATTGCTAAGTACTTTAGAGGCACACTGCAAGTGGGATTATGGGTAGATTGATGCATTCAAAACCAACTAAAAATCTAATTAAAAGAAGTGCACCTATCAATTAATATTATAGATACGGTGAGTAAAGATATCGTTCACACGAGGACTAAAAGTACTAATAATTACCGTCTTTTTATTATTTAACCAACAAATTATAGAGGTTGATTAAAACTAAAATTAACTAATTAATTAACAAAAAAGTACAACAAAGAAAAAATTAAAAAAGCCAACAATTAACAACCAAGAAGCGAAACAATACCTAGGAAAGAATCCACACAAATTTTATTTGTTATTATCAATATGAATTAAACAATTTCTTCACTTAGTATCTTGATCCATAAAAATCCCTAAATTATGTTAATATATCTATATAAGCATAAAAATAACTTACTCTAGGTTGATTAATTGAAATTTCTTTCGAATTAAAATCATATTATCGCATTAACTCGATCTTTGCATCCCCGATTAGATTTGACTCTAATCCGATAAATTTATATCGTCCTATTTCTAAGATTGCATGCTGCTTCACTCAATTATGCTAGATCTACTATTAAAAAGAGTCTATTCCCCCTCAAATTTAAGCACATCAAACATGGATTAATAGCTTAGAAATATTAAACTAAGGATTAAGCACACATAATAGAGAACAAGATCTAAATATTTATTGCGTAAAATAAAAATAAAAAAAATAGAATTTATTATATGGTTCATCTCCTCTATGTATTTAGAAAGTTAATTCATAATTGCAAATAAAAACATCTCAAAAATGGTATAACAACAAAAAATAAAGAAACTCATAATAATTTTCAAAGAAATCAAAAGAAGATATTCAATCTAGATGGAAATTTACTTTAGAGTCGGCTTCAATAGTATTTTTCAAGTTATTTTCTTGAGTATTCTATGACGGTTTACTCCTCTATTCTTATATTTAGTATATATAAGTCTTATAATGCCCAAAAACCTAAAAATTGTGTTTTTCTGCGTGTTTGGGGTGCAATTCGCGGTTTCCACACGGTCTGACACATGGCTATGTGCCCAACTCGTGTGGTAGAGTCTAACCCGTGTAGCTCCTAAAATCTGCTCAATTTTTTGAATTTCATCGTGTTTCGCTCTTTTTGTTCCCAAATGCTTTTTCAAGTATAGAAACATGAATTTAAATGATTAGGAACATAATATTCATTATTTTACATCGAATAATCATCCAAAAATACATTAAAAATAAGATTAAAATATATTACTTTTAGTACTTATCACAAACGTTGATAGACTTGATGTTGCATGGGAAAAGGGATTTCGGCAACTTCTTGTTGAGTTAGATAGTGATGATGCTATTCATCTCATTAATTCTACTCAAGCAAAGTAAAGCAACCTAAGGTTGGTGCGTGTTGTAAGCAGGCCCAAGGAACAATTGGGGCAAGTTGTTTTCCTGTTTATTCAAAAAAAAAAAAAAAGCAGAGAAACTGTTGGTTGGGGTTCAAAGCAGAGGGATTTTCTTTTTCTTTTTTTCTTTTGCTTTTGCTTTGCGCTGTATACTATAAAAAAGAAAAAGATTTGTTGTATTTTGGGCCATTTTTCTAGCTTAACCCGGCTGCAATAAGCCCAAAATTTCCAATTGTAAAAAGATGTAATTACTCTGTCATCTTTATCTTCATTTCATGATTGAGTTTGAAATTTGTTTGGATGCAATTGTCTTTGCTTCACACTTTTAACTCTTTTTCCACACCGAAAAGAAAAAGGTGATTAAAGGATTATTCCTGGAAAACACCCTCATTTTCATTTGTCACCAAACTTCCACCACTACACCATTTCATTGCTATTATTATGGTTTTCCCGTTTCCTGGAAAAGGGTAGGAAATGTATTAAGAAATTGCTTAGAAACCTGTGTCTGCTTTCCATTTCTTGATGCTCCTATACTTGGTCTGTTTCTAGTTTCTGTCTGCATATTGAGCCACCATATTTTCTGGTTTTCCCTTTGAAACCATTTTTTGAAAAAAACAAAAATACATCTCGATTTATATTTTAAAAAATAAAAATAAAATCGTCGTCAATAATTTTTTAAAACAAATGTAATTGGATCACCTTTCGAAATTTTTTTTTAAAAAAATTATTAAAATAATTTTTGTCATTGAAACCATAAAACGAATTCAAAAATCAGTTACGCATAAAGAAGGATTAATATCACGCTTAAAATTGATACCTAATTAATTATTCAAAATCTTATTGGTTGAAAATTAAAAATGGAAGGCAAGTTTGCTTTCCAGAACTGCAGTCCTTGTGTACTGCAGCTTAAATTCATTTACATGGCCCATTATCATTGAACAAAATCTTCTACTTGGAAGTTCATTGAATGCCCAATTCTTCAGGCCATCTCTTTCACCAGAAAACTGATGTGCAAACTCTCTGAAGTCAAAAGTGTACTCATAATTCAACAAAGGAAACATGACTACAGAAATCGGTTCAAAGTAGTTCACCCCATCACTAGAACTTAGACTCTCTAAAGTTCCAGTAATCAAAGTAGCGATGTTACTCGAATTCCTGAGATTTCTAAGCCTGAAAACTGCTGCAGGAGTTAGCAGATTACCTTGTTTGGAGTAAGCAGAACCTGTTCCAACCATACAGAGATTCCCAGAAAACTCAGACCAGAATCCATGGACTTTCAGATGAAATGGACTTGGTATCGGATTATATGATCCGTAGAACATCAATCTTCCCTCATTCTTCCACACACCATCTGCAACAGTTTTAGACACATATCTGGTTTCAAATGAGAAGGAATTCGAGATTGTGTTGATTTTTGGGTTGAGAATTCCATTTTATTTTTTTTAATACACTGCAGATGGACTGTTGGCTGGAGTTCAAAGCAGAGGGATTTTCTTTTGCTTTTGCTTTTGCTTTGGGCTGAATGCTGTAAAAAGAAAAGGGTTTTTGTATTGTTGGGCCAAGTTTTCCAGCTTAACCCGGCTGCAATGAGCCCAAAATTTCCAATTGTAAAAAGATGTAATTCCTCACTCCTCTTTATCTTCATTTCATGATTGAGTTTGAAATTTGTTTGGATCCAATTGTCTTTACTTCACACTTTTAACTCTTTTTCCACACCGAAAAGAAAAAGGTGTTTGAAATAGTGTACACCAGAATTTTTAATGCTTTGTTTGAAATTTTAGTAATGGTCATGGTTAAACTTTTTTATCATCACTAGAAATTTTGGTATATCTACAGAGAAATTGCCTAGAAACCTCTGTTTACTTTCCTTGCAAATTTGATCTATTCTTCTCATTCTGCACGCTTCTCTACTTAAAAGACTCTTTCTAGTTTCTTTCTGTTTTCTGATTTTGAACACAAGTGTGAGATATATTTTTCTTCTCATCATGTTGTCGCTGCCTTCAACTTCATCCTCCATTTCTAGGAAGAAATATGATGTTTTCTTAAGTTTTAGAGTTGAGGATACCCGCAAAAACTTCACTGATCATCTTTATGATGCTCTGAAAAGGAGTGGAATAATCACCTTCAGGGATGATCCAAAGCTGGAGGCCGGCGAAGAGATCGCCCCAGAACTGTTTAAAGCCATTCAACAATCATGGTGCTCCGTAATCGTTTTTTCAGAATCTTATGCTTCTTCGGGTTGGTGCTTGGACGAACTTAGTGAGATTGTTAAGCAGAAGAACGACAAGGGTTATAAAGTGTTTCCAGTTTTCTATGACGTGGATCCATCTGATTTAAGAAAACAGAAAGGAAAAGTTGAAGCAGCCTTTGCGGAACATGGAAAGAGATATGATGAAGATAAGGTCCAAAGGTGGCGAAATGCTTTGACTCAAGTCGCAAACATTAAGGGATGGCATTCAAATGACAGGCAATTCCTTCATATCTTTTGTCTTTTCTATTTTTAATGCTTACATGATGTTCTTCTCTATTTTAGAGTTCATGTTATATCCATGTTCATTAGCTGTTGATTTCTTGTTTGGAAACCAAATTTTGTTTTTGTTTGTGTTTATAGGCATGAAACCGAATTTATTAGAGATATTGTTGAAAAGATATCAGAAAAATTATGTGAAACATATCCACTTGTACATGATGAGTTCGTTGGAATCTGTTCACGCTTACAGAAGCTGTATGCAAAAATAGATATTGGTAAAGATGATGTCCGTATTATTGGAATTTGTGCAATGGGTGGCATCGGCAAAACAACTCTTGCAAGATTTGCTTATACTAAAATGTCACCTCATTTTGAAGGTAAAAGCTTTCTTGCTGATGTTCGAGAAATTTCAAACAAATCTGGACTTGTTTCATTACAGAAACAACTTCTTTCTGATATCTTGCCCAAAGTTTGCTTTAATGTTTCCAATGTTCATGACGGGAAAGACATAATTAGCAGCAGGTTATCTCACAAGAAAGTTTTTGTTGTTCTTGATGATGTTGATAACCAACAACACTTAGAATGCTTGTTTGGAAAACGTGCCTGGTTCGGTTTAGGGAGCAGAATTATTGTAACAACAAGAGACGAACACTTGCTCCAATCTTACGGAGTTGATGATGTGTATAAGCCTACAACATTGAATGCCAATGATGCACTCCGACTTTTCAATTTGAAAGCTTTTAAGGGTGACACAAGGCTAGCAAATGATTTTAGTGAGCTTTCTAGACATGTTTTAGAATATGCCGGAGGTCTTCCCTTAGCTCTTAAAGTTTTGGGTTCTTTTTTGTGTGGTAGAGATGCAACCCAATGGAGAAGTGCAATAGAAAGACTCAAAAGAGTTCCGAACAAAGAAATTTTTAACACACTTCAAATAAGCCTTGATGGATTGGAAGAAAGCGAGAAGAAGATTTTTCTAGATATAGCATGCTTCTTTAAGGGGATGAATAAAGATCTTATAATGAAAGTATGGGATGATCAGAACACTTTTCCTGATCTTGAAATTAATGTTCTCATTGAAAAATCTCTACTAACCGTTGATAAATACAACCGATTGTGTATGCATGACTTGCTACAAGAATTGGGAAGAAAAATTGTTAGGGAAAACTCTCTTGATGAACCTGGAAAACGTTGTAGATTGTGGGAGGAAGAAGATGTTTATCATGTGCTAACAAAAAACACTGTAAGTCATTCCGTAAAACTTAATTGATTGTAACAGTCAGTATTAAGAGATGGCTTCAATTAAATTTGGGAATCAAAGCAAAACTATGACTTTTTTTTGTACAAAAACATACATAGCCTATTATATTTATAAAGTATTTATTTTTTAAAAATAATAATGTGTTAATTTAAAATATTGATAAAAGTAAATTGAGTACATTTGTCCTGTATATTTCTAAAATGTGTCATTCAACTTTTTTTATTATAAATATTAAAAAAGACCTACACGATATATAAAAAAAAAAAAGAATGTTATTTCATTGAATTGCTTTAGTTGAAAAATGTTTTATTTAGTTTGTTTTTGTTTATTAATTTCAACCAAAATAATAATAGTAATGCTAAACATGCATTGATAATCATAAATGTAAATTTCACAAGTTTTTTTCTTATGTTTTATTTTTTATTTTTAGGCCACGGAAATTATTGAAAGCATGATCATCGACTTTAAAAGGTAAGAAAACATATACATATATCTATGTATAATGTTGATGTTGTTGTTTTTTTATTTTGTAAAAATAATAAAAACGAAGTGGCAAAAATCTTCAATGCTTAATGTTTTAAGAAAAAAAAAGAGTGGTATGTGTTGGTGAAATATGCATTCATCATTATTGAGTTGTAAGCTTAATCATCTATGCAGTAATTAAGAGTATGTTTATTGTAGTTGTGTAAATTCGTTGTATGTATTTTGGTGTAATTGTAATGTCGTTGCATTCGGTTGTATCTATTTTCTTGCATTTTCTCTTTAGTCAAACACTTTTCTTGCGTGTATATCATGGTTTCTAGCTGTGTGAGTTTGTGAATATCAGCTCCAATTCTTTCAAGCTGTGTTATTCAAATCTGGATGTAGCTGTTATTTATGCGTATGTGTTTGGTATGAGCATATTCATTTTTTATTTTATTTTTCTTGTTTTTGAGATTCCTTAAAAGATCATATCTTCATATCTGTGTTTAACTATATATATGTCAAAGATAAGTGTTAGACATGAGCATTTCACTTTGAGCAACATAACTTTTTAGATACTAAATGTTTTGAATCTAATCATATTCTTGTTCTACCTAGGGAAATGAACAAGACTTTCACTTTGAGCATGGATGCCTTCGTGAAGATGAAAAGATTAAGAGTACTCAAAGTCCTTTGTCGGTTAATTTGTTATGATCTCACATATCTTTCTAATGAGCTACGGTTTTTAGATTGGATGAAATATCCTTTAAAATCATTGCCTTCAAGTTTCCAACCGGAAAACCTTGTTATACTTCTCCTATCTGATAGCAACATTGAAGAACTATGGAAGGAAAAAATAGTAAGAATTAACTTATTTTATCATTGTTTTCTATCTTATTTTGTGAAGAAAGATTAATTTTTTATTAACATTGAAGAATAACAATAAAAATGAGCTTCCCTGTGTTATTCTCTTTTTATCTCTAATTTATTATTGTTTTCAACAGCCCCTGTATAAGTTGAAAGTGCTCAACCTCAAATGGTCCAGAAATCTGATCAAGGCACCAAACTTCACAACTGCCCCAAATCTTGAAACTTTGGTTTTGGAAGGTTGTGTTAGATTAGTGTCTGTTCATCCATCTGTTGGAGTTCTTACGAAGCTTAAGCTTTTGAATTTAAGATGGTGCGGAAGTCTCAGGAGTTTTCCAACCAAAATTGGAATGGAATCTCTTGAAGAATTAATTCTTTCAGGTTGCTCAAATCTTAAAAGCTTTCCAGAGATTGATGGTAATATGGAACGTCTGTTAGATCTTCAGTTAGATGGGGCGGGTATTGAAGGACTTCCCTCTTCAATTGCAAATCTCAGAAGACTTCGATATTTGAATTTAAGTGGCTGCAAAAGTCTTAGGAGTCTTCCAACCAAAATTGGAATGGAATCTCTTGAAGTGTTAATTCTTTCAGGTTGCTCAAATCTTAAAAGCTTTCCAGAGATTGATGGTAGCATGGAACGTCTGTATGAGCTTTATTTAGATGGGACGGGTATTGAAGGACTTCCCTCTTCAATTGCAAATCTTAGAAGACTTAAACGTTTGAGTTTAAAAGACCACAAAAGTCTTAGGAGTCTTCCAACCAAAATTGGAATGGAATCTCTTGAATGGTTAACTCTTTCAGGCTGCTCAAATCTTAAAAGCTTTCCAGAGATTGATGGTAACATGGAACGTCTGTTAGATCTTCAGTTAGATGGGGCGGGTATTGAAGGACTTCCCTCTTCAATTGCAAATCTCAGAAGACTTCGATATTTGAATTTAAGAGACTGCAAAAGTCTTTGGAGTCTTCCAACCAAAATTGGAATGGAATCTCTTGAAAGGTTAACTCTTTCAGGTTGCTCAAATCTTAAAAGCTTTCCGGAGATTGATGGTAGCATGGAACGTCTGTATGAGCTTTATTTAGATGGGACGGGTATTGAAGGACTTCCCTCTTCAATTGCAATTCTCAGAAGACTTAAACGTTTGAGTTTAAAAGACTGCAAAAGTCTTAGGAGTCTTCCAACCAAAATTGGGATGGAATCTCTTCAAAGTTTAACTCTTTCAGGTTGCTCAAATCTTAAAAGCTTTCCAGAGATTGATGGTAACATGGAACGTCTGCTAGATCTTCATTTAGATGGGGTGGGTATTGAAGGACTTCCCTCTTCAATTGCAAATCTCAGACGACTTCAATATTTGAATTTAAGAGGCTGCAAAAGTATTAGGAGTCTTCCAACCAAAATTGGAATGGAATCTCTTCAAGTGTTAATTCTTTCAGGCTGCTCAAATCTTAAAAGCTTTCCAGAGAGTGATGGTAACATGGAACGTCTGTTTTCTCTTCAGTTAGATGGGGCGGGTATTGAAGGACTTCCCTCTTCAATTGCAAATCTCAGAAGACTTCAATATTTGAATTTAAGAGGCTGCAAAAGTCTTAGGAGTCTTCCAACCAAAATTGGAATGGAATCTCTTGAAAGGTTAACTCTCTCAGGTTGCTCAAATCTTAAAAGCTTTCCAGAGATTGATGGTAACATGGAACGTCTGTTAGATCTTGAGTTAGATGGGACGGGTATTGAAGGACTTCCCTCTTCAATTGCAAATCTCAGAAGACTTCGATATTTGAATTTAAGAGGCTGCAAAAGTCTTAGGAGTCTTCCAACCAAAATTGGAATGGAATCTCTTGAAAGGTTAACTCTTTCAGGCTACTCAAATCTTAAAAGCTTTCCAGAGATTGATGGTAACATGGAACGTCTGTTAGATCTTCAGTTAGATGGGACGTGTATTGAAGGACTTCCCTCTTCAATTGGAAATTTGAGCAGTCTTGCTTTGTTAAATTTGGAAGATTGCAGGAACCTTGTGAGTCTCCTAGGGAGCATAGGTGGGTGTACAAGTTTAAAAACTCTTAATCTTTCTGGCTGTTATAAAGTTGAAAATTTGCCAGAGAATTTGCAGCAAGTAAAATCCTTGAAGGAGCCTGACTTAAGTGAAACATCCATGACAAAATCACCACTCTTCATTTTTCAATTTAAAAATCTTGAAGTTCTGTCTTTTAATGGGATCAAGGGATTACAGAAATATCTGCCTCCGTTTTTAGGTTTGAGTTCATTAAAGGAGCTGAATCTAAGGAACTGCTGTCTTTGTGAAGGAGATATTCCTAGTTATATTTCTTACCTATCCTCTTTGGAAAAACTTGATCTTGGTGGTAACAATTTCATCAGCACACCTGCGTGCTTTGCTCAATTTTCCAAGCTTGAATCTCTTAATTTGTCAGATTGCAGGGCGCTTAAATCATTGCCTGAACTAACAAATATAAGCCATATAGTTATAAATGGTTGTACTTCTCTGGAAAGAGTTGCATATCCATCAAAAGTTTGCAATTCAAAGGGTTGGGCAGAAATAGTAGGTATTAATTGCTTCAGATTGGCTGAGAACATCGATGCCATAACATTGCTGAAAAAACATCTAAAGGTTCGTTAATATCTCTTTTTCTCCCAGTCTTATAATTATTCATGGTGTTAGTTATCAAACAACCAGAGTTTATTTTGCAGGTATTTGGAAATTCACGTGAAACTGTTGATGTTATTCTACCTGGAAGTGAAATCCCAGAATGGTTTAGTCAACAAAGAGGTGAGTCTAGGATTAAGATAGATTTGCCTCTGGAAGTTGGGAATGATAGTCAATGGATGGGAGTTGCTTTCTGCTGCATTTTTGTCAGTTATGATGCTTCATCGGGGCATAGGCCGCTCTTTTATAGTACTGTTTCCATTGGTATGGCCAAGGAAATTTTCTGCAATGGAAAATTTCTTTTTGAAAGGCCCGAAATGAAGGAGGACCACATTTTCATTCGTTATTTCTCGCGTGACAACTTAAAAAGACCACCTTTTAGCACGAATTTAATTTTTAGAGGACTTGGAGGTGTTAAGGTGAAGAAGTGGGGTCTTAGAATGGTGTATGAGAGAGATCTGGAAGAGATGGAACAAATAGAAGAGGTGCATAGCAGTCAATGTTGTGCAATTTTAGAAGATATGCAGCAACACCCTGCTGATGATGGATCAATAGGTAACGGTTCCCTCATTAAGCGAAAACGTGAAGAGATGGACAAAGGGCCGCAATCAACACTGTCAAAAATTTTCAATTCTATATTTGGCAAAAGGAGGAAGAAGCACTAATTGTGGTAAAGCACTTTATTTAATTTTTTTTAAAGACTTTTTTAATCTACGGTATTATTTATAGCTTTTTATTTCATTTAAAGTATTCATTTACGATATCTTTACTTCATAACAAATGAGATATAATCTTTTAAATATATGTAATTAACTTAAAAATTTTGAGCATACACATTTTGAACTCTTAATTTTATGCATATTCCAAATTTGGATAACATTATGTTTTTATAACATTCAAAATATTATTTATTTAATTTACTCATTTTTATATAATTATATTTTATGCTCGCAGATTGAAGAAATGTAATCAGGTGGAGATAAAAATGTGGAGGATGTTTGATTGCTCCATGAAGCAGCAGCTAATAAGTAAGGTGCACGATGTTTAGATTATAATCATCCTTTTATCTTTGTTATTAGACTATTTTCGTCAATTAAAATTATCGTTTCTTTTTTGTTGAAATTTATGAGAGATCAAGTTATGTGTGTAGTTTAATCTTTTAAATTTTTTTTATATGTTTGAAAGAGTAATTATATCCATATGTTTATATGTAATAAATGCTAAATAAGAAAAATATAGGCATAATATCGAATATAGTCCTTACCGTTTACATTTTGTCACTAATATCGTGATTTTGAGTCACCTTTCTACTTATTTGTTATTACCATTTACGCATATGAATCACTCGTTAAGTGTAAAATTCATACTTGAAAATGGTACCTGATAAGGTATAGAGAAGTAAGGGAAGGGAGCCGCACCTGGTTTCTCTCAGACTTCACGATTCGGTTCCGAAAGGACTTCCTCAGGATATTATTCCACTCTCCATGTCTGAAGGATTGCAGGAAGCAGGAGACCCCAAACATTGTAACATCCCAAGCAGCAGAGACAAAACACTGGTCAGGATTCACGGAAACCTGTAAAATGCTGTAATCAACAGAGTTGTGATTGCAATAAAGATCATATGCATGCGGCAGCAGTCGAACAGAAGTGGTCCCGATATAGAATGAACAACTGGGTGCCTTCTGTTTGGAGTTGGAGAACATTTTGAGAAGTATCTGAGGCAAAAGAAAGCAGTCCAAGATTAAACCTGCATATGAATTGAAGTCATTGTAGATGGAACGGTGCCAGTATTCGGCCGATGAAGAGAAAAGCAATGCAACATCCGGTCTACGCTTCTCCCAGGCAACAAGCAGCGTAAATTTGGCACATACAGAGATTACCTTCTTTGGAGTAAGCAGAACCTGTTCCAAACATACAGAGATTCCCAGAGAACTCAGACCAGAATCCATGGAGTTTCAAATGAAATGGACTTGGTATTGGATCCCATGATTCGTAGAACATCAAGCTTCCCTTAATCTTCCACACGCCATCTGCAACAGTTTTAGACACATATCTGGTTTCAAATGAGAAGGAATTCGAGATCGTGTTGATCTTTGGGTTGAGAATTCCATTTCCACCAATGTAATAATCAGTTTCATATCCATCAAATGCTCCAAAACTCTCAATGTAAGCTTTAGAGTTAGTGACTGATTCAGGAGCAACTGAAGAGCTGTAATCAGAGTGAGCGACTTCACTTTCACTCTCACTGTATGCATTCACTTCAGTCATGGCAGATTGGATAGCTTTACTCTCATCATCATCATCATCATCCACTTTGGTTTTTACAGAAACCTGCAAAAGACAAGCCAACAATGTGAAAGCATTGATCCAAAAACTACACATGAAATGGTAATAAAATATTTGTTTTTCTAAAGATTTCTCATGAAAACTTATATCCCCTTATCTGATAGAAGGATTGAGAAATCTGTATTGATTTTGGTTCAGAGAGCATCAAATCCATTCTATTTACATAATAACAGGTTCAAATATCCAAATCCAATATTTATTTACATATTTAGTTTTTATTTAATTTTATTTATATTTTTATCTTTAACAAAAAAAAAAAAGAGAGATTATTTGACAGTATATTTACTGCATAACCCCATTGTTATATACATCAATGTACAATGTCAAAACTATCTGTAAACAGCCTATGAATGAACGCAAAAATTGCATTCCTCAACTACTTGATAACAAATCAATTAAACTGCTGTGCATAATTTATAAATAAAAAACATTCTGGCCAAGTTTTCAATTTTTTTGGTTTCAAAAGCTAGTTCATATTTGCAGCATACTATCAACTGCATTATTTCAAGATTCGGGGGCAATAAGGAATTTCTCACAATCCTTGACTCCCACAACCGTAAATTCTTTCACGAGCATATTTACGCATCCAGCCATGGAGACCTTAAACTTTGGCGAGCAGCTCTTCTCGCCTTCTTTGACATCTTGGACACCACCTTTTACTGGGCAACCTACCTGAGCCCCATCCATATATGCTTTGCATGCCACAAGAATATCATGAGCACGCGTGTAGAAATGGCCGACAACAAAGTCCTCAAAATGCTGCAGCCAAACAGGATTTTCATAAGAATTTTAAGCCAAAGAGAAGCAAGGATAAGTAATTACATTCCAACTCCCATATGTTATCATTGAAATTGATATCAATAATTTTTTCAGCTTACCTTTGGAGGCCTCCTCATAGAGTAGATCATTGTCTTTAGTGACAAGATAAATATATCTTCATTGTATTGCCTGGACATTAATTCACCTTTTGGTGTGCCGCTATGACGTTCCCAACCTGGCTCATTAAAGTAAGGCTTCTGATTCAAGATTAGAGCTTGAATAGATACCAGAACTTGGAGCATAGTTGACATGCCAGGTATCCATCTCTCGTTCTTTTTACCAGACCAGGTGTTAAGAAGACTAAGGCAGACTTTCCCACAGTCATACAAATTTGGGTTGAGTCGAAGTCCGCCAGAGTGATAGTAAACATGCTGAAACAAGCAATTTCCTAGTCATTGGACCAAATACATACACCAGATATCATATTAAGATGCAACTTAATATTTCAAATTCATAACCCTCAATTACATACAGGTGGCTCTTTAGGATAGCTAGCAGGGAAGAAAACATCAAAGAAGAAGAGACCATCATGGTAAGGAGTGCCCTCTGCTCCTATAATTACAGCCCTTAGGAGATCCATTCTTGATTCATAAACCCTAACAAAAATAGTATCTGTTGAAACAATAAAAATAAGATGAAATAAGAAAAACAAAGTATTATTTATACATTTCATCAGCAGAATAGAAAATTGTTAAAATCACTGTCAAAGGTCTGAAATGTTTAATTTTGCCTTGAAAAACTTAATATGCATTTCGAGTCACAATCCAAGTTTGCAGGATTACTAAAGCACAGATTTATTGAAATGGGATTGAGAAAAGAAATAACAATAAATCAAATGAAATTTCTCCCAGAGAAGAATATAATGCTTAAAACTCACCTGGCAAATCCTTCTCAAGTATTTTCCACTCCTCCTGAATCTTCTTTGACCAATTCTTCGGTGGCTGTCAAAAATAGAATAAACAGAAACCAAGTTTATCAGATGAAAAATTAAGAATATAAAAATAGAGAAACGGAAGACCTGAGTATATCTTAAAAAAGGCTAGTCACCTGCTTTGTTGAAGCACCACTGGAAGCATAGTGATGGTCTGAAAAATCTTCAACAGTATCAAACTGTTTAAAAAGTCGGACCTTACTGAGGATAGCTTCTTCATCTACATTTTTCTGATTTCTGATGTCTGCCACTTCTTCAGGAGTTATATATGTGCCATGAACTAGATCAGGAAAACTTGAATAGATACTATGCTTATTCAAAAATTGTTCCGGAGTCACCACAGGTAACCAAAAAGGTGAGGATGGTTCCGCAACCACAGTGTGATTTGTTACATCTACAGGGGACATGATAGCATGAGATAATATCATATCTATGTGGTGACTCGCATTATTACCATTAGTTAAATCAGGCAGATGCACAACTGGAAGATCTTGAATACTAGATATAGTTTGTGAAGTAGCAGAGTTCTGACTTTGAAGAATTTGAGAAAATAACGAAGGTGAAGATAGATTTGCTACACCAGGAGAATGACTCAAAGGATCATCCGGGATCAGGGCACCTGAATTACTAACTGAAGCTGCATTCGTATTGATATGAGCAGGATCTTGTAACCACAAGAAATGTAAATTGTCATCTGCATTAGTCAATGAGATGGTTCCATGAGAAGTTTTCTTTTTAGTCTCTGAAATATTTTCAAACCATGGGATGGATGCCTCTACTCCAGCAGGAACCTCAATGGTCATATTTTCAAACCATGGGATGGATGTCTCTTCTCCAGCAGGAAGCTCAACACTATCGAAATCTTCTTGCAACATGGCATGCTTATCGGCATCAATGAAATCATTAAAGTAATTTGTATAAAAAAGCTCATCACTAGAGGCCAAATTGCAATCAAGGTCAGATATATTTTGTGATCCTTGGATCGAATGCTTACGAGGTTTAACCTTGTTTATCAAACCAAGAGATTTAGCCACAAAATCCTGTAGAGAAAAAATAGGGAAAAAAGTAAATAACAAAATGATGAGTCCAAAAGTGCATCATTAAATAATGCCAGGCACGATAAACAGCAACAACTGCAAGAACAGTCCAATCTTTCACATACTTCAGCTTTTATAACAGGGCAAACACCGGAGCTACTTTTTATAGCCTTCCCTTTGCTCCTTATATCAACTACCTCACCAAGGATCACTGTGTTCGTTGAATCTTCATTGTTATCAACATCAATTACCTCATGAGTATCAACCTGCCAAGATATGAAACAGAAAGGTTTTAGTAACCCTGAGATACAGAAGATATTTCTCAAAGATGAGGAAGACTCTTTTTGTATAATATGCTAGATTTTTCTTTGTGCTGAATAGCTATATTTGTGGATTTGTTTATCTACAAAAGTTAATTTATATAAAAGTCAACATTAACCTTGAAATACTAGAGTCATCAACAGGAATGCTTTTCCAAAGTTTTATACAATCTATGTCCATGCGTCATGAAAAAATAACCTTCTGGTGTGCTTTCTTTCCCACTTTCAGATAAAGACATAGATCATATCCAACATTAAGCTCATTACACAATCAACCAAGATAATGCACATACCAAATACATACATTATCAATATCAGAACTTTATTCGTACTTAAACTTTATACTCTATTTAGTTTCAATGTTAAATACCATCTTCAGAATTTTATTAGTGATTGATCTCGGTTAGCTGAAACTAAAAATGTAAAGAAGCCCTAAGAAGCTGCCTGATTATATACCAATCCACAATTGAGCATTAACAAATGATCTTAAAGCCAATTACATTGACTTCAAACATCTACTCTAGTATACATCTATGTTGATTATCGTCTTCTGGTTATTAAAAGGACATATAATACTACTACAAATGTGGTCATTCTGTAACCCCCCACCAACAAAGAGTAACTAATCCACAAAATTCCACGTTGAAACGAAATTGAATTTCCAATGGGTATAGCTTAAGTGATTAACAAGTGAACTCATAAGTTTTCACTGTAAATACTAAAAAAAATGATCCAAAAAAAAAAAGATAAATCAAAAGTTGAAAATGAAACGATCAAACAAAATTCCAATAACAAAAGTAACAAACCAAGCGATCACTGTGTCTATTTGAATTCAAAATTCCAAAAAAAATTATAGAATAAAGTTAAAAAAATGGGAGCGAAATTAAAAATGAAAAACAGACGAGCTTGCTTGAGGTGACCTGTTTATTTTTAGACTTAACAGAGAGAGGAATCGGAGGAGGAATCTTGATCACTTCGGGGTCCATTAAGGGACTGGAATTCAGAGGAAAAAAAAAAGCAGCCGTGTCCAACCTGTTTGGACAGTGAGAAAATTAAAGAAAGTGCCGGAGAAAATCATCAAAGAAATGCTTTTTTAATTAATCAAACAAAACAAAATAAAGAATTAATTTAAAATTTGGTAGCCGAGTCGACGGCGTCGACGGCGGCTTCTTACCTGCTCCCTTCTCAGTGATTATACAAAAAAAACTATATTTTTTCTTTTACCTTCTTAAAGAGACATTACGGCTTAGCGCCTAGCTAATATATAATCAGCTCCTTCCTTTGCAAATTACCATTTTGGGACTGAATGTTCTTACGTGTCACATAAGCTTATTTTTTGAATGACGTGTCACGTGAGTTTGAGTCTAGGTCAAATTAAAAAACTAACAAATTAAGTCAAAAATACCGGTTGCTGGTATCAACAGTATGCAAATATTCGAGACGACCTCAATTTCAGTGCTAAATTTGTTGATGAAAAATCTGAATAATTTCGATACTATTTTATCTTAACTTTTTTTTATTATAATAGCTTTTGTTGTTTTTTTATTAAAAAAATTGACATCAAACTAAACTAACCTTATAAAAACATAATTCCCCTCTATAGTAAAATCAGGAAGTTAAAAAAATAATTAAAACTAAATTATGTAAAAATGAGTTTTAGTTTGATTGATATTGGTATTGTTGTCAATATAGAAGGACGTGGGTTTAAATGTGTTGAAGCACATTATCCTCCTATTTAAAAATTGAAGAATTATAAATAATCCTTATTATTTTTATTAGGAGTGTATTTTTTTTTTCAAATTTATTCAAATATAAAAAGATATAAATATTTTTTAAAATAATATTTATTTCTTTATAAAATGAAGGTGTCCCAAATGCTCCTCAAGTGTCTTGCGAGAGAACGAGCTCTACGTCAAAGAAGAGAAGTGCTCGTTTGCTCAAAAGGAGGTCCCTTTCTTAGGCCACATTGTGGGAGGTGGCAAGATCAGAATGGATGGGGCCAAAGTCCGAGCCATTGAAGATTGGGAGCCGCCAACCAAGGTGACAGAATTAAGATCCTTCTTGGGGCTAGCCAATTACTACCGAAGGTTCGTCAAAGGCTACTCCAAAATAGCCACACCCTTGACCGAGTTACTGAAGAAGGACAAGGCGTGGGATTGGAGCATTGAGTGCCAACAAGCCTTTGCAGAATTGAAGAAGGCCATGGCGAACGAACCAGTGTTGGTGTTGCCAGATTACACCAAGACTTTTGAGATTTACACCGATGCGTCTGATGTTGCCATTGGTGGGGTGTGATGCAAGAAGGACATCCGGTTGCCTTTGAAAGCCGGAAGCTCAATGAGACCGAGAGGAGGTACACGGTCCATGAGAAGGAAATGACTGCAGTGGTGCACTGCTTGCGCACTTGGCGACACCACATACTTGGGTCCAGGTTTGTGGTATACACAGACAATGTTGCCAATAGTTATTTTCTAACCCAAAAGAAGTTGTCTCCAAAGCAGGTTCGATGGCAGGAATTCCTTGCAGAATTTGATTTTTCCATGGAGTACAAGCCAGGAAAAGTGAATTCCGTTGCCGATGCTTTAAGCCGAAGATATGACATGGAGTTTATTAGCTTGCCGCAGGGACAAGTATTGGAGCGCATCAAAGAGGGGTTGTCACATGACCCAACAGCCAAGATGCTCATTGATTATGTCAAAGAAGGGAGAACCAGAAAATTTTGGCTCGAGGGGGACTTGTTATATGCTCGAGGACATCGCCTCTATGTGCCTCAGTTTGGAGAATTGCGCAAGGGGATCATGAGGGAATGCCATGATTCCAAGTGGGCGGGACATCCGGGGATGAACCGGACATTGGCACTGATTGCAGAAAATTATTACTGGCCACACATGGGCACAGATATTGAAGCCTATGTGAAGACTTGTCTTGTGTGCCAACAGGAGAAGATAGAGATGAAGAAGCCAGCGGGACTGTTGCAACCATTGCCCATTCCCGAGCGACCATGGGAAAGTGTTTCCATGGACTTTATTGTCGGTTTGCCTAACACTGACGGCCTGTCGAGTATTATGGTTGTTATTGACAGGTTTTCGAAGTATGGGACGTTCATTCCAGCGTCTAAGGTGTGTCCAGCCCAGGAGGCAGCTCGTCTTTTCCTCAAGCACGTGGTTAAGTATTGGGGAGTGCCAAAGACGATTATCAGTGATAGGGACACACGATTCACGGGGAGATTTTGGACCGAGTTATTCAAGCTAATGGGATCAAGCTTGAATTTTTCAACAAGCGTCCACTCCCAAACCGATGGGCAAACTGAGCGAGTGAATGCACTCTTGAAGATCTATTTGAGGCACTATGTGAGTGCAACGCAGCGCGACTAGCCAAAGCTGTTGGATGTGGCTCAATTTTCTTACAACTTGCAACGGAGTGAGGCCACAAACCAAAGTCCGTTCGAGATCGTGACCGGGCAACAACCGCTTACACCCAACACGGTTGTTACCAAGTATGAGGGGCCGAATCCAGCAGCACACAAGTTTGCCACAGAGTGGCAAGAGCATCACGACTTAGCCCGAGCTTGTTTACACAAGGCAGGGAAGCGGACCAAGAAGTGGGCGGATCGAAAGCGTAGGGACGTGAATTTCCAGGTTGGTGATTTAGTCCTTGCCAAATTGACAGGAATCTTGCGCAACCCAACCGTGCACAAAGGGCTTGTGCGAAGATATGAGGGTCCATTTCGAGTTGTGAAGCGGATAGGCACCATGGCCTATCGATTGGAGTTGCCACCGACCATCCGAGCTCATCCAGTGTTCCATGTTAGCTTACTCAAGCCTTACCATCAAGATGAGTCAGATCCGGATCGAGGCAAATCACACCGAGCGCCAGTCGGAGTGAAGATCTCCTATGAGAATGAGATTCGAGAGATCCAAGCCGAGAGAGTTATTCGACGACCAGGTTACCGGTCGAGGCACGAATATTTTGTGCAGTGGAAGGGACTTCCCGACAGTGAGGGGAGTTGGGAACTAGCCGAGGGCCTATGGCAATTCAAGGACCAAGTGGATGGATACCATGCTGGCCGAGTGACGAGGGCGTCACTAGATTCAGTGGGGGAGAATGTCACGGACCGCGCATTGAGGCCCGAGACCAGCTCGCATCAAGCTGCCCAAGAAGCACTCCGCAGCATCTTGGGCTTATCACCACTTAGCCCAACACTTGGGATTGAAGAGCCTTGCAAAGAAGATATGGCAAGTAGCACATAATCTAGAATATTCCCTTTTGATTCTTTCCATATCCTTTGTAATCTCTTATCTTAGGAATGTTTGATTTGAATTCCTTAGATTAAGGGATATTTTAGATGTCATTGTATCTAGACCGTCGATGTACTCTAATCTTGACCGTTGGATGTAGGGGGCTTCAACTATAAATAGAGGCTTACCCCACCTCATTTTGACACTTCACTTTTGAGGAATATACAGAGCATTCACTCAAATTTCTTCCTTGTCTTTTTGCTTTGCCTTTTCTTTCAGAGTTCTTTTGCTTCCGCTAGGATCTAAGCACTTTAGCTTTGATCAAGTTTCAGGCTTTCTTAGGCGTTGTGCGATCAAAGAAGCGTCTAAGGCCGCACGCTCCAAGATTCAAGGTCTAGAGACGTGAATTGAGACTAAGTCGAAGATGACACTAGACACCAATTTAATCAAATGTTTTATATATAGTATAGATGAAATTACGGTATTTTAAATAAAAATTTAGATTAAATTTACAAATTAATCAAATCAATTATTTAAATAATCGAATTTGACTCGTATAATTTTTTTATCTATAATAATAATAATAATAATAATAATTCATAATTTATAATGCATACAAAATGACAAATTTGAATAAACTTTTGAACCGACAAAGTTTTCTTTCATTTTTTTATTATATTAATTTGACATTTAAAAATAATTATAATATGTTAATGAGGTCATAGCACTGTTGGTAAAAACAAAAACTTGGGTCTTAAATTACCCAAATTCAAGATTCACTATTTGTAATTGTATATACGAATTTTTGAATTTCATCATATGTTGTTGTCATATCGTTTGATTCTACAATTTATAATTGCTCGAACATATATATTTATACAATGAAATAAGAGATCGAAAACCCTCACTCTCAAATCTCAACATACAAAACCCTAAGTTGCTTGCCCATCTCCCCATTTCCATGCTCAAATTTCATATCAATTTTATTCTTAAATCCATATCCACAAAATTGAACTCAAATGATATAAATGGTTGAAAACATTTCAGGTGCTTCTCTTCAAACCAATAGTGAAATTCTTAAAAGTTGATATTAACATGTGCACAGTCATAAAATACATATATGCTTTTAAAACTATTGTATCATAGCAATGAGATTGTTTGCCTATTTGAAGGGTTACTTATTGATGCCAAGAACCCTAATTCTGAAAAGTAATTTATTTATATTTTAGATATGATTTAAATTAAATATCACTTCATTTTCATGATTGATGTAAGCGGCTTTAGATTTATTATACTATTTTAATCTCTCTTTTCTCAAATTTGTAATATTTATTTGATAGTTTTTTTGAAAACAAAATGTTAAAAGTGAGTATTTAGATTTGTTCAAATTTTATATTGGTGTTAGACAAGGATTCATTTATACTGATATAAAATTAAAGTGATTTTATTTTTTTTCATAATTTTTATATGATTAATATTTTAATAATTCAAGCATTAAATTTTATGTTTCATTTATATAGATAATGAATGTTAAGTTTTACATAAATTAAAATTTTCTAACTACTTATTTTATGGAAATAACTTTTAACCGTTAAATATATATTAATATAGATAATATTTTAGATTAATATGATAAAGATATCAGATCGACTCAAAATTTTACATGCATGTTAAGTACAAATATCTTCATAAATTTAACGGTTGAATTTTTAAAATATTAATCGTATAAAAAATCAAGAAAATGTGTAAAACCACTTCAGTTTTATATCATTGTAAGTGAATCCCTCCTCGAATACTTTGAAATATTGAAAGTCAATGCTCCATTGGTATCGAAGTCAAAAGTTAGTACATTGGGGTGCATGATTTATGTATGACATGGCTTAACCTACAATAGTGTAGGTAGTATTCTCTCATTGGCATTACATGAATTAAGAAAAAAGGAACTTGGTCGCGGGTAATTCATCTGAAATGAATGATTATCGTTACTATTTGTTAGCAATGATCTTTTTTATAATGGAAGATACAAAGGTAACCATTAGACAAAATAGGATCAAATTGGGTGAATGGATTTTAACCCAAAGGAGTTAAGGATATCTTATTAGAATAAACACACAGATGACAAGGTCATTGGACAAAAGTATAAATCTAAGTTACTTTTAATGGTTTATAATTGGAAGATCAATCATGATACTTTTAGTGAATTGACTCCATGACTAAATAATTTGTGAATAATAGACGAAGAATCGAAACTTATAAATTATTTAAACACTAATTATATATGTCTAATTGATTTCTCCGTTAGCTTAATATTACTAGGTATGAATTTCATGATAAGAACCACTTTGATGAATGGATGAAAACGATGTATGAAAATGGATTGCATGGATTATTATTCGCGATAAATGCATTTGTTCGAAGTAAATAAAACAATTAAATTTATTTACTTATAGAATCTAAATGGCAAAGTTATCAACTTGACCAACTGTTTAAATGCATTTGTCTAATATAGTGTTTTTGTTTTCTAGTTTCCATTCCCATTGAGAATAACAATGTCAATTATGTTCCACCTTCTGTATTCGGGTATACAAATATTGAAGTACTGTATTACATTCAGTTTAATTCCCTGTTAGCACTAACGATTTTGTTTTGATATTTTCAACAAATAATTCGAACTAAAACCAATTTATTTTAGCATTACTCTCTACCAATTTGGTATTTACAAAAACCATTATTTTATTCTTCAAACCGTCAAAAAAAGGTTGATTTTTTCATACAATCCAACAAAATTTGAAATGGGCATGTAATGTGAGAAAGAGAAAGGAAAGTTATTAGTGAGGAAGGCAACCCCATATATATACATAACTGAAAAGAAAAAATTATCCAAATGTAAGATTGGCAAATTGAAGAAGCAATTGCCATAACCCACTATCAACAAGGTCTTTTGCTTGTAATTATTGGCAATCCACTTCAAAAGATAAACTTAAAGAGAAATTTGGAGTAATTATAAAAGGTCCCTGATTTATACATTCTTTTATGGATTTAACCCTCTATTATAATTTCATCATTTCTAATTCCTTAATTTTCCGAATGTTTATTTTTACTCCTAGGACCAGGTTTTTTGCTTAATTCCATAATTATTTTTTTTCGTATTTGATGGATATTTGTTCAAATGTACAAAAAAATGAAATGTACGTATATCACATCATCACATATTTAAATTGAATTCGAGCTGGATTGACTCGAGATACAATATCTTTGTCCAAATCCAACTTAAGTCGGACCGGATGAATTACCCAACCCTTAAAAAAGTCTAATATTTTCTTATTTCTTGTCTTTTTTAGACATTTTCACCATTTTCATAACAAGGATTCAAAACTTGTCTTTTGATCATATTATTACTCGTTTGATTTAACATATTCAATTCCTCCTCCTCCTCATCATCATTATAAAATTATTTAGTATCACGATTTAATCTATTTTTATAAGATATGAATTGTGCCAAAAAAAATATAAATCAAAATTATCTTTTTTTAAAAAGTCGAAACCACATCAAAGTATACATATAAGTGAAATTTTATTAGAACGACTACAATCAATTTAATCAAATTTTAAATGATAATTCTGAAAAATTAATGTGACTCAAGTCTAGCATCAACAAATCTTATCAAGAATAAAGATATATACATATATATGTATATATTCATTATCTTTCAAAGGGAGATGCCTTACATTTGGATGGTGAATATTTAAGGTCCTTTATGCCAAATAATTTTCATGGGGGAATAGAGATACCAATGACCTACACTTTTAGAGGCATATGGAAGGTGGGAGAAATTTGCATGATCTTGATAGGGAATTTTTTTTAATTATCTTTATTTTATTTATTTATTTATTAATTTAAAGAAGCCAAATAAAAGTTGTAGGGACTTGAATACTAATTTCCAAAATTTTAATAAATTAATTAAATTAATAAAAATCCATCAAAATAATAATATTAAAGATTATGCCGTATTTTTTTATTATATATATACAATATTAAAATAAATTGATTCTTATTTTTGACATTGCAAATCAAACTGTTATCCAACATATGGGAAATTCTGAAAAATATGTAAATGTTCTGTCAACTTTATTCCATTAAAAAGAAAAAAGAAATTTAAATAAATTTGCTCTAAAAAATAAAATAAAATAGACCTGATGAGATATAAGATTCTCAACCCACAAATATTTTTATCAAAGCATGTAATCATCAATGATTTAACTGCTTATACAAATATAAATGCTCGAAATAAATAAAGTTTTAGGATATGTTCCAAAAAAAATCATATATTAAAATTTAATTTTTAGTAAAGGTTAGAAATTTTAATATTAGTATAGTGTTAAAAAAATTATATGCACTGACAAACTAAATTTGAAAGTTTTTTTTTTCATAGATTAGCAATTTTTCTTTCAACTTTTTGACAATAGCATCAAGAAATTTCCTATCAATCTTGAAAAGAAATACATAAGAATCTTGACATATATATCTCCAATTTCTCTAATAATGGACCACTAAGAAGAGTCAGGATTTTGATGTTGATGGTTGGAGGTGTCGATTTTATAAATTTAATTGAGTTTTAGTTTAGTTGATATAATCATTATTGTAATATTTTTTTAAATACATTTAAATTTATGCTATCTTGCATATTGTAATAACAATGGTATCAACTGAATTAAAGCTCAATCTATATATTATTCTTCGAATTACAAGATTAAGAATTATAATAAAAATTGTATAAAAAAGAAATAGGACATTTGAATAGGGTCACAGGGGCATATTCAAAGGGTTAGCGGGGTCGGACCTTAATTTTTTTTGTAAAATTATATTTTAGTCCTTTAAATAATCATCTAAAAAATGGTAAATCATGTTTGACCTAGTTTGATTTTTTTTTGTTTGTAAAATATGTTAAATGGTATAAGAATTTATTAATTTTTTAGTTTAAATATCATTGGTTTTATTAGATAATATCTTTATTACCTTTTTAATCAATTAAATAAATTTATTTACATTAATTATGGTATTACTTTTTATCATTATATGTTTATAATAAGAATAAATAAATAAATCATTACAATATCTAATACAAGTTTTGCAATTTTTTTGGTAAATTATAAGGGAATGGCAAAGTTTTAACAGTAATATGACTGACACGACTCGAATTCAGACTACACTTAAAATAATGAGCACTCTTAACCATCAGATCAACACACGAAATTCAATTTTTCAATTTTTTTAATGCAATGTAATGTTAAGGCTTTTCATAATATAAAATACTTATATGCCTATTTTAGTTATTTTACTAATACTATAGATCTTTTAATTAACTTTAAAACTTTAATTCGTATGAAAAGTTTACATTTTCAACTTTACTTACGATATTTAAAATTTATTTATTTTTACTTTATTATGAAAAAGAATTATAATTATTTGCGATATTAGTATTATTTAGACTTGATCATGGGTCGGACCACCCGATCCGACCCGAAGGCCCTCTTAAAAAATGGAAGGGTTTGGACAAAAATATAGGTCCAAAAAATGGGTTTGGACAAAAGACGAGGCCCATTTTTTAAACAGGTCGGGCCTTGAGTATGAGTTTTTTGGCCCAAGCTCGATCTGACCCAACCCGAATAAATTAATCATTTTTAATAAAAAAATTATATTGTTCTTTTGGTACTTTTTTTATTATTTTGGTTGCTATTTTTTGCTGTTTTTGTGTTTTTTACTGTTTTGATTTTTTTTTTACTGTTTTGGTTGTTATTTTCATATTGTTTTTATTGCTGTTTTTGTTGCTATTTTTGTTGTTTTTAATGTTGTTTGTTGTTATTTTTGCTGCTGTTTTTGTTGTTATTTTTGTTGTTTGAATGTTATTTTTTTATGCGTTTTTATTATTGTTTCACTGTCTTTTTTAATATTATTTGAATATTGTAGAACTTATGTTTTATTGTTAATTTTTTTTACTAATTTATTTTGCAACTATCTTAATATAATTTTTTTTAATGTATTTTAAATTTATTTATTTTTTAATATTTGTTTTAATGTTTTTAAGTGTATTTGATATATTATATATTTTTTAAATTTGTTGTATGTAATAAAATAATCTAAAAAATTAATACAGGCCGGGCCAGGTCGGGCTCGAGTTTGACTATTATAATTCAGGTTGGGTTTGAACAAAGTTTTAGACCTATTTTTCGAGCCGGGCTGGGCTTGGACCTAGCACTTTGACCTAAAATTTTATTGAAGCCCAATCCGAACCCGACCCACGATCAGCTCTAATATTACTTATAATATTTAAATTTAATATTTCTTACACTTAAATTGTTCATCATCGAATTAAATCAAGATTGAGTGGAAAAAGAGTTGTTAGCCAAAGTCAATCTAGCCAATAAGACTTGATTTTTTTTTTAAATATTCTTAGAATTTGAAATATATTTATACTTAAAATGAAATAAAATATAAACTTCGTGTGTTGGCCTGTTGATTAAAGTGTTTACCGTTTCAAGTGTGGCTTACATTTGAGTCGCATTAATCACGTTACTATTTGGGCTCTACTCTTCTCTCATAATTCATAAATAAAATAAAATATATTTTATAATTATTTTATTTATTTTTTACTTTAAGCATTTATATATACATACTTACAATGGAAATGAAAAACTTTATGTTACAAATTCATAAAAAAATTTATATAACATTTATATGCAGACGATTATATAACATTTATATCCAGACGATTACAAAGGCACTACAAGTATAAGAACAAGACATGTACAAATTATAAGTATAACATAAATACAAATATATATCGAACTAATTACAATGTAATTTTTAAACGATACAATACATAATAAAAGAAAAATCAAATAAAAGTTAAATTAATTTAAAAATAATCGAATAAAATCCACACAAAATATACACACAGAAATCATGAGAAAAAAATCCACACATCCCAATTATAAAAATTTGGTACCTTAGCCATGAATACCATCTACCAAGAATTCATTGACCTTCACCTAACAATTTTTAGTTTAACCTAAACTGAATTAAAGGATATAATTTTGTTAATTGCAGTATATATATAAAAGAAAGAAAGAGAAATGAGATGGACATGAGAGGAGGATAGGAACCCAAGCCCTCCATTATGAAGATTCCTTACGCCTTTTCCTCGAGAGGCGTGTGCTTTTCTCATGCCTATGTGGGCCTTACTTACATATCCACTATCCTATTCCTCCCTCTGCACTGCCCCCTCCCCCCCTTTTCACGTTCTATAAATACATCACCATGCTCTTATACCCATTCCATTGCAAGACACAACTTACAAAACTCAAAACCCCCTAAGTTTTCACCTTCAAAAAACTTCCCACATTCACCATGTCTGGCACATGCGGCAACTGTGACTGCGCTGACCGCAGCCAATGCACGTAAGTAATCAATGATGCTCTTTCCCTTGTGTTGTTGCTTGAAACTATGTCTTAAACGAGCTGAAACAATGTCTTGTTCTGTATGTTATATTGTTTTTTGTCATGTTTATTATATGTCAAGTGTGAGGCCTTAAAACTAAGGCCCTTTTTTGCTGCTTTTTCTATGCCTACAGGAAGAAGGGAAACAGCAACGCCATGATCATTGAGACTGAGAAGAGGTATATACTTTTGCTTTTCAAGCACTCCGAATCTCTAACATCTGCAAATTTCATATATGAACCATCCATAACTATGTTACTCAAGCTCGGGTTGACGGTTGGATGTTGGTATATGTGTGTCAAGATACAAGTTTCTCAAATATTTAGAGATAGGCTATATATATCCTAATTATAATCCGAGAATCAAGAAACTTAAATATGGGAAATGATATGTTAATTATATAATCTGTTCTGTTGTTCTACTTGCAGCTACATCAACACTGTTGTGATGGATGCTCCAGCTGAGAACGATGGCAAGTGCAAGTGCGGTACTAGCTGCAGCTGCACAGACTGCACCTGTGGGCACTAAGCCAACATACAACAATGGTCATGCTTCAGATCATGGCATATATAGGGATCTAAATAATGAATTTAAGGTTGAATAATTGGTGTCTGTTGTAGTTTGTGTGGTGACTTATATCTGTCAGTTAATCTATCTCCTTTACTATGATGTAACGGTCATGCTTATGGCCTTATCTGGTTAATGAATTATCCTTACTATATCTCTCTCTTTGATGAAACAACATATACATGAAGCTTTTCTGTCACCATTAATGTCTGAACTAAAACCAGTTACAAATGAGAGTATTGTGGCAGTTCCAAGAGATTAGATAAGGCTAAACAGCCTCGTAACAAAGGAAAACAGAAGAAAAATTGACAGTTGGGATGAATCCAACACCAGTAGGGCAAGAAAATGCATCTTTCCTTTATTTCCTAGATTTTTCAAATAATGTGTAAATGGTTTTGTAACTAAATGTTTTCATTCTATAAACTTTGTGTATCAAATCTCAAACATTGAAGCCCTCTGCACGAAGGCATATACGATGAGCTTCTATCCATTTTGCACAAGCTTCTTCACCGTGCTGTACAATGCATTCATCTCTGAGCTTCTTTGTCTCAGGGCAAGCACAGTAAATTTTCTTCTTTGGCTTTGATTCTGCACCGGTTGTTGGTTTTGTTGATTCCTGATTTTGCTGCAAGCCAGGCAAAGCTAAGGTAGAAGTATTTTGTGTAGGTAATCCACCCATTTTCTCCGGTAGTAAGTGATACAAAGGTACTCTGAAACAGAATCAAAGTTTATGCGCAAGGAAGATGAAGAAATTTCATCACAAAGTCGAAGAAAATCAACATTGGCCAAGATAACAGGAATGAGGAATCATATTACAACAACAAACTGCAGCTAATGTCTATTATTTTTCCTTTTTGGCCATTCAAGTACCAATACATCTGCAAATTTACATTGTACGCTGTCCAACTAATCAATATTGTGAAAGCGAAAGCACAACCAACATAATAATAGCCTATCTAGCATGACTATAACTGCACAGGGCTATGTTACTTGGACTCGGGAATGAGTATAGGATATGTGTATACATCCAACAAGAGCATGCTCAATTTTTCTAAGTTTTTTCATATGGTGGTGTATACCTACATCCAAATATGTATCAAAAATGAGTGTCGGATATATATATACCTTACTAAAAATGAAGAGTTTACGTAATATATGCATTGGGTAGAAATCACAGGTTTATGTATAAAAATGCTGAAAAAAGCTCGTCAAGTGAACAATATTGGGTTTAGGGTTTTATCACCCAAAAAGGAAAGCTTGAAATGTTCAAAATAGAAATACCATTTTATGCTTCTGTAACATTCTCTCTTACATGTCAAATAAACTTCAGGAAATAAATAATAACATCACAAAGACTTAAAACATAAGTATCGATTCGTTATATGGTGAAAGCAAAATATAAGAACCTGAAACTAGACCAATTCTCTGAAGCAGTGTATCTGATGACCATTAGGTCGTATGAGAATCAATCATTCAATTCGACTGAACACTGATACTAATAACATAAAAGTCCAGCAAAGTAACAGCTCCAAAGCAAATCAGATTTGTGTAATTTATTCCTTGAGTAATTTAGAAGTACATAACAATGAGTAATTGAAACTAAAATGCAAGTTTTCCTCTTTGTATCTAAGCACTTCAACATTGCTATGGAGTGATGGTATATAAGTTCATCTTCACTTAAAGCTAAATAATTTTTCCCAGGATCCAAACTCCAAAACAAAGGCCAAAGATCTTCAGCTGCAGTCACAGACTCTCGTATCCATTTATTGTAAAAACTAAGTGAAGAACAAATCTATATTTCACCATTTTATTTCTTTACCTTTTAAAACAAAGACCATGAACATGGAATAAAATTTTCTCCCTATCAGTTTATTCCAAATTCCAAAAAAAATAAAAAAAAGCAGCCATAATTCAACGGAACAAGAAAAACCCAGATAGATAAAAACAATAATCAATCAAATTAATACTTTGAAAGGATAAAAATTGAATCTTTGCTCTTACAATACAAGCTTTTGCCTTGAAAACACTCTTTCTTTTCCCTTTTTGTTGGTTTCCTACGTATACTAAAACCTTCTTCTTCTAGGAATCAAGGAATAGATAGAAAAAGAAGAAGAACAATACATAAACAAAGAAATAAATATACAAATAACAAAAAGAAAACTTACGCTGAAATTTAAGCAAAGACAGATTCGGATCCGGCAACTGGTGGTCGCTGCTGGGTTTTCTAGAGGTTTATTGAAGGCAGCTAAAATAAAAAAATTAAAAAAAAAAAAAAAACTTTTTTCAATGGAGTTGAAATTAGACTGGCCTTTTATGGTTCAAATAGTATATACGTAGAAATTGAAGCCCAAGCAGAAACATGGGTTCCTTCATATTAGATTTCTAAACTCAATCCATTCAATCATTAATTCAATAATAATTAAATAAAATTTAAAAATTTCATAATTTTGGTTTTTGACAATCTACTTTTATGTCCAGTTGTGTATTACTAATTAAATCATCAATTTTTATTTCAATCAGTTCAGTCATCATCAATTCGATCTATTTTTTATATTATTACTGAGTTGTCTTCAAAAAGTACATTTAAATTTATTTTAAAAAATATATATATAAATTTGTTAGGCAACTAGGAAAGTAGGATGCAAGAAATTAAAGAAAATTTGTGAATTAAATAATGGATTAATTAGGGATAGATAGGTAGTCCAATATGTTAACTAATATTTCCATTTATGATTTATGAAACAAAAGTACTCATAATAAATCTTTGGGTCCATTAAATATGGTTGTCATCCCCTTACCTACAACACCCTTTTTCTTTTATATTATGACTGGATTTTTTTTTATTTTATAATTTTTATTGTTTAACATTAATAAATTATATAAAAAAATTATCACAATTTTTATTTTTTATTCGTGAGGTTTAAAAACTCTATTGACAATGTATAAGATATTAAATCTAATCTACATAGAAACATAAATCTTATATGATCTAATATTAATTTAATTATCATTTACAAATTTGATGTTGAAAATTTCATGAATAAACCTTATAGATTTAAACAAGGAATTAAAAATATTAAATAGTATCTCAACTCAATTTGCATGCCATAATTAGGGTTGGGGGAAAATATTTTATATTTAAAATGGTGAAAATAATTTTAAAATATTTTAAAAATATTATATAATAATTATTGATTTTTTTAACTTAAAAAAATATTTTTTTAAAAATATTTATAGGAATTTTTTAAATTTTACTAAATAAAATCTAAAAGTCATAAAGAATCAATTTTATCAAAAATAAACCAAACCCACAATTAGTATATAAAAAAATAAGAACCAAATTAAATCGAATTATCACATACGATTTGTAAAATTCAAAGAATTTTACCCATGTCGAATTAAATTTAACCCCAATCACCATTTCCTCTCTCACTGTCACAAGTGTTATTGCTTCACTTTTTCTTACATGTTTGTTTATTAGAAATTACTTTGCAAAACTAAAATTGTTTGAATCGGATTAGATCGATTTATTGAACTAAAAAAAATATTGATTTGAGAACTTATATGAATGGATTGAATCAAGTATAATTTCGATTGAATAGAATTTTTAATATTTTAATTTTAATAATTTATTTAATCAAATCAAACGAATCGATGGAATCAATTTAAAAAAAATATATTGCAACAAAACCATCTATGAATCAAAATTTTTTAAAAAAATTAAACGATAGAAGTCAATTCATATTAAAATTACCCATAAAATAAATGAGTGGGGAATATAGAAAATAGAAAGGAAAAAAAGAAAAAGAAAAGGGCATAATCATGAGAAGCTTTACCAAATGTTGAATTGAATTGGGAACATGCAAAAGGGTAATTACCACCGCCTGGATTTTTCACCATACAACTGTTTGCTTCTTTGCCTAACAAGTAGAAGACATGATATAGTATTGGGTAAATTTCGGTAGAAATAACCCAATTATGATTTTTTTTGTCACTTAATTATGATAAATTATAAAATAATCATTCAACTATCAGTAAATTTTTTTAATTATTTAATTATGAAAAGTTACAAAATAATCACTTAACTATTCAGTTTTGTCTTTTTTTGATCATTAGCTGGTTGATGTAATAATGAAAATACCAAAAAATCTAATATAATTGAGTGATAAAAAAAACAAAATTGAATAATTAAGTGGCTATTTTGTAGTTTTTCATAATTGATTAGCCAAAAAATATATACTAATAGTTAGATAACTATTTTGTAATTTTTTATAGTTGAGTGACAAAAAAATCATAATTGGCTGACTATTAATGTAATTTATCTTATAGTAAATACAATCTAAAATATTAAGAGTATTTATCACATTTAAAAAAAATTTAAAAACAACTTATTGTGTGTTAGTTTAGTTGATATTGTTATTATAATAATCAAAGAAAAGTATCTATTTATAAATTTGAAGAGTTCTGAGTAAAAATAAGTATTGTATAAAAAATTAAAAAATTCACCATCGTTCAAATATTTATTTATTTGTTTTAAAAAAGTTAAATAATTTATCAAAATTAAAGGGAAGTATAGTGCAAGACTTTAAACATGATTATTTATACTATTATTTAAGTGTGTGATTAAATTAGTGTTATAAGTCAACTTGACATCAACTCAGTCAATGAAATTATCAAAATAATATTACATATTTTAAATAAATTATATCATTACGAGGAAACTCTTGAGTTTTTTTTATGTTTTTAATAAAACAAAAAAAAAATCAATAATGATATTTGAACTCGTGTCACTAGCATTTACAAAACTTTACATTTAACTCTTCAACTAAAATTTTATTATAATTTTTGTGTACATTTTAATATTATTACACAAAATTCTTAATCCAAAAATGAATTTAAAAAAATATTTTTCCTTTTTTTAAATATTTAGAATTTTAACTAAATTGATAAAATTTTGTAAATAACATGGGCTAAATTTATTGAACTTTTTAGAACTAAAACTAAAATGATAAATATTATAAACATTAAGAGTTAAAATTATTAAATTTTTAAAATTAAGACCAAATCGATAGAATGTATAAACATCGAAAAGCTAAATTTACTATTAAGTCAATAAAAAAACTCATGCCAACTTTCCGTTATTCATCTAGTGGTAACTAACAGGAGAGTAATTTAAATATTTAATTTCGAAAAATTAAATAATTAAATAATAATAATAATTGAGTGAACAAAATTAAAACTTAATTAAATGACTATTTTTATAATTTATCCTAATTTTTAACGATAATACCTAAAATGATAAATACAATGCCTAAAATAAAAAATATTTAATGAGGGGTGGTGTAATTTATCCTTTGTGGTAATAATCGTAAATATCTACGCAAAATTTGAGCACACGATGAAGAATGGACGACGGTGATGGAACTGAAAATTTTGCTATTCAAAAAAGTGGGACCCAATGTAACACATAAAAAAAGGTGAGGGAAAAGCCAACGACCTTCTTCTCCTCACTTTCTTCCTACCCGTCTCAATCCTGCGATGTTTCAACAATTTCTCACGCTCCATCTCAGCGAGTGAAACGTACAGCCCGGTTTTTTGTAAAGCTTTTTTTTTTTAATAAGAGAAATGAGATTAGTTTTTTAAAACTAAAAACAAAGAAAATTAACATGTTTTATGTTTAAATTTAAGAATTTATTATTAAGTCATAATTCGATAAGGGATGTTAGAATTAAAAGAAACAAAAAAAATATAATTGATTTAAGACTTTAAAAACTAAAAGAATAAAAAATTAAATAAATCATTATATTTGAATTATTCTTTAGGATCATTACTATAGAGTAGAAAGACAAAAGTTTTTCTTACACTAAAAAAGAAATAATTTTTTTCTCAATAATAAATCAAACAACACAAACAAAATCTTCCATTTATAGAGCGCGTGGGATGATGAAGAGCATCAAGAATGACTTTTTACGCATTGGGTTCCAAAAATATTTAAATCCAATATAAAAATAAAAGAAATTAAACATATTAAATATCATTAATTTCATCTTTTTTCCACACTCAACCAAAAAATCCTTTTCTCTGTGAGAAAAAAAAACACTCACAAAGTCCAAGAGAGAAGCTTTATGTTAGATCCGGTCCGCTTCTCTCTTTTTTCCATTTTTACTTGCCAAACCCTTAGATCACTTATCTATCTCTCTAGGGTTTTCACTTTTTAGAGTTGTCAAGCCTTTTTTCTTTAACTGCAATGTAACAAGCTTTTCTTTTCTTAAAGGTACTTGAAAAAGGTGAAGATTTTCTGTTTTTTTTTTTGAGGGGTGGGGGAGGGGGCTTTTGCGTAGTTTAGACTTTAGAATTTCTGGGTTTTCAGTAGTTTGATTGGATGAGATTGGTGGAAAATTGGAGTGTGTAAAGAAATGTCATTTTCAAGGGTGGTATTGAATATGTATTAGTTTGTTTTTTTTGGAAGCTTGTTTTGGAAGTGTTACTTTTATGAAGGTTGTGGTTTTGTAGGGAAATAGACTCCTTTTCATATGTTAATTTTGCTGAAATGTTGTTGTTGAAGAATTGGGGTTTTGATTAGATTAGAAATTTGCATTTAATATTGGGTTAGTACTTTGTTTTTTGTAGTACAATTGCAGCTTTGTTGGTTCTTGGTTTTATTAATTTGGTTGAATGTTGTTGAAGAAATGGGAATTTTTCATTAAATTGGAATTTTTATTTTTACCTGAGCTTTTAAGCTTTTTGAGTATGATAGGAATGGATGAGGAGATAATATTGGAAAAGAAATATACGATTCTTGAAGGAATGAAGGGTAGTTAGTGACTCTAAGAAATACTGAAATTAGCTTTTGTTAGGAGTGGTTTTGGTGTATGATGGGTTGCATTTGTTGCAAGCCTTCTGCCTTTGAAGATAGTAAGGATTGTCCAAGAGAGAGGCCTTCGAGTAAAGCCTCATCAGATGTTAGGGTACCAAGGGCTACTTCTTCGAGGAGGGAGGAAGCGTACAGAGCCAAGGATCGACATGAAAACACGATGTTGATTGATAAACAAGTGACTGATTCGGTTCGATTGCACAGTGAGAATTTGGATAGGAAAAGGGAGAAGATGGAGTATGTTGTTGTTCAACATCCAGGGATGGGAAGTGTTCCGAAAGCGACACAAGGAGAACAGGTGGCAGCAGGGTGGCCTGCTTGGTTAGCCGCAGTGGCTGGGGAAGCTATCCAGGGATGGCTACCGCGGCGTGCAGACTCATTCGAGAAGCTGGATAAAGTAATTATGCTTTGACTTTAACAGTATGCCTTGTTGTATCCTCATGTTGCAAATATCATTCATAATTTCATTATTTGACTCATCAATTGATTTGGATAGTTCTCTGCTAGTCTTGGCATTAACTGCTGAGATTCACCTCTTTGCTATTAAATTTGGAATCATAATTGGAATCCATTTTGACATCTGTTAATGATTGTAAGATATGTTGTTGTAATTCATAATACCTAGACCGCTAGCATATCAGTTTTTTCAGTAGTTTGCATTATAAAGATATCTTCGTTCTAAGGTGTGACAATTACTTACCTGGAGATCTGTATTTGGATCTCTGTTCTTGAATACAAAGTTTTCTCCACTTTGTTGGGTACTTCTGCAGTGTTTTGATCATATTGTTAATCTGTATTGATGTTTCTTTTATTGTTCGACCCTTAGTTATGAAAAACTCTATTAGCTATTGCAAGATATAATGTTTAGTTTCATTTAGTCAATTAAAATTAATGTTTGAGCTGTTATAAATGATTTAATGGAGCAAACTTTTTACACTAAAATGAAGAAAAGATTGATATGGATAGATACATACACACTGAAACAAGCTCACATTGCACTAAATTAAAACACTAGATATTTACGATTGAAATAAATGTTCTCTCTGATCCTTCAATGATGCACCTGTATTCAGGATTATGGCATCTTAACATATTTGTCATTCTTCTCCACTCTCATGCCCTGTTTCTATGCCACAGATGTTAAGCATGATTTCTCTTAACTTATAACCTAACTCTATGCTTAAGTCGACAGTTTCTTGTGACCTATAAACACATCTGTTACCTAAACTTGTATTTTCTATGCAGATTGGTCAGGGAACTTATAGTAATGTTTATAGGGCTCGTGATTTAGATCAGAAAAAATTTGTTGCTCTGAAGAAAGTAAGATTTGATAACCTAGAGCCTGAGAGTGTTCGATTTATGGCGCGGGAAATTCACATTTTACGTAGACTTGATCATCAGAATGTTATAAAGCTGGAAGGTCTGGTTACCTCTAGGATGTCTTGCAGCTTGTATCTTGTTTTTGAGTACATGGAACATGACTTGGCTGGTCTTGCATCTCACCCTGGTCTGAAGTTTTCGGAATCACAGGTTCATATTGTTTTGCCTTATTATTTTTCTTAGCTGCAATTTGATTCCTTTCGCAAGTTTACTTGTTATTAGTACTAATTAGTAACTGTGGTCCTGCAAATACAGAAATCTGCACTTTGCATTGAAAGGTTATCCTGACGTTTAATTTATTGACCTATTGTGCAGGTGAAGTGTTACATACAACAACTTTTGTGTGGTCTTGATCATTGTCACAGCCGTGGTGTCCTACATCGTGACATAAAGGGTTCAAACCTTCTAATTGACAATAATGGCATCTTGAAGATTGCAGACTTTGGTCTGGCTAGCTTTTATGATCCCCATCAAAGTCATCCCATGACAAGCCGTGTCGTAACCCTTTGGTATAGACCACCAGAGCTTTTACTTGGAGCCACTTACTATGGTACTGCTGTGGATCTATGGAGTACAGGTTGCATACTTGCTGAGTTATATGCTGGCAAGCCTATTATGCCTGGAAGAACTGAGGTGTGTTTTCATCATTTAAATGAAACATTTCCTACAAAGCATGTAGAATTTGAGTTTTAAGCCAAAACTTGTATACATATTTGTGCAAATAAAATTGAGTAATGACATGTCCGTCCATATATCATGGCTTTAAGGCCCTTAAAATACATATTTGTTGCAAAAATGAAATGATTGAGATCTTCTTTCTATTTTATAGGTGGAGCAGTTGCATAAAATTTTCAAACTTTGTGGCTCACCTTCTGAAGACTATTGGAGTAAATCAAAGCTGCCTCATGCAACCATTTTTAAACCCCAACGGCCTTATAGACGCTGTGTTGCGGAAACATTTAAGGAATTTCCTGCACCAGCTTTAGCTATCATGGAGACCTTACTTTCCATTGACCCTGCTGGTCGTGGATCTGCAGCTTCTGCACTCAAGAGTGAGGTACAATTCTTTTGTGGAATTATGTTTGTGTCCTAGTTTAAATATAAAAAAAGAATGCCATAACTCTTGGCTTGTGTAACCACCCGGGTTATATTATATTTCCCGGTGTCTTGGGATACAAGAACAGAAGTACTTTATTATCATCTCATCTAAGCCACGGTTACCTTGGAATCTTAATCTGGTACAAATACTTTAGATTAGTGCTGACAATTCGTTATTCTAACTGGTAGGATGTTCTTCTTTTAGTGCAAAGTCACATTGTTATACTTTTCCATCACAATTATTTATAAGTACTATTTAGTGTCCTTAACTTGTTTTTATTTGTGTTTTCAGTTCTTTACAACAGAACCTCTTCCCTGTGATCCTTCAAGCTTGCCAAAGTATCCTCCAAGCAAAGAGTTAGATGCAAAATTAAGGGATGAGGAAGCTAGAAGGTGCATATTATATTTTTAATTACAATAAAATATTCATCTTCTTTATTTTTTTCCAAAGATACTTATGCTATGTGGAAGATCACATGCTTCTTAGGGAAAATATTCATTTTTGGTCTCTTTTTCGTACTTGTGAGGATGTACTTCTAGAAAAGAAAGGAGTGCTTCAAAAGGAAAATCCAAAAACTTTTAACTGCACGTCAGTTCACAGTTAAATAATTTGATTTCTTTGATCTGAAGCTTGTGCTGGACTGGTGTAAATGTGGTGTTTTCTTATACTGGATAAGCTATTATCGTCTTCTTTCTCCCACTGTGGTTATAATGACCTGAAATCTTGAGTGGTTGGTATAAGTGCTGATAAACTTTTTTTTTGTATTGTAAGACGAGTGGCTGGAACCAAAGGCCTGAGACCTGATCTTGACAGGAGAGCAACAAGAGAATCTCGAGCTGTACCAGCACCTAATGCGAATGCTGAATTAGTCATGTCAATGCAGGTAACTGGTTAATAATTCCCATTTCCTTCTTGTTGTTCTAAATGTTTGGTGACGGGCATCCTTAACTAGTTTATACATTAAGATATTAGTTTGTTCACTAATGTTACAACTTAATAACTTGGAAAAACAGCAAATTTAGCCATTTCTGCTATGTGTAGTTAGTTTTTAAGTTTACTCATGGTATTATAATTTGTTTTATGAAGTTCATTATGATATTGATTTGAGTGATTATATAGAGATGGATTAGATTTAAATATCTAGCTAGATGATATGGCACTGCTTGATTTGCTCTTGCTTCTATCCTTTTTCGGAAAGCATAGAAAAGGAAAATTCGAATCTAGTTTTCGGTTATAAGCCAATAATTTCATTTAGCTTCTCATTTCTTTTTAATCAAAATTTTGTTGTTTAGGGCAGTACATTAGTTGAACATTTCTAACATTGTTTTGACATTCCAGAAAAGACAATCAAATTCAAAGAGCCGGAGTGAGAAGTTTAATCCTCATCCTGAAGAAGTTGCCTCAGGCTTTCCTATAGACCCGCCTAGACCATCACAAGCAATGGAATCAAATGCAGATTCACAGGGAAATCATCCCAAGAGAGCCTCACATTCGGGGCCACTGGCTCACCGTGCTGCTTGGGCAAAGTCTGGGAAAAACCTGGATGATGCTCCGAAAATTTCTACTGGGGCTGACTTGTCAATGATGTCCGGTTTAGCGGCACCAAGGACTAGTCTTGCATCTGATGATTGTACAGAAAAATCTGGTTTTCCACAATCAAAAGCTCCAAAAATGATTGCAAGATTTCCAGGGTCCTTTAAAGAGTCCTCAGAATCCGGCATCCAACAGGATCCGAAAAACAATGAGCAGGAGAAAGAAGATGGAAGAAATAACAACAAAGATTCAGTTCTGGTGAGTAGCTAACCCTTTTCTTTTTTTTTTTTGTTCTTTCGACTATGTGCAAGCCTCATTTAGTAAAGTGGGTTATATGTCATATAATTCATAGATTCTTTTTAGGTTTTTGGTCTATGTCAAGTATCTGATACATGCTTCTCAATGATGTTTGTTTCCAGCTTGGTTATGGTTCAAAGGGTCACAAAATCCACTATTCTGGTCCATTATTAGTCCCATCAGGCAACATGGATCAGATGCTCAAGGATCACGATCGCCAAATCCAAGAAGCTGTTCGGCGAGCACGTGTTGACAAGGCAAAGATGAGAAAAAATCTGTTAGAAGGGAACCAAATATCAACCAAATCATTATTCGTTTCCGGTCGTTGAGGTAAACTCTGTAATCAGCAAATCAGTATGAACATTATCAAGATGATCCCACAAGCAAATCAGTAGAGTGGATTTTCTTGTATAGGTTAATGCTTTTAGGAAAATGGCTAGTGGGGGCATATTTAGCTAAGCTTATGGTTTTATTGAGAAATCATTCTATGATTTAATCATTGTGTATTTCTTCTCACTCGGCAACTGTAATGTGCTTAAGCTAAATCCCTATTCTTGTAGAGCTTTTTAATGTTATTATTAGCCATAAAATGCAAAGATATGAGATTATTAAATGTAATGAAAGAATCAGAATCTAGCCTGTTTATCATTGCCTCTTGTCAAGTAAATTGCTACTCTTTGTTGGTATACCGTAATTTTGGACATGATAAGAATATGATGGGTAAATGTACCATGGCCCTTTCTAGGGGAAAAAATAGGCAAATTAATTCATGCACATTAGAGTAAAAAGTAAATCGATCTTTTTACTAAAGATTTAATCTATTTTCACTATTAAAAATTAATTTATGTACGTCAACATAAGATACACATGCGTATTATGTGTAAAGTTTTTAAAAGTAAAAATAGATGTAATATTTAAAGGAAAAAGGATTGATTTGTTTTTCGATTTAATTTACAAAATTTAATTTATTAATTTTTTAAATATAAAAATGAAATGTAATTTGATTTTTAATATAAGTGCTTCATGGTATTTTTCACCTATAGGTTGATCTCTTTAATGCAAATCATCTATGGCTATGGTTGGTTACTTCTATCTAAGCATCATTAGAAAGAAGAATCACTAAACCCTAAGTTTTAACTCTTATCTATTTGTATGTGACATTGACGTTGAATACCACATATTTGGCAGCATCCTTCAATTATTATGGTATAAGAAGAATGCTTATCATTCAACAATTTATCATTTTTTAGTAATATATTTTGAGTTTAATGCTAAAGTATCCACAAAAATGGTTATCAAAATTCTATCTTGTTTAATCATTTCTAGGCTTAAATACAAATAATGTTGATTTTTATATCATACATTACATGATACAATATAAAAATAATTAAAATATCACCTAATATTTAAATTAATACACATAAAACACAAATATATCAGAAACTATGTGTATTTGTTTCACAAAAAATAATTTATGAAAAAATATTCTTTATTTGTTAATTTTCGTTTTATGAAAAATAATTTGATCAATGAAAAATATTTTTTTTAAAAATGATTTTCACTTTGAAAAACAGAAGTCTTTTTTTTTAAAAAAAAAGAGACATTTATTAATAGCTTGATTTTTATTTAAAAATTAACTTAAATAAAATCAAATATTCATATTTTATATTATAAAATATGAATATTTTAATAATATAAAATAAATATTTTTTTTTGTCATATTTAGTTTCATTTATCTCTTTCAACTTCAAAATCTTATTATCCATTTTCATTATTAACTTCAAATTAAGTTGATATTAATTATTATTAAGATTATAACATATTATTTATAATTAAACATCATCTCATTATCAAATAAAATTCGATTTTCAAATAATAAAAAATATTTTACATAAAATTATTCAAAAAAAATTAATCTTCTAAAAAATCATTTTCATTGAAAGAAAGAAAAACTATTTACCTCTAGACTACATCATTCATGCATGTGACCAATAGAAATGTGGCTAGCTTTTGGGGTAAAAGAATAGTTGGGATTGGAAATTAATTAATAATGAATAAGATCCATTTGTTATGGTTGGTCAAGAAATTTATTGAAAAATGGGACAATCTTCATTTAACTCTTATTGGAACATTTAGAACTTATACAATAGCATTCTAGGGTAATAATTATTTCAACTAAAAAAATCTAAAAAGTAAGTTAAATACTTTCATCTATATTTAAAATATACTTTGATATAATCGAAGCAATTAAATTTTGAGATATAATCGATATTTGGGTAAGTGTTCATTTTTTGAAGCAAAATTATATGGTATTTTTTATGATCTTCTCTTACTTTTAAATAAAAGCTATTCTCAGTTCTCTATCCAAATAGATAATGTTTAAGTGGTTAACATTTTGAAGGATAATCACATTGAAGACACAAGAATTACAATCTTTCGAAGAGTCCAAAAAATCTTGCCCTCTAAAGAACAATGGAAGGTAAAATTAATCCCTAAAGAAGACAATAAAATCGTTGATTACTTAGTAAAGGTGTCCCTCAAATGGAAGACGAACTTACAAATTTTTGATGAATCTCTTAAAGAGGTAGTGAACTATCTACAACAAGCTAACACCCGTGAGATACTTGAAACTATGATTTAATGTAATTTGTTTTAGTTTCTTTTCACCAAAAAAAACTTTGATATTTACTTTAAACGAGATTTTTATTTTAATCAAAATTGTTTTTTTGGTTTAAAAATATTTTTTTATATTTTCTTTTTCCTCCAATAAAAAAATGTATATTTCATGAAATTAGGTAACGATAGTCTTTGAATAGTTAATCAATTCATAATATTCTAAGAATGTTCAACAACCAAATTAAATATACATTGCATGAAACCAATAAATCAAGAAAAATGTATATTTTCTTACGTAATGATTTTGTAAAGAAAAAAGCTTTGCTCAAATTGGAGAAATTTTAGTGGTTGAAGTTTCATAATAGTTTACAAAATGAAACCCCAAAGGGAAGAATTTAAAAGAACCCCTCAAATTTTGTGGCCCAATTTTTAAAATTTATAAATGTGTGGTAGAGCCCTAACCTTGAAAAAATTTATGGTTGTTTTGGTTCAAGGTTAGATCAATGCATTAAATGTTAGGACCATTTACATGACAAATTGACAATATGTTCCACGCCAATGTTTTTGTCTGAAAATCAAAATTAGTGTATTAATTTTTTTTTCCATATAGGTGGGTAGGGAAATCTCATTTATTGCAAAAGTATATGTTTTTTTGTATTTTTTTGGGAGGTATTTATAATTGAAAAATCTCATGGGGGTGCCACATGAACTTAACATAGTAATATTTTGTCTTAAAGTAGTAATATTAGAAATTGAATTTAAATTTTATTCGAACAATTTGGGTTCAACTTGTAAACTATGATGAATTATTATTTAGCCATTTTTTTATATGTTGTTGTTTGTTTGTGTAGGGACCTTAATGTTAAAATTCAAAATTGAAATGGTAAATTAATCATGAAGAATGTAAGGGTTAAAAAGCTAATTTATGTTTACCTTTAGAGAGTCACACTGTTCTAAATTTGACTTAACACCAAATCAGATTTATAGTTGAGAAGGCAATCTTTTTTTTTTTTTTTTGAGATTTTCTTTATCAAAACATGATTTTTGAATAAAATGGCCAAAAGGGTATCTTCAAGTTTCATCCTTTTTCAAAAACTAGCAAATTTCCCTTATTATTATTATTATTATTTTTGTCTAAGGTTTTCAGGTTTGTTTTCAAGCTTTCAACTCATTTTATTCTTTGTTTTTTCCCCTTTTCTGTCATGGATTTTAATCAAATCGTTAGAATCAAAGCTTAATTCTTTAACATATAAAGTTACATCATTTAGGGTTTTTTTTAAGATTAAAAATAAAAAAAATTGGAACTTTGGGTTAACTTGTCTGGTTTCAATGATCTAAAAAGTTTTCCTCTTTGGGAAACTGAAGTAACCAAGATTCTCTTTTTCAACAACAAGATAGTGATTTTTTAATAATAAAAAGTAATTCAGAGTCCCAAGTATTTCCCCTTTGTAAAATTTTTAATTGCAAAATGGACCCACAAGATATTCAAATTTTACTTTTTTGTCCTGTTGTCTTAGTGTTACAAAGAGGCTTTGAGGTCAAGGTAACGCCACGTAGTCCAATTGGAATAAAGTTAGAAGATAATGAACTGCTCAAAAGAGTGGCCTATGTTTAAAAAAGAGAGAGAAAGAAGCATTAAACAAAGTTACAATTTTTTTATTTCTTTAATGTTGATATCCAAATACCCTCTGTTTTTCTTGGGAAGATTTTATTTATTATTTATTTCTGAAAAAAACTTGTGGGGATTTTATGAGGTTGAGAATGTTTAGTGTCAACTAAAAAGAGCTTTCTTCTGTGTGGTTCATTTTACAGGTTGGTCTAGCAAGAACAGTAGATCCTTTCATGGTGTTAGCTGGTACCCTTCTCTCTCTCTTTCTCTGTGAAATCAAATATACACTAAATATATATACATATCGATTGTTTTTATTTGTTTTTTTTTATGTGATATGTATAGTTGATCATATGTTTAGTAGTGGGTATTTTGTGTTTTTGGCTATTGGAGGCGTTAGTGGTGGTGAGGGTTTCTAATAGTTTGTATAATGAGAAATTTGGTGTTTGAAGGTTATTGATTTTGATTCCTTTTGTTTACAGTGAATTGAGGTAAAAAAATGAGTTTATGATTCAATATGATAATGGTAGAAGTGAGAGATTGGGGAATTTTTTCGATTGTTGGATGTTTATGTGGTGGTCTTCATGCAATTCTTGGAGGATAACAATGGAGGGTTCATCTGAGTCTGCTTGGCAGCAGGAGTGTGATAGTTCTAGGGCATTGGATACTTCTGGCGTCTCAGATAGGGGTCTGAGTTTGTTTCGTGTTGAAAGGACTGGCATTTCAGGTGATTTTGGGTTTACCGAAGAGGACGGTAGGGACGTGTTGACTCACAATGATAACCTTAGAAACCAAATTGGTGTTTCCGGGGTTTGTGAGACGGCAGTAAACCCTTTTGTTCGTTCTATTGAATTGGGTGATGTTAGCTTGAGGCAATGGTTGGATAAACCGGAAAGATCGGTTGATGTCTTTGAATGTTTGCACATTTTTAGACAAATAGTTGAGATTGTAAATATAGCACATTCACAAGGGATCGTTGTTCATAATGTTCGACCTTCGTGCTTTGTTATGTCCTCGTTTAATCACATTTCCTTCATTGAATCTGCATCTTCTTCGGATTTGGGATCGGATTCTGTCGAGGATGCATTAAATAGCCAAAATATGGAAGAAGCTAAGGGTTTGTCCACTACTTTGCCCCTTGACATGCATCAACAACGTAGGATGATGAAAGATTATGTACAAACTCCAACAAATGCTTTATCCGAAGCTAGTTGCATGCAGTCGGGCTCAGTTTGTCCAAGGAATGCTCAATTAGAGGAGAGCGAAGAAAATAAAATCATCGACTATCGCAATTCTGAGCAATTAGAAGAGAAAAAGCAACCATTCCCTATGAAACAGATGTTGCTCATGGAGACCAGTTGGTACACCAGTCCCGAAGAGGTTTCTGGCTCTCCTAGTACATGTGCTTCCGACATCTATAGGTTGGGAGTTCTCCTTTTCGAGGTTAGTTTCAAGAATGCTGGATACTATCATCATTTTTCAAACATTTAACGAGTTTGGTGTTGTTAGTTTACCCTTTTTGTTATTAATTAATGCTGGATTAAACTCCAAGATGTCTATTTTTAATTAAATACTTTCCGTCACTTATGCAAGTATTTTTTCGTGTCCACAGTTATTCTGCCCTTTCAGCTCAAGAGAAGAGAAGTCGAGAACTATGTCTAGTTTAAGACATCGAGTTCTTCCTCCACAGTTGCTACTAAAGTGGCCGAAGGAAGCTTCGTTTTGTTTGTGGTTGTTGCTTCCTGAGCCAAATAGTCGTCCAAAAATGGGGTAATTTCTTTGTTTTTAATTCACCATTATTTATATAATTTCTGTTTTTGGTTCTCATTATCCTTTGCTGTTTGAATTTGTTTTTCTTTTCATTAACATTATGGAGCATTTTCTTTATTAATATGATTGAAGTACGTAATCGGATTAATGTCTTAATATGCTGGGAAGTAAAAAAAGAAAAGAATTGCCCTTTTTCGAATCTTATGGTCCGGCTTCACGGAATTAGGTTTTAAGTCTTGTGACTAAAGTGTAAGCCATGAAGTGCATATTAAAGCAGTCTTATCATAATATTGATAAGAATTTTGTATTAATGTGTGAATTTATGCCTTCAACAATGTATTTATTAGGCAAGTTGAATCGAGGTATACTTATGAAAGAACAAGACACTTTGAAGATTTAGTCCATCACATGGAAAATTTGCCTGGGATTTTCTCGATGAATTTCATTTAATACTGGAATGAAGAATGTATTCAAAACACACGTTTAATAGGTGTAACCATGTAGGTATATATGTTAGAACCCCATCGTATTTTCTTGTAGTGTTTCTCATGGATAATTGTGTGTCTCGTTTTTTTTTCCCCCGAAATAAATCTCATTCATACTACCTTTAATTACTTTTATGTCATCATTGCTGTTCTGGAAGTACTAATATTTTTTCATTGTGTAACAGTGAGTTGTTACAGAGCGAGTTTCTTAATGAACCAAGGGATAATCTGGAAGAACGTGAAGCGGCCATTGAGCTCCGGGAGAAAATAGAGGAGGAGGAGTTACTGCTGGACTTCCTTTTGCTTGTACAACGAAGGAAACAGGAAGTCGCTGATAGGTTGCAAGATACTATTTCTTTTCTGTGTTCCGACATAGCAGAAGTTATGAAGCAGCAGACAATCTTAAAGGAAAAGGGAAACTCATGCATGGAACTGGGGAAAGATGACAATTCTACATCGAATCTTCCCTCAATAAATATTGTTGATATTGATGATTCTTCTAGCTTGGGATCTAGAAAACGATTTAGACCGGGACTAAGGGTTCAAAATGTTGAAGAATGTGGTGATAATCTAGAAACTCGTCAAAAGTCTGATACACAGACTGAAAATCGAGAAAGTTTTCTCCAGAAAAGTTCTCGGTTGATGAAAAACTTTAAGAAACTCGAGTCAGCATATTTTTTAACAAGGTGCAGACCAGTGAAGCAATCCGGGAAGCCATCGAGTAGACAAACACCATTAAACAGTGATGGCCGAGGATCGATTGTTATGACTGAAAGAAGTTCCGTCAATAATTTAACATCGAAAGAGAGCTGTAGCGAGAGCTTGGAAAGTGGATGGATAAACCCATTCCTCGAGGGCTTGTGCAAGTATCTATCTTACAGCAAGTTAAAAGTTAAGGCAAATTTGAAACAAGGAGATTTATTAAATTCTTCCAATCTGGTATGCTCTCTCGGGTTTGATCGCGATGCAGAATTTTTTGCTACAGCTGGTGTAAATAAGAAGATTAAAGTATTTGAATGTGATGCGGTCATAAATCAAAATCGTGACATCCACTATCCCGTGGTTGAAATGGCTAGTCGTTCAAGGCTAAGCAGTATATGTTGGAATAGTTATATTAAAAGTCAGATTGCATCGAGTAACTTTGAAGGAGTGGTGCAGGTACATAAAGAATTCAATTACCATTCATCCTTCGGTTGTCCTTTTGCTGTATCTAAATCGTATCTTGACCATTTTTCAGGTGTGGGATGTCACAAGAAGTCAAGTACTCACTGAAATGAGAGAACACGAGAAACGTGTATGGTCCATCGACTTTTCATCGGCAGATCCAACAGTTTTGGCTAGTGGGAGCGATGATGGCTCTGTAAAGCTATGGAGTATCAATCAGGCAATTCTACTTTTGCACTTGATGGATGTCAGCTTTGAAAATAAACGTACTACAGTCATCTAATTTCTTGATGTGTATAGTTTATTCTCGATGTATGATAAGTTTTTCTCTTACCTGGGCTACTACTGCAGGGAGCAAGTATTTGTACCATCAAGACGAAGGCCAATGTTTGCTGCGTCCAGTTTCCTTCCGAATCTGGTCGTTCTCTTGCATTCGGATCAGCTGATCATAAAATTTATTACTATGATCTTCGGAACTCTAGGATTCCTCTATGCACACTAGTTGGACACGATAAAACTGTGAGTTACGTCAAGTTTGTTGATGCAAATACTCTCGTGTCTTCTTCCACGGATAATACTTTGAAGCTTTGGGATTTGTCAGTGAGCAATTCTCGGGTTATTGATACTCCCCTTCAGTCCTTTACCGGCCACATGAATGTAAAGGTATATTAACTCATGCAATGTCAAATTTTGTTTCGACTTGATTATTATGCTAAGTACATTTTGTTCTTGTTATAGTTTATTCTGTTTGCTCGAGTTTGTTTTTATTCTCATGATTGTTGCAGAACTTTGTGGGCTTGTCGGTATCTGATGGTTACATTGCCACTGGCTCCGAGACTAATGAGGTGATTCATATCTTCTCACGTTTGTTTTAATAGTCTTAAAAGCTTTTTTGAATCTTACATGGAATCTCTACCTTGTCCGACTAGGCATTCATTCCGTCGGATAGGGATTTATGTTTTAGCACTCACTGGCAACTCTATTTTATAGGTATTCTTATACCATAAAGCTTTCCCGATGCCAGCATTGACATTCAAGTTCAACAACATGGATCCACTGTCCGGACAAGAAATGGATGATGCTGCACAGTTTATCTCGTCTGTTTGTTGGCGCGGCCGGTCTTCTACTCTAGTAGCTGCAAATTCCACCGGGAATATCAAAATTCTGGAGATGGTTTAATTTGGCCTACTTCTCTTGGATACATCATCCATGGTTGAAGCAAGGACACAAACAAAATCCATGCTCCGTGCTGGCACAAAAACTTCGATTGAATAAAGACAGGTATCAGACATTGGAGAGTATTAAAAACAGTATAGCATTTGAGCAAAAAAAAAAAAAAACATTTTTGGCTGTAGATGATAACAGATGCAATTAACATGAAGATTGAGAATGACTTAATCAAATATGTGTAGATAAAACTCAAAAAAGGAAAACAAAAAGACAGCAATTGAATCCTCTTGTATATTTTGTAATGCTTATATGGTTCATAGTCATTTTTTAGCAATTTATGAAGCTATTTATAAATATTTTGATGTTGATCAAGTTCATGGGGAAGCAGAGTAGACAAAGATGATTCCACCCAAAACTATCCGAACTGTAAATCGGAACCCGAACTTGAACAGGATCTAATGATAATCAAGATTAGGTCAAATGAGCAGTGTTATTATTGAAGTTTTCCTATTAGATAATTTTTTTTACTGATGTTTGTATGCCTCGTTGATTCAATCTCTCTGCATAATTAAATCTATCTACACTGATCTTGACCATTATTAGCTTTCATAGCTAACTTTGCTATGAGTTGGCAAAGCCTTTGAGCTCCTGGACCTGGCTTGATCTTGTTCAAGTCCCCAACTTCCGAACATGTTGGTTTGCCTGAACACCAAGCGCCAGGAGTGAAACTCTGCTTTGCCCTGCCAAGCAAATCTGCATCAATCTTATCCAAGACGGGATCATTGTGTTTGAATTTCCGGGCAAATGCTGCGTTGCTCTGTATCATCTTATTTGTGTCATTAATGTTAAGGATGCGCGGGTGTTGTTTTGGGGGATTATCCCACGAAATATAATGCAAATCATGGTTGACAACTGTCTTGGCAAACTCGGGAACGTTGCATATGACCGTCTGGAAGTAGCCTTCAGGGGAGGAGATGAAGTTTGTATAATACATGAGAAGTGTTCTTGGTAGATTATCCCAACCCCAAACACAGAACTCTACAAACGAACGAGATAAAACCATCCATGCCGAACCTGCAATCAAAGGTGTTCGGAAACAGTTAACCGCTAATCTTGTAAGCTGAAACAAATGTACCGTTTATGTTCTGAACACGAGTACTAACCAGTAAATAGTTTAAATGCTGTAGGCAATGTTCTTCTTGGTGTAGCCAAATATATATCAGATTTGGTTGACATGTAAAGTCCAGGATCTACAATCAAAGGCATAGCTCTTTCATTCCTGTAGAAACAACAGGCAAAACATTTTGACCTTTTAGACAAATGTAAAGATCTTCCGATTGAGAACGAACGAGGGAGACAACTTACGCTTTCCAGCCAAGATTGCTTGTGTGATCTATAAAGTTAAGGTTCCGGTTTAAAGCCGAAAATGTATAAACAAGATCTGCAGATCACAAACTAATAGATCAACAGGTGCCTATGTAGAATCAAAAAACTCGAAACTTAGGCATATGATTAGAGACTAACCATCTTGAGTCACTAGAGGATAATCTGATGCACTGAGATTTATAAACCAATCCCAATCTTTATTTCTCTTAAGAAGAACAGCACAAGCATGGAGTGTATTAGCAACCATTGTAGGCCCTCTGTAAGTAACCATATTAGCCTTACTGATCATAAAAACATTCCCAACTTTGTTAAAAACCGTGTGGTTATCGATCCGGGACGCAAGCGCCAATCTTTCCTCCGGTGGTGCCTCGAGGTCCAAATGAACAACGTATTCGTTCCGTGGATGGTACAGCGCATGAAGCGTCCTCCAAAGCTTTTCCAAATCACCTTTTGATCCCGAAACCAAATAAGCAAAACGAGGTAACGTCGGACCAGGAGGCGGCGGTGTACCTAACTCGATCTTCGATTCAGCATATTCCGATATCCTTTGGTGAGCCGAAAAAATGGGGAAAATCGAGTTGAATTTGTAAACCGAAGATACAAGCCCCATATTTAAGGAAGTAACAAAAACAAACGCACATACAAGTGAACTAATCACAACAGGGCATACACATTTCTTCTCCATTTTCGAGGACGCCATTGTTAGACCTTAAATCTTCAGCTTATCATTAACAAAAAATATAGAATTCAATTGCAAATGATACCCAAAAATACCATAAATCTTCAAATCAAGACCTTTCCTCTTATATACATAAAATATATCTCTGTATAGCTGTTTAAATGCACAAACAAGAATCATATTAGTTTATAATAAAATAGAACATAGCTTGTAATGCTAATTCCCTTATCATAAAGAAACTGAAAACTTTTCAAAGAATTATCAAAGAGTATAAAGTATAGAACAAACAAAGAAAAAGGTGAAAGATACTCTATGGTATCTGGTTTCTGAAGAAAAGTTATTATAAAGCAAATTATTTTATTCAACTTTTACATTGCATAAATAATAAAATAAAATATGAATTAAAATATGTATACATTAAGAAAAACCCAGAAAATCAACTCTTTGACAAAGTAAACAAAACCCAAATCTTTAATATATATATATATCAGAATCATAAAGCTATAAAGCTATTAGTGCAAGCAAAGTAAAAATATATATTTAATGGAAAAAATTACAAAGTTCGATGAATATAAACTGAAATCTAAAATGCAGAAAACATTAGAAGAATATGAATATTTAAGAAACAAACCTGATATTTTGTAGTGGAAAACAGAAAAAAGAAATAAAAGTTTGAAGAAAAAGATGTCCGAAAGTTTTATTTTTTTGAATTGATGTGATAAAGAGCAGAGTTTTTAAGTTAAAATCTTCTTTCTTTTTTCCCCCTTTAATCTGTATCTAAGGCTTTGTAGTTTCCGGTAATCCACAAGAGTTCTTTGGATTGACCATGGACTGCAAAAAAATTGAAGCAGACTTTGAACACGACAAGTTGCAAAGACTCTTTTTTTTCCTCTTTATTGGCCGAACGTAGGAGTCGTATATTCATACCATATTTTGCTTGTTTTCTTATTGCAAATCAGATTTGTTTGAACGTTTATTATTAGGTTAAAATATGGTTTAAGTCCCTGTACTTTTTTCTATTTAAAATTTAATCTTTCTATTTTTCAGGTTTTAAAATTTAAATCTAATTGTTTCCCCCGATAATTTTTTTTTATAAAATCATAGGTGAGACATTTTGAATTTTTTTAAAAAAAATTACTCCATTGGTAGAGAACATGAATTTAATAGAAAAATTTTAACAATTTTAATAATTAAACTTACATTTTTAAATCTGAAAAGTAGAGACTGAATTTTAAATGTAGATATTTTGTTATTTTGTTGAAGTTAATGTAATGTTTGTAAATTATATATATTAATGTAAAAAGTTGTTAAAGAACAGATTAATGTTTTGACTTATAAAAAACCCTAATTTACAATTTGATTTTGTTAAATTTTAATGTTTATCTTTGAAATAAATCAGAGTTTGTGTTTAGTAACGTAATCAGAATTTAAGATTATACAGATTAAAAATATTTTGAAGGAGATAAATATAATTTTTTTTAAATCTTATGAAATATATTATTAAATCGTTAATATCACTAGAAAACAATAAAATTTTTAGGCATAAAAGAAAATTTTATCCTAAACCCTAAATCTTAACAACTAGTTCTTCGAATAGGCGTCTCAACCAAATGACTTCTTTCACAATTGGGGTAAAAGCAAAATCAATTTCTTACCTCTACTCATTCTTCAAATTTTTTGTTTAAATTTATAATTTGATTTTATTTTGTTTAATGTTACGTTAATCACCATTAAGTTATGTCATTTCATTAAAGATAAAATTAACATATAAGGACTAAGATATTAGCTTTTCAAATATAGAAAGACTAAAATGTTCTCTACAATTGTCATGGTCAGCATGGGTTTCGACCGTTTTGGTATTTCCGATAATCTGAAAAGGTATTTCAAGAGAAAGTTTGTAGAGACTGTTTAGTTTTCTTTTGCTTTGTTGCTGTGTTTAATTTTTTAGAGATTGTGTTCATTTACTTCGCTTCGACTGTTTTTTGTTTTGTTTTTTTGGACTTTTTCGATCAGGATCGATAATAATAAATCAAACGAACTATTTTTTTTGAATATACTGGTGTGATTACATGGTAGTATCTGTTCATATTTTTTTAACTCTTTGACAATGTGCACACAACTTGCACACACAGACGCTCGAACCTGAGACCCCTAGGATGAACAATATCCTTTTTTTCACTAGAGCCACTTGTTAAGTTCATCAAACGAACTATTTCAAAAACAAATTATTACTTTTTATAATATAAAGATTAAAATGAAGTTTATAATCTAATACTGAGAGTTGTAATAAACTTTAAACGAAATCAGACCAAAGATGGAAGATAAAAAAACCTTTAAACAAAAACGCATTAATCAATTCATAAAAATGCTTTCAATAAATAGAAAAAAAAATCCCCTATTTTACTATTAAATTTAAAACATTATAATCAAAGCGAACGGATTATAATGGAAAATTATATGTTTTATTCATTGTTCTATAATTTTCATCGCCAAACATATATAAAGAACAAAAAAAATATAGGCTTTTTCACTGAATTATGTCTAAATTTTATCATTATAGAGTTGCTATGATACAAGTATTATATATATATATACCCTTTAACGTTTTTATATTAAATAAATCATTGTTTTTAATTTATTAAAATTCATCAAATTAAGTTATTAATTATTACATTTAATTGCACACATTTTTAAATTAATCATAATTTAACTAATTAGTTATTGATCTGTTTAGCTCCTAAGTTAATTATTTTTTTAATTCAAAATATCAAATCAACAAAATTAATAAAATAATTTTAACGATATTAATAATTACATTTAAATATATTTTCTAAAGTAATAATTTAATAAATATAAATGAGTATAACATAAAGTATAAATTTATTTTAATTTGTAAAAGATCATTTTTAGATTGTGATGAATATACAATTACAATTTGGTATATATGAATTAAACATATTTAATATACATGTCACATTTAATTTTTTTCTTTAAAAAAGAAATAATAATTGATGTTACACTTATATTAAAAAATTGGAAAGTGGCATCACAATTGTAATTAAGATATATGATTTATCCAACCATTAAATTAAAGATTTTCAATCTAATACGCCACTTAGGTATAATATGACACATATTACCTCGAAACTATTGATAATTTATTAAAAAACCCCTGAATTTATGTACCTTAATCTTCAATTCTTAGTGGAGAAATTTAAACATGCTTAAATTAAGGCTTGCCAGGTTGGATTTTAGGGTTTTTTTGCTTTTGCTTTTGTCTGAGTAATTCTCGCTACTCTCCACGTTTCAACATTCTTTTTTCTGATTAAAAAAATATAATAAAGATGCGAAAATCGATGAATTCCATGGGATGATGATGATGGGATCTGTTATCCAATCATTACGCCACGTATCATCGTTGATTGGCAGCCGTCTGATTCCAATTTGGAGTCAGAGAAGAAGGGAATTTAATGTTGACTGGTAACCGGCTTCCACTGCCAGTCCACCCAGATTTAATGCGGATTGATCCAATATTTGTTGACTTTTGAGAGTTGACTTCTTCACCTCTAAGTTCGTGGGCTTATCTTCGTTCCTTATCAACTAATCTTTTCCTACATGTCATAATTTCAGATAATTTGAGTTAATTTATTGCACCTTGATAAAATTTGTGAAAACTTAGGTAAAATATTAAATTCAAAATATAATTTTAAATAAAAATGAATTCCTTCAAAATATGAGTTGAGTTTAAATTTTGAATGTTAAAATTTGATCTTCAATCTGATTTAGTTTTATGTTCCTAACATATTATATAATTTATAACATATGCACAAATTTAATTTATAGTAATAGAAAATATTACAAAATAAATATTAAAAAAATTAAAATGTTTATATATATAATTTTAATAAATGAAAAATATTAAATTAAAAGTAATATAAATATTTTTCAAAAAATTAAAAAAAATGAGTAGGATTCAAATGGTTTTGGGTTATTCGATTATAAATATGAGTAAATTTATATAAAATTTTAGATTCATATTTTGAGTTAAATAAATCTTAAACAATCATAAAATGCATTAATATCATTATTAAGCTTGACTTAAACTTGATCCGACCAACAAAAATATTAAATATAAAATATGATTTTGGACAAAAAAAATAATTTGACATATTTAAAGTATGTTGGAGCTTGAGTTGTAATACTCAAAGTTTTGTTTTTTACTTTACATTTTATTTTATTTTTATTATATAATTTTTATATAATATTGGAGTGAAAGATAAAGTAACAATAAATGTTTGATAAGAACTTTAATCACTTCTTCATATAAATCAAGACTTATATATTATTATATAATTTATATTATATATATAAAAATTAAATATATTATATTATAATTAAAAGTTTGTTAAATTATTTATATTTATAAGGTATAAATCTCAAAACTATATTTGAATTTTGATTTTATACAATTTTATACATGAATTTTTGATTTGATTCAGCTCTCACAAGTTATTAACATAATTATTAATATAACATTATTTTATATTTATATATTTTATATACAAATAACTATAGCCAGAAATTTTTTGAGGGGGTCGAAATTAAATTGTATATTTTTACAATAATAAAAATGTAATTTTACCATTTTAATAACTTATATCTTTATAATTTTAAAGGATTAAATTATATCATTTTGAGGGGTAAAAGTGTAATTTTACCATTACAAATTTAAAATTCTAAGGGACCTAAATGAAAAATATCCATTTTAGGGGAGTCCAGGGCCTCTGCCAACACACCTTGGATACACCACTATAACGTCCCTTGCCCAGTCCAGTCGTCGGACCTGAGTAGGTAATCGTTACTTCATAAGTTCTATCATAAAATTTCTTAAAAAACCCTTTTTATAGGTTATAAATAGTGTTTCGTAGGCGATAGTAAGAAAATTTTTCCAAATGTAGGGATCCTTAGTATTTATCTCAATATAGAAACATCATTTAATCATTTTGATGGACTTCTACTGGTATCCGATTGAGCAAGTATCGGTAAAAGTCAAGTCAGAAAACAAGTAAAAATAACTGCAGATTTCTACTGGTAGAAATGAGGGTTCTACCGATACAAGTACAAGTTATACCGATACAACTTATACTTCTACCGGTATAGGTAAATTCAGAGAGCAAAATGAATTTACCCTGCAAGTTCTACTGGAACAACTAAATGTACTATCGATACTTTTTATACATTTACCGATATTTAAAGTATAAACTATCAATACCAAATAAGTCAGTAACTGAACTTTAATATGCCCTGTTCTTCTACAGATAGTCACTAAGGTTCTACCGGTAGAAGTACATTGACTTCATAAAATTATAGATTTCATGGATTTCCTAAATACAAGACTTTGGCATCCTTTCCAAAATATACATCCAAACAACAAAATACCACTTGGATACAACACTAAAACCTACTCAAAATATCATACTAACCCTTCCTATACATGCCAAATATAACCTAGGACTACCAAATAGATGGATGAATAGTGTGATGCTCCCACGATCCCAAAACGATCCAGCTAACTGCCAATCTACAAGAACATGAAAATCAACGACGTAAGCAATTGATGCTTAGTAAGTCCATAATCGGTAAACCAACTTACTAACACAAACTTTGACAAGGAATGCCAATGTCATACTTTGTAAGTATGTTTCTCGTGTTCTAATCTATCTTCTCAATAGTCCATGTATCCGACCTTATATAATAAATCACATACAACCATATATTATACATTCTAGCATATTTTACTATTTGTGTGCCCATTGGATCTTTGGAAATACATAGACCAGCATCCATATATCATGTAATGCTCACACGAGCTGTGAAGTAGGCCTGCTCACACTAGTTGTGAATTAAGATGTTAGGCTACATGATGCTATTCACTCGAGCTGTGGAGAATCCACAACATAAGCCGGATCTCAGTAATCGGTAAGACATTTAAGAATAGCACCCATATAACCTGTAAATCTTGAAATCGGGTCATGTAAATCCCAGTATTCCTTAAAAATCCAACGGGCTTATATTTATGTCATTTCATATCTTTCATTCGTATAATTTCAGTCTCCACATACAATTATAAATAATACAACCAAATACAACAACTCAAGTTATATATATATACACAATTTAAATTCAAAGTAAGTTACGAACTTACCTTGATTATTCAAAAGCGCAAAAGAGTCAATGGTTACTCAGCAACCTTGTCCTTCCCTCGACTTGAGCTCGATTATTGTATCCCTTGATCTAACAAACACATTTCCTTTTATTACACATTTTCGAATAATCAATTCACGAATAAAAACCTTTGTTAGAACATATCACTTAATAGCCCATAAAATTTAATCACTTGAGCTATTAATCATTTATTTAATATTCAAAACTTTACTCATGCTAAACATAACCCAAAATACAATGCTTTTATCATGCATTTTCTCAAACCCGTATTTTCCTGCCCATTTCATCAATAAGTTTTTAACTAAAATCATTAAAATTGTTTAGCAAGACTTTTCCATATACACAGAACTTATAACTTTAAGGTTGACTATAACAACACCAAAATACCTTCACTATTCAAAGTGAATCTATAAACTTCAATCAACAATACAATAAACCTTTGTGTCACCAAACTAACCTACAAGGGTTTCCAAGGCATGGAAATCATTAAAACCTACCTCCAAGGATATTTCAAGCTAAAAGAAACTTAGTCAAATTCTCCTTTCTTCAACAATGGTGGTCTACCCGTTTGGAGAAGATGAAAGGGGTGGGTGAACTTCTTTTCTTCCTTTTACTCAATTGGATTATCAAATCCATTTTAAAATTCATTTCAATTTATTTTATTTTGTTTCTTTTCTTCTCTCCTAATAGCCTATAATAAACCATCATTATAGCCTATTTCACTCTCTATATTTCACCTAAACCCACTAGTCTATGTATATTAATAATATATATATCATACATGAAAATCTCAAGCGTGTGCCGTCCAAGCTTCTTGGAAAGTGGTATTTTTACCACTTTAGTCCCTTTAGTTATTATTCCCTATTTATTGAGTTTTTCTAGATGTAACCCCAACTTTAAATCTTTTATCACATAGTCCTCTTGTTTAATAATTCTTTCCAGCTGTAAAATTTTTATTTAAAATTTTTATATGACTATACACATTGCTCGTAAACGTTATTTAAATCGTATTCATTGTATTACTTGTCAGAATGCGTGGCTTCGAGCCACTATTCTCGACGTCACAGAAAATGGGATGTTACTTATACAATATAAATAAATTGATGTATTTATTTCTTCAAATGTGTATGATTGAATAAAAATTAAAATTTCTTATATACATTCACTACAGGAAAACATGTTTTTAGCGACCTTTTTTTGGGCCTATACCGGCGCTTATAAGTGCCGCTAAAATATTTAGCGGCGCTTTTACAAGCGTCGTAAAAAATGCCGCTAAAGATAACACCGCTAAAAATTGTGGTGTTTATGAGGAAAAACGTCGCTATAGAACATGGTCTTTAGCGGCGCTTTTCCACAAATGCTACTACAGACCATGATCTTTAACGGCGCTTATTTCACAAACGCCGCTAAAGAACATGGTCTTTAATGGCGCTTTTCCCACAAACGCTGCTAAAGAACATGGTCTTTAACAGTGCTTATCCCATAAACGCCGCTAAAGAACATGGTTTTTAGCAGCGCTTTTCTCGCAAACGTCGCTAAAGAACATGGTCTTTAGCGGCATTTTTCCCACAAACGCCACTAACATTAACAAATTTTACCAATTCATTTTAATTCATATAAAACCCAAATTTTCAATATTTTTTCTGTAAATTCATATTCATTTTCAATTAAATTTTTACTCAAACCTTCATAAATTTCTTGAAAAATAGAGCCTTTTTAAGTGTTAGTGATGAAGTCTTACAAAGCTAGAATATGTAAATACATATAGATAACTTGAAACATGTGACAAGCTAAAATTGCATTTCACAAGCAACTAAATATCTAAAAATCTAATAATTCAATTACACTCGAATTACCAAAAAAGAACAAATATTCTTAACAAAATTGAAACAAAAAGAAAAATAAAAAACATCATCAATTATTTCCAATGCTAAATTGCAAGGCCCCTCTTATAGCACAGAGTTGAAGATCATCTCCACAAGTTCCTGCAATAACATAAATAATATAATCATTTTCAAATTTGATTTGGTTCGATTTGATTCATACAATATTATGAATTAGTTTATGTCAATGGCTGGTAAATGAAGAAAGTTCGAGAGAAAACATTTAATCGAACTATTTTCTAATAAATAAGATAATGCAAAATCATACTCAAATCTGACATGCAAATGAGTCTTGAGTCTTGAATCTTAAACTCTAAACTTCACCGTAATAAGCATGAAGTTAAATAAGCATATAAACCTATATTGCTCTGACCCTACAGAACCAATGTTTTTGCTTGGTATAGACTTGCGCCTTTTACCCTTCTGAAACAAGAAGAAAAAGAATCTTATTTGGCCCAAAACTGACAGTTAATTGTTTCAAAAACTTCATAACATGCAAAAGATTTTGAAATAACATTTGCACCTGTTCCTTGTCAGTAAGAAGAATGTCTGTAGTAGCATGAGGGAAGTACAAACTTTTATTTGGGACTGAGCGGGATTTGGATTTCCCCTCTTATTTTTAGCAAAAATCAAAAGTTAAAACGTTATCGCATTGAGTTCCCTTCATTTGTGAGTCAATGCTTTTCTCCTTTTTAGAGTTAACACATTTTGTTATTTAAATATTAAGGCTAAACTAGAGCTAATGGCACTAAATTATTTTTAAGTTCACATTTTGATTTCTCAACATCAAAAAATTATAAAATGATCATTAAATTTTTTAAAAGTTTTCATTTAAATCATTTATCTGTTTAACTTTTCTTTTAAGTCGGACTAGTAAACTCCAAATGATGATTTGATATTCGATACAATGGATAAATACGTGTTGATGTAATGTTCACATATTCTTGACGTTTATAGTTGATTCATGAAAAAAAAACTAAACTATAAAAAGGAAAGGGAATAAGAGATTTCGGTTGGTGCATGTGGTGAGAATAGAGAATGTCATAAAAATTCATTAACTAACTTTCAAATTGTTTAATTACCTTAGATGTGCTTTATTCTATTATTTAAATGGTAGTTAATATTAATAATATTTAGAGTGTTTAGTTAATAAATCTATATAAATGGTATGAGTTCAAATCCCATTGCACATACAGATAAAGGAAAAAGCTATTTAAAAAGTATATCAACTTTAAATCTCTTTCTCATTTGAGATGACGTCATTGATCTTGAAACTGATTTTCACCTAAAAATTATATATTGAAAGACCAAGAGCATAAAGTTTGCAATTTGCTAATATCTATATATGAGCTTAAGAAAACATCTCACTCATGAAACTTAAAGTTTGATCAAGCAATCCAAACATATGGTTTTAAGCAAAGCATTCATGATTCTTGTGTTTATAAATAAATTAAGGATGAAAAGATAATATTCCTAATTTTGCATACCAAAAGTATTATACTAATCAGGTATTAATGAATAGATATTATCATTAATTAAATCATAGCTCACTCAATAGTTTGGCATGAATAACTTATGAGAAGTTAATTATGTAATTGGTTTTGAAACGTTGCACAGCAAATGATGTAAATAAAGGTGGGCAATTTTTAGTATCAAAATTTAAAGGCAAAACATCAAAATTTAATCCAAAACGAGCCTTTTTTGCCTTTAAATTTTGATTTTTTTGGTTTAAATTTGAATTTTTAAATATTCAAACTATTATTTCCCTTGCTTACTTGAAGCAAACACGATTTTTTTATAGAATTATCGTATTATTTTTTCAGATTTGACATGTGTACGGAATAGGTCCGATAAATCTTTAAGACACATAATATAAGTAATATAATAATATTACTTCCTTAATATGTCAATTAATCAATTTGACTTAATGGTTAAGATGCTTGCTTATTTTCCTTATGATCCTAGTTGAAATCCCATTGTTAACAAATTATATTATTTTTTATACAATATTATCTAAATATAATTAAAGATAATTAAAATTTTCTCTTAATGTATCAATTAAATGATTTAAGCTTGTGTGATATATAAAATTTTAATAAATTAGGGGCGCTTTTTCAAGCGTGACTAATGCTCTGACCTTTAACGACGCTTGTCCATAAGCGTCGCTATTACTCTGACCTTTAACGGCACTTTCACATAAGCGTGGCTAATGCTCTGAATTTTAGCGGCGCTTGCCCATAAGTGCCGTTATTGCTCTGACCTTTAGCGACGCTATTGCTCTGACCTTTAGCGGCGCTTTCCCATAAGCGCCGCTATTGCTATACCTTTTGCGGCGTTTATGTAAAAACACCGCTATTGCTTTACCTTTTGCGGCGTTTTCCGTCCAAATGCCGCTAAAAATACCGCTAATAACCTGTTTTGCTGTAGTGATTTGAACCAGAATCAAAGTTTGATGTGCTTAATTGCACCAAATCAAATTTTATGTATAAAATTACATATTAAATCAAAGTTCATTTATAATTTTGAGATTTATCCCTTTTTATAAAAATAAATATGTTTAACATAATTTGATATGCATGAAAGAAATATACGAGGTTGAAGTCATACATAAATCCAATTTTGTGGATTAAACAAATATTTTGTATAAATTTTACGGTGTAATATGTGATTTAAATATTTAAGTTTTCCATATTTATTATAATTATTTTTATATAACATCAAAGGAGAGGCCAACTTTTTTTAAAGAATTCTTCAAAGTATTATTTGTTCGATGTTAACGACCCCTTAATGAGACGGTATTATCTTTGAATCAAGTTAAAGTTTTGTGCGTGATACATAATTTTTAATCGGACGAGATACTCTCATTGTATGAATTCATCCTGAATGACTTTTTCAAACGCTCGAAACTCTTTACAAAATCAAGATAGGAACACACTAAACATACTTTTCAATTGCATCTCTCAATTTAATATCATTTTAAACTTCTCACACATTTGCTAAATATCAGATGGAATCATAAATGCATTACTTACAAGTGAATATGTATTGTAATCAACAAAGCAAAGTTTTTCAGCATTGGAATCTTGAAAATCTCTAGAATTGCAAAGCAAAAAGCAACATAACCTCCTCCTCCTCCATCGTCTTCTTCTTCCATTGTATGCATGTATCTAGCAAAACAGATAAACCAGATGAAAAATGAAATAAAAAGAAAGAAAAAGGAAAGAAACTAGCTAGATTTGCAATTGTATGATAAAAGACTTACCTACATCATTATGGTTTTAAACAGGCACCCTACCCCGTATTCTGTCATCCCAGAACTTGAACAAGGGTCGAAGAACATTCTTAACATCGAAATTAGGGTGATCCCACTCCACTGATTTCCACCAATCTCTTGAATCCACATGGATTTCTTCGAGAGGATTAAACGGAGATGGTTTTTCTTCCTCATCAATCTCAAGCTGTGGAAGATATAGAGGAATCTGCTTTACTTTTGGACAACGTTTTATTTCAATGAATTGGAGGGAATCACAAACCATCACCCCATTTTCACAGCAAATGCCCTTCAATTCTGGTAGAAAAGACAAAGTCAATGTCCTTAGTTTGGGAAAAGAAAATTGGATGGTACTTGTTCCTTCTTTTTGGGGTTCTGCTATTATTACTTCCAATTGCGAACAAGCCTTAACCTCGATCTTTTCCAAGTTGTGTAGAACCCAGTCAGCGGAAAACAATTTCTTTATTTTATCACAATCGTCTAGTCTAATCTCTTTAAGGGAGAAAAATGTGCCTACTGATGATGATTCTTCGACATCAGCTCCAACTATGACATTCAGATTTATCAAACGTCTTAGTATCAGAGACTCGAGTGTTTGAAGCAGATGGCATTTGGATGAAAATACAGCCTCCAACTCAGCACAATGCCAAACTCCACATTCCTTCAAATGAGTTGCATCCCTCAATCCAGTATCGTTTAAACTTCTCACACCCTTGCAAAGCCATAGATGTAATTGCTCAATATCATATGGAAGTATAATTGTATCTCCAGAATTGATTTTAATCCTGTCAAATCTGACCAATTTCCTAAACTTCGGGCCATCATATAGGTCTAACACAAAATCCTTCTGGGGGCACACCCAAATGAAGTATTTATCAAGCATTTTTCTCTGAGCTGCATACGTGCTCAAGTCACCCACGTTACAGAACCGGCCTTCAAAAACCTCCAACTTGTTCAATTCTCTCTTCTCTTCTGTGTTTTTTAATATTGAATGTGTTACCAAATATCGAAGCCGACATAATTTTGACAAAAATCCGGTGGGGATCTCTTTGAAGCGTCCGATATATCCAAGATTGAGATATCTAAGATTCACCAACATTTCCAAACCTGGAGGGATTTCTTCGACTCCAGTATTTTGAAGATTCAGTTTCTTCAAAGCTTGAAGCTTGAAGACAGGAGAAATACTCTCTAATTTCCTACATGCATTAAGCAGCAGTACCTCGAGTTTCTCCAAACTAGAAATAGGGTTAGGCAAACTCTTAAAAGGATTACGAGAAAGATCAAGAATCTTAAGGATAGGGAAATGCTCAAAGAAGGATTCTGGGATTTCTTCCAGTGAATTAAGTGAGAGCAACAATGTTGTGAGTTTTGGAAATCTCGGAAACTTCATAGTTTGAGGAATTATTGACATAAAATTATGCATCAAAGAAACCTTCTCCAAGTCTTCACTCCATTCTTCCTCGTTTGGCAGCTCTTTCAACTGCATACCAGCTTTTACCATAAATCTTTTCCTTGTAATATGCAATGCCATATCCCTAAGTACATCATGCATCTGCGTAAACTTCCAAGTAGTAAAAGGGAATTTAAGAAAACCCATCTCAAGCAAACAATTTTCTTCAAGATTCTGCAAGATGGAATAACCACTACTCTCCATCGATTTCTACTTCCCATTTCATCTATAAGCCCTTCTTCCATCCAATGTTCAATTAACTCATCTTTACCGATTTTGTAATCTTCAGGATATAATGCACAATACAAAAAACATTCTCGGTCTCTTTGTTTAAGACGATCATAGCTGAATTTCAAGCATCCATACACCTGATCTTCAATATCGTGGATGTTTCTGATGTATCCTTTCAATTCATCTACAACATTTTCCCATACACGAGGATCGATTACTCCCCTCATACAACCAGCTAGCGTGACAATTGCAAGAGGAAGTCCATCACATTCCCTCACAACAAGTTTCATAAACGATTCTAAAGTTGGATTAGGCAACATGTCGCGTCCAACTTTGCTTAAAAATAAGTTCATGGCCTCCTCTATAGAAAGACAAGGCACTTGAACTTTCTTAAACCCCATTGATCGAACAACCATTTCCGAACGTGTTGTCATCACTAATTTGCATCCATTAGCTGATGTTGGCTTAAGGATTCCAACGTCCTCAAGAGAAAAGCTTTTCCATACATCATCCAATATTAACACATGCCTTCCTTGTCTACTCAACATTTCTGATACGTTCCCTGCACGGATGATTGTATCTTCATCATCTGACAAGTTTCTTTCCAATTGACTTGCAATGTTCTTCTGTAGCCTTCCAATATCCAAGTCTTGGGATACAGTTACCCAAATCAGTTTTCTAAATTTGCTTTCTTTCAACAACCTGTTATGGACATCCTTCATAATGGTTGTTTTCCCGATTCCGCCCATCCCCCACACTCCAATCATTCCAACATCATCTCCCATTAAATACTGATAAACTTCTTCTCTAACATTAGCTGCACCTACTAACTCTGTTGTAGGTAGGCTAACCGCTATGGCAGAAGGATCACTAACTATCAAGCTCCCGGGGAAATGACCTTCAGCATGCACTTCCTTCATTGCCTGAGTCGATTCATCAACAAGTTTCCCCAAGCAAGAACGAAAGAGAGATTTTCAACTACTAACTCTGTCTTCAACATGTTGAGCATGAGCAAGCTTTTCCTCTACCTTCTTGATCCATCCTTCAACTTCTTGCTTTGGCTTTTTTCCAAAGTGATGCTCGTCTTCCAATTGCTGTTGAATATCCGCCTCCGTAGCACGCAAGTTAGCTTGTGCTTGTTTGAAATCCCCAACATATTCAGCGAATTTCCTTTGGTATTTCAGATATTTGCTAGCTTTACTGCCAATGAACTTAAAAACATCAAGAATTGGCCCAACAAGTTCTGCCATGAAAAAGCTCTAGTTTTCCCTGCATCAAATTTAACATATTGATGATCAAGATCAAGAATTAAAAAAAAATAAAATCAAACTATAGTTATAATAATAGAAAGATAGGTAGTTCAGCTTATTTAAGTGGTTAAATCCAGTAGCTATATCCAAAATTTGTAAATCCTCCAAATAAAATTCAACGTGAGGGCAGGAACCCACCACAGTTCTGGTTGTTGACACAATAGGCACCAACCATTAGATCTAGTCATCAACTGCTAGATCTTTCTTTACACACACATTAGTGCAGCACTTACTAACATAATATGAGATGCACATAAAATGATATATAAAACATATTTCAAGATCACATAAGCTCTGGATGTATATGTGTGCATCAGTTCAACTAGTTTTTAACATTTTTTGGTGGATTTAGATGTAATATTAGAAGAACAGAGACAGCACAAGAAGCAGAGTATAGGGTGTGTGTTAAGGGCAGTCTCTTGAAGCTTACCTGAATCTGATGGCTTGGAATAAAGCCGTAAATGGTAAAGGCTACCTCTTTCTTTTTCCAATTCAAGAGATCCAAGTAAACAAGAATGAAAACCCTTTGCTTAACAACAGTGAAAAAAATGGTGCAACTTAAGTATTAATTATCACTTGTAATAAAAAAAAATTAAATGCTAAGATGAAAAAAAAGACATATTAATTTATGGATTAAGCGAATAAAAGAAATACATATATCTAAAGCTGGTCATGCGCCTGTATAATTAAACTGGTGTAGAGAAATAAATCATATCAAATTGTAGTGGGTCGAATCTCTTTAAGAAAATAAAATAAAAGCAAATAAATCATATCAATTTATGTTGGACAGACGGAACCCACAAGTTGGATTTTTTTTTATATAATAAGGGAAATGGGAAAGAATTCATAAATATAAGTATCGTAGTTCATATCAATTAAATTGAAATCTACACAATTTGATGTTATAGAATTCGAAACAGTATGAAATTTAAGTAGAGTCTTGATATATATTGTAGAGGAGGGAATGATGGATTTACTTAGTTTTTGGTTAAGTTTGATATAATTATTCCTTCTTTGGTAGCCACTACTAATTTTGTCATCAAAGAGTTCTACGGAATATGCTACAACATTTTTCACATTCGTTAAATACATAAGATCACTTGAAACATAATTTGAATATCCCGTATTAATAATTTAATTATTATTGTACTTACCATTCAATCGAGTGGAAGTTGATTGTTTATTATCGAACATTATTAGAAGAGACTATCATTGCTCAGTGATAAAATCAAGAAGTGTTGCCCCCCTGACACTTGCTTTGCCCTTGTTGTGTTCTACGCTGATGTTGCTCCATGGCTGGTATCTACGGCAATAGCATTGGCTCGCACTATGCCTTTGCCACGAGAAACTTGCTGTGTGAAAGATGCGACATTTGTCTTGCCACTGTTAGGGGTAAGCATTCGATCGAATTGAATCGAATTAAATGAAAAATTTCAAGTTAATCAAGTTGACGAATATTATTTTATCATCCTAATCTGATTTGAAATTTTCTCGAATCGAGTCAAATGTGATGGAATTCGAATCGAATCGAATATATCTGTTCGAGTTAAATTAAAAGAAATAACTTTGGATCCACCGTATTCAAAATTTTTATTAACTTTCATCACTTTATTAATATTTTATATACGGTTAGTTTATTTGCTTACTTAGTTGCTTCAATTATCTTTTAATTCTTGTCACTATATATTTTTAAATTAAAAAATATATTAAATATAAAAATGTGATTTTTTTAATAAAAATAATTTTAAAAATAAAATGTGAAATTGATACCAATATAAAATTTTAACACGAATATTTTATGACATCATTAATAATTTAATTTTAATATAAATATTCAAGATGATTAAACAATTCAATAATATAAATAGTAAAAAATGTGAATTTTAATTTAATAATATAAATAATAGATATAAATAAAATTATTACTATTTAGGTTTAGAGAATCTTTTATTAGATGATTTTGATTTTTTATTTGTGGTAAAGGGTGAGAAGTAAAAGTTTAGGGAAAATAAAAAGTTTTGAGAGTAAATTTTTTAGGGAAAGTAAATAGGGGAGTAGTAGAATTTTAAAGGGAAAATATTTTTAAAAAAAATGGGGTAGAGGATAGTAAAAATTTGGGGGTTTGAATGTTTGGGATAAAAATATAAATTATTATAGTTTGATATTCGGTTTATTCGAATTTAAAAATTCAATTCGATTAAAACTCGAAAATAAATTGAATTGACTTGAAAAACTCGATTTGTTTAACTCGAAATTTAATTTTTTTTTCGAGTCAAATCGAATTTTACTTACCCCTAAGCATCGCAACCATCACTTTTCAACTCCAGCTTCCCATATTTCTCGAGCCACCAATTCGAACGGCCATGTAAGTCAAAACAGGTAGCCGCTTCAGGCCCTTTGCGATGGCAATGAGTGCACAACAAGGTCAACTTATCAATACGATGAACCCGACCTTTGTTACGACCCTCTACGCGCGCCACAAAGCCCAAAATTTCGGGCTTCTCTTCCTTGATCTATGTAATGCCATGTACATGTTCCTCCTAAGTAATTTACTAGAATGCCCAATTCAAGGAAGGCAAATGATCTTGGGAAAGAAATGTGGACCTAATCTGAGCATAATAATCAGAATAGAGACCAAGAAGAAATTGATGAAGTCGATCATGCTCACGACGTTGTTCATGCGCCTTCCCTAAGCTACATAAACATTGTCCACACTTGCAACAAATCAAAAGTTCACGATTATCTAATTCATCCCACAAAACCTTTAATTTACTGAAATAAACTGCGACACTCATAGCCTTGGTTTGCTCACAACGACTAATATCTGCTTTTAATTGTCATATACGTGGACTGTTGACAACGGAAAAACATTCATGTAAATTATCCCACAGAATTTTCGCATTATCATAATTGGAGAGTATAGATCTTACCTCCGAATTGATAGCATTGAGAATCCAAGATGCAAGCATAATGGATGGTAACCCAATCATCTTTCGAGCAAAAGGGAATAAGATCTGTAATGGTATCGTCAAGAAATCCAAATTTGCATCGAGAAGACAGAGTGACACGAATAGTATAAGCTAATCATCGAAACTGTCAAACTTTAATCAAATAAGAGTAATAAAATCACCGAATTGATGTTGAGGATCCAAGAAAAATAGAGAGTTAAGTTCAATTTTAAGTGGTGATGATGGTGGTTGTTTAGGAGGAGAAATCTTGTCGTCATCCATTTAGAAGGAAGAAAGAAGTAAAAATAATAATAACTTGGGTTAAAACCCTTGCTCAAATGCGATGACAATAATAAGATAATCTCTTAAATTTTATTGATAGACCTCAAAGGTATATATATCTATACAATAATAATTACATAGGAATCAAATTGCTAAAAGAATAAATTTTTTTGGTGAAAGATAATATCTAATAATATTCTATTAAAATATCTAATAATAATATCCTAAAACTATTATTTAAAAGGAAACATAACACGCTGGAATAAGCCTCCTATTTATTCTTTATTTCTTTTATTATTGTCAATGAAAACTTTATTTTTGTACTAAAGTTACAGTATAATATGTTCTACTATTAATCTTTAGATTTAGTTATTGTTGTTCAGAATCATTCTTAACCATTATACTTTTTAAATTTGAAATTTTCAATTTTGACGAGAATAATAGTTATTAAATTTATTAATTAATTTTATTTAAAATATGTGAAAATAATAAATCAACATGAAATTGTAAAAATAATACTATATTGCCACATAAAATTTTAAAAATGAGCGGCCCAACCAAATTCAAATTCAAATTCCCTTCTCACCTCCTCCTCCACGTCATCTAAATTTATAAAGTTTTTAAGCTCATCTACCTCGTACTGATTATAACTTGAGCCAACTGCTGGCCTCAATTCGAAGCGATGGCAGAACTTGAGCAAAGGTTGAACAACATGCTTCACATCGAGAATAGGGTGCTCCCACTCCACTGATGCCCACCAAGCTTTTGTTCGCACGCGGATTTCCTGGAGAGTATTAGAAGGAGATAGTTTTCCCTCATCATCAACTTCAAGCTGGGGAAGATAGAGAGGAATCCGCTTTACCTTGGGACAGTAACTTATTTCAATGTCTTGGAGGGAATCACAAACCATCACCCCATTTTTACTGCAAATGACCTTCAATTTTGGTAGATTGGACAAAATTAAAGTCGTCAGTTTGGGAAAATTCAACATGAGGGAACCATTATTTGTAGCCATTCCTTCTTCTTCGGGTTCTGTTATTATTTCTTCCAATTGCAAACAACTGCCAACCTCTATCTTTTCCAAGTTGTGTAGAACCCAATCAGCTGCAAACAATTTCTTTATTTTATCACACTGCTGTAGAGTAATCACTTTAAGGGAGGAAAATGTGCCTTCGACACCAGCTCCAACTATGACATTCAGATTTAGTAAATGGCTTAGTATCAGAGACTCGAGTGTTTGAAGCAGATGGCATTTGGATGAAAATACAGCCTCCAACGCATTACAAGCCTCAACTGTACATTCCTTCAGATCAGTTGCACCCCTCAATCGAATATCGTTTAAACTTCTCACATCATGGCAACGACTTAGACGTAATTGCTCAATATCATACGGAAGTACAACTGCATCTCCAGAATTGATTTCAATACAATCAAATTCTACCATTTTCCTAAAATTCGAGAAACAATATGGCTTGATCATATCACTGTTCTGAGGGCGCACCAAAATGGAGTATTTATAAAGCATTTTTCTCTGAGCTGCATACGTGCTCAAGTCCCCCACGTTACAGAACCAGCCTTCAAAAACCTCCAACTTGCTCAATTCTCTCAACTCTTCTGTGTTTCTTAATATTGAATGCATTACCAAACACTGAAGCCGACATAATTTTGACAACAATCCACTAGGGATCTCTTTGACTCCAGTACTTCCAAGATTCAGTATCTTCAAAGCTTGAAGCTTCAATGCAGGAGGAAAACTCTCTAATTCGTAACAAAAATTAAGCAGCAGGACCTCGAGTTTCTCCAAACTAGAAATAGAGTTAGGCAAACTCTTTAAAGGATTCTCAGAAAGATCAAGAATCTTAAGGTTAGGGAAGTGCTCAAAGAAAGATTCCGGGATTTCTTCCAATAAATTATGTGAGAGCAACAATGTTGTGAGTTTTGAAAATCTCGGAAAACTCATTGTTTGAGGAATTATTGAGATGTAATTGTGCATTAAAGAAACCTTCTCCAAATCTTCACTCCATTCTTCCTCGTTTGGTAACTTTTTCAACTGCATACGAGCTTTTACCATAAATCTTTTCCTTGTAATATTCACTGCCATATCCCTAACAACATCATGCATATGCACACTATTCTCATGTCCCCTTTCTAGCAAACAATTTTCTTCAAGATTCTGCAAGATGGAATAACCACTACTCTCCATTGATTTTCTACTTCCCATTTCATCTATAAGCCCTTCTTCCATCCAATGTTCAATTAACTCATCTTTACTGATTTTGTAATCTTCAGGATATAATGCACAATACAAAAAACATTCTCGGTCTCTTTGTTTAAGACGATCATAGCTGAATTTCAAGCATTCATACACCTTATCTTCTATATCGTGGATGTTTCTGATGTATCCTCTCAATTCATCTACAACATTTTCCCACACACGAGGATCAATTACTCCCCTCATGCAACCAGCTAGCGTGACAATTGCAAGAGGAAGTCCATCACATTCCCTCACAACAAGTTTCATAAACGATTCTAAAGTTGGATTAGGCAATATGTCGCGTCCAACTTTGCTTAAAAATAAGTTCATGGCCTCCTCAATAGAAAGACAAGGCACTTGAACTTTCTTAAACCCCATTGATCGAACAACCATTTCCAAACGTGTTGTCATCACTAATTTGCATCCATTAGCTGATGTTGGCTTAAGGATTCCAACGTCCTCAAGAGAAAAGCTTTTCCATACATCATCCAATATCAGCACATGTCTCCCTTGTCCACTCAACATTTCTAATACCTTCCCTGCACGGATGATTGTATCTTCATCATCTGACAATTTTCTTTCCAATTGACTTGCAATGTTCTTCTGTAGCCTTCCAATATCCAAATCTTGGGATACAGTTACCCAAATCAGTTTTCTAAATTTGCTTTCTTTCAACAACCTGTTATGGACATCCTTCATAATGGTTGTTTTCCCGATTCCGCCCATCCCCCACACTCCAATCATTCCAACATCATCTCCCATTAAATACTGATAAATTTCTTCTCTAACATTAGCTGCACCTACTAACTCTGTTGTAGGTAGGCTAACCGCTATGGTAGAAGGATCACTAACTATCAAGCTCCCGGGGAAATGACCTTCAGCATGCACTTCCTTCATTGCCTGAGTCGATTCATCAACAAGTTTCCCCAAGCAAGAACGAAAGAGATGTTTTCCTTTACTTACTCTGTCTTCAACATGTTGAGCATGAGCAAGCTTTTCCTCTACCTTCTTGATCCATCCTTCAACTTCTTGCTTTGACTTTTTTCCGAAGTGATACTCGTCTTCCAATTGCTGTTGAATATCCGCCTCCTTAGCACGCAAGTCAGCTTGTGCTTGTTTGAAATCCCCAACATATTCAGCGAATTTCCTTTGGTATTTCAGATATTTGCTAGCTTTACTGCCAATGAACTTAAAAACATCAAGAATTGGCCCAACAAGTTCTGCCATGAAAAAGCTCTAGTTTTCCCTGCATCAAATTTAACATATTGATGATCAAGATCAAGAATTAAAAAAAAAAATCAAACTATAGTTATGATAATAGAAAGATAGCTAGTTCAGCTTATTTAAGTGGTTAAATCCAGTAGCTATATCCAAAATTTGTAAATCCTCCAAATAAAATTCAACATGAGGGCAGGAACCCACCACAGTTCTGGTTGTTGACACCATAGGCCCCAACCATTAGATCTAGTCATGAACTGCTAAATCTTTCTTTACACACACATTAGTGCAGCACTTACTAACATAATATGAAATGCATATAAAATGATATAGATAAAAAACATTTCAAGATCACATAAGCTCTGGGTGTATATATGTGCATCAACTCAACTAGTTTTTAACATTTTTGGTGGGTTTGGATGTAATATTAGAAGAACAAAGACAGCACAAGAAGTAGAGTATAGGGTGTGTCTTCGGGGCAGTCTCTTGAAGCTTACCTGAATCTGATGGCTTGGAATAAAGCTGTAAATGGTAAAGGCTACCTCTTTCTTTTTCCAATTCAAGAGATCCAAGTAAACAAGGAATGAAAACCCTTTTCTTGACAACAGTTGAAAATCAGCAATTCCGACAACAATCTTCAGTACTGTTCTTCGTTAACCTTTTCTTTTTGAGTCAGTAGTCCAATAATGGGGGCAATGGTGCGCGTTGTAGCTGGATGGTCAACAATGGACCCAATTCCCAAGCATATAAGATTTTTAAATTTATTAAAATAAATACCAGGACGCGTCATAAAATATACCACAGTTATTTTTTAGTTAATAAATTTTTTGAATTTAAAATTTTGAATTTTTTTTTTGAAAGAACTGAGATTGGGCTTCTCATTAAATTCAAAGACAGTACAAAATAAATCTAAAGGACAAAAGAAATAATAAAAATAATAAAACGAAATTTAATGCTAAAAAACCAAAAAAACCTAATCTGAAATAAACCTTGAAAGGAACTTGGAGCGCCACAGGAGAGAAAATCACAATCAAAGATACTCGAACCTCGCATCGAAGAAGAACTATGATGATGAGAAGTAGGCGGTGTAGAAAATAAGGGAAATCGACTCATCTCAAGCCCATTCTGTAACATTTCCCAAAAAAAAAAACAATCTGATGCGAGTTTATGGAACTCGATCTGGTTCCAATATCCAGTCCATCTCCGTCGTTCGAGTTGCAAAGGAGGGAACAACATGTAAGAGGTAAGTTTCTTCCCATCTTTTGAGTGATTCTCGTGTTATAACATCTGCTAAGGCATTCGCTTATCTAGGGATATGGCAAAATTGTATTTCAAAAATCGATCTAATAAATGCTTGATATTTTTGATGAATACGCCTAGATCTGATTTATCTTGAGTATGTACCTTGCATTTTTTAATTGTTGTCAGAGAATCACCTTCAAAGATAACAGAGCCCCACTCTATTTTTTATCCTAAGTCCACTACATCTTGGCATACCATGGATTTTACAATGAACGCTGAACGAACGTCGGTATGGAGCATTGAAATGGAGCAGAGGATCAGTCCTAAGGCATTTCGGGTAACTATTCTTGATGTGGCACGAAGATCTCGACTATTATAGGCAGCATTGAAATTGACTTTCATACTATGAAACACAGGTAATTCCCATTTGTGCGTGGCTTGTAGAATTGACTGGTGATTGTTGGATGTGGTTGTAGATTCAGAAACATAAGTTCGAACGAAGTCAGCTAACATTTTTCTTGTTTTACGTTTCTGAGCATGAACCCAAGAATTCCTATCCCCCCAGATTGTCTAAATTGCACAAACGAACATCCGCCTCTGTAATATCGTTCCTTGAGAGAAGACTTAGGTAAACCATTCTTAAGTGTTTGGTAAATCTAGGCTGAAGACCCATTCTAATCCCAGTTCTGACCAAACCTCTTTGGATGCAAGACAAAGCTAGACGACATGGATGGAGGTCTTATCCGTATCAGAACACCTAGGACATAGGGTGCTTGTGCAGGACCTTTTTGTAATTTAGGTTGATGAGGGTGAAGAGGTAGTTCCAATAAGACCTTTGGAATGTAATCTTTAATTTGTTGAGGAGATCCAACCACCACAGGGATTTGTAAAAAGCTTTACTAGTTGGTTGTAACGCATAAGCATAAGGTTTCTAAGAGAATTCTATAATAATCTGTAGGCACTACATACGGAGATCTCCCCCGAGGTATCACCACCCCAAGCCAACTAGTCAGCATGTGCGACTGTGTGCCGTCAGGAGCACCAAATGTAACTTATTCGAAAATTATCAAAAATAACAGTAAAGGGAAGTAGGATCTAATCCTCAGGGACTGAAGTGGCACAAAGAATCTTGTATTTCGAGATCTTGGGCAAAATCTTACCCAGGAAAAGCGTCGAACCTCGGGAAAATAAAAAAAATAGTTAAAAGAAATAAAAGATTGAGGTGTCGAAATAATCTAAATTGTATAAAAATAAACAGAGTCGAAGGAAGAAAGGTTTTATTAATATCGAGAGATCCAACCTTCGATTATCTTGATTCCTCCTCGGTTTAATCATAAACTTTAGATGATTCTTCTTGTGCTCGAATAAGTCAATTATAGTGGAAGAGGACACTTACGACCACCAGCTCTAGATATAATTTTGATTTTAGAGGAACTTGACTGTAGACAATCGTCGTTCCAATGGGACCGTCTTACACTAAATCATCTTTTCCCAATGACGAATGTCATGCCATTTTGTCTCTTTGGCTCAGCAACCTCTGACGCAGTAAGTTAGCGAACCGGTCGTGCAATCTTCTCAAAACACACAAAGTGGACGTCTTTGCATAAGAAGAAAAGATTACTTTTGATGAGATTTGGACGAAAGCATCGATCCCATAATACAGAGAATTGATGAATACTCAGGCGAGAAAGATTAAGCGCGAGTTCTAAGCCTCATAAACTTTTCGGAGGAACGTTGATAACCTTCAACTAGAAGGATTTTAGTTGCTCATGTTTTTGGGAGAAAACACAATAAAAATATAATTTTTTTATTGAAAGTAAAGTGACTAGGGTTCTTGGGAGATGGAGGATTTTATAGTGAATGGGAAGTCAAGATTTCATATCATTCCATCCTCTATTTATAGTACATAGAAATCCCTAGTTGAATTGAATCTAAACTCTAAAAGATAATTAGAATTAAATCTAAGCATTAATTCCCTAATTGGATCCAATTTAAACTCTAAAAGAAAAAACTTAAAAGATAAATATAAATAATATCCTAATAATAATCCTAATAAAAATAGAGTTTTAAAATAAAATAAAATAAAATCAAGTCCTCATGTCCCACAAAAATTCTTTTCAAATCTTCCACCCTTTCACAACTTCTCTCTTTCTCTTCCAAAATCACGTTTTTTGCTCCAATTTGTCATTTGTCTTTAATTTAGTCCTTATAAGATAAAACGATCACAAATGACCCAAATTAATAGGATCATACTTACAATTTATATATAATTAATATCCAAAAGTATGTCATTTTTAAGCATTATCAGCAACTAGGGCTAGCGAAATTTGCAGGATCAAGCCAGCTGATTCTCGATCGAAGGTATTCACTATTATTTTTTTCCTCCATACTCGTTGGTCATTATCAATTAAATTCTGGACAAAGGTATTATGCGTGCTAGTAATAGGGAACGTAAATGAAATTAAGGCATACCATCAATCCACGCATCTTTGTTAATTAAAATTGAATTGTCCGTTCGAACCCTCTATCATAACCACCTACGTAAAATACCACTCCAGGACCAAATGCTCCTCCAAGTAAGGAAAGGGGAGGAACCTAAGCTTGAGTGATGGAAATCAGTTTTCTAAAAATATTTCGCCTTCAAGGCCTAAGAGATAAGCGAATACGGGGAGTTAATGATCATTTAGCCTTGCTTCGCTAACAAAGAAATATTAAATTTCCCCATACTATTAAAACCAAGCCCCCTTCTTCTTTGGAGCGACATAAATGCTGCCAAGCACACTAGTGAATCCCTTTCGTAGCTTTAGACTTCCACCACTAATATCTAGTAAAGATTTACTCTATCTCTGAACATAAAGAATTTTGTCACAGAAAGCATAACATAGCGTAGGTTGGGATAACTTGTAGAATTGGGTTTAATAAAGACTTCTTTCCCACCTTGAGAGAGCGTCTTCGTGCTTTTGCCTTCTACCTTATTTCGCACTTTGTCTTTGAGAGCCTGGAACAAGGCTTGTTTGTTATGTCTGACCAAGTTAGGAAGACCTAGGTATCACTTAAAATTAGTGGAAACCAGCATACCCAATAGTTGCACAATATGGTTCTTTGCTTCATTTAACACACTAGAATTAAAGAAAATGGTAGACTTTTTAAAATTAACGTATTGGCTAGAGCATAACTCATAATCACGGAGAATGTATTTAACACACCCAATAGTCCTCTTGCCTAATACCCCGAGTTGGTTTGAAGTTACTACTTTTAGTGTCATTAATATTAACCGCATAAGTGATTGAGGAAATGCACTGCTTAAATCAAGAAAACCAGCCGATCATTAAAATCCAATTTCAATATCATGCTTTCAATAAAAAATAACTCCACTCTAAAGTTTAGTCTAAAGCTCAATTAAGTCCTTAACTTATCAAATTGATCCCCAAAATTTCAAATTGATCCAAAACTTTTACATAACTAGAATGTAATCACTAAAACTCCAAATTGATCCCAAAGTTTAATCTAAAGCTCAATTAAGTCCTTAACTTACCAAATTTAACACTAAAGACCCTCAAATTCCCAAATTTCCTAATTTAATCCATTAAACAAATTTAAAGTGTTACAACTCTCCCCCTTAAAAAATTTCGTCCTCAAAATTTACTTGGACTGAAAAGATATGGATACTAGGCCTTGATGACAACTTTGAGCTCCTAAGTAGCCTCCTCATAACCATGATTGTGTCACAAGACCTTAATCATCTTAATGGTCTTCCTCCTAAGAACTTTCTCATCCTGAGCAATGATTTCAATCAGTACCTCCTCAAAACTCAAATCGGGACGAACCTTAATCTCCTCAATAGGCACAATGTGAGACAGGTCTGACTGATAACGCCTCAACATGGATACATGAAAGACATTATGAATCCGCTCAAGCTCAAGCAGTGCTCAAACGGATAGGAAACTGGTCCTACTCGATGAAGTACCCGATAAAGACCGATAAATCGAAGACTTAACTTACCTTTTCGTCCAAATCTAAGCACTTTCTTCCACAGAGATACTTTTAAGAAAACCTCATCACCCACACTAAACTCAATGTCTCGACGCTTCAAATCGACATAAAACTTCTACCTATCAAAAGTAGCCTTAAGCCTCTCACGAATCAGTCTAACATCTCCTCAAACTCCTGAACAAGATCTGGTCCCAACAATTGATGCTCAGTCAACTCTGTCCAACCAATAGGAGTACGACACTTGCATCCATATAAAGCCTCGAAAAGAGCTATCTTAATACTGACTTGATAACAATTATTGTAAGCGAACTCTGTCAGTGGTAAAAAGTCCTCCCAACTACCTTGATACTTAATCACACAACCTCTCAACATGTCTTCCAAAACCTGAATCACATGCTCGAATTGACCATCAGTCTGCGAATGATAAGTAGTACTGAAGTTTAACCGAGTACCCAAAGCACGGTGTAAAGATTCCCAAAATCTCGAAGTAAACCTCGGATCTCAATCAAAAATGATAGATAAAGGCACCCCATGAAAACGAACAATCTCAGAAATACAAAGTCGAGCTAACTTGCTCAAAGGATAGTCAATCCTAACGGAATGAAATGTGGGGACTTAGTGAGTCGATTCACAATCACCCAAACTGAATCTTTCTTGCACGGAGTCAAGGGAAAACCACTCACAAAATTCATAGTCACATGTTCCCACTTCCACTACGAAATCTTAATCGGTTGCAATAACCTAGAAGGACATTGATTCTCCGGCTTAACTTTCTGACAAGTCAAACACTTCGACACAAAGTCAAAAACATCTCTCTTTAATCACTTCCACCAGTACCTCTCATGAAGATTATTATACATCTTATCTCCACCAAGATGCATGGAATAAGGGCTATCATGCTTCTCGTGGAGAATAATTTGTTTAATCCCAAAATCCTTTGGAACACAACATCGACCTCGAAAGCATAGTATACCATTTTGATTCATGGAGAAGTCCACAGATGTACCTTCTTCCACCTCTCTCATACGGTGCTTTAGATATGGATCATTAGCCTGCTCAACCTTAATCTTTGAGAGTAAAGTGGGAATAACTCGAATAACTCGAAGTTTAGCTAAAAGACTATTATCCTTAAATAAACTCATTCAGGCAAATAACGCCCTCAACTCAATCATAGCACTACGACTTAAGACATCGGCAACCACATTATCCTTGCTAGGGTAATACTCAATCTCATAATCGTAGTCCTTAAGTAGCTCCAACTAACGACGTTGCCTCAAGTTAAGCTATTTTTGAGTGAGCAAATACTTTAAGTTCTTATGATCAGTGAAGATGTAACACTTCTCATAAAGATAGTGTAACACCCTTATACCCGGTTCATATGTATAAACCCGATATAAAAGTATTACATTAAAGTTCAGTACAAAAAACTGAGTCATGAAATTTTTTTTTCTTCAACCAATGCATTTTAGGCTTCTTGATTCAAAATATCGTAAATTAATTATGTATAATTAAAATCGAGACTTAAAATTGATTTAAAAGAAATAAAATATAATTTTTAGTACAAAACACAATTTCAACCAAAATTCATCATTTCATTTCATCACAAAAAACATTTCCAAACAACATTTTTGTCTTCTTTTAATAAGGACACGTATAAGTTCCATAGTACAAGCCATTTTACATCAAAGTAATATACCTAAATTTGAGCTCCAAGTGATCTGATGTGATGAGAGGTCTCGATTTGGCTTCTTGTAATCCTTGTACCTACGCATTAAAATAAATGCGTTAAGCCGGTGAAGGCTTAGTAAGCACTACAAAAGTAATGAATAATCATTTAAGTACTCATGCATATAAACTTCTTGCCTTACTTACATGTAACCTGTAACTTACCTTAATAACACAATTTACACTTTTATCCACTTTCTTTAGCTTAGTCCATAGTAGACTATCATAGAACCGTTAAGATATACGAAACAATCAGAGAGTACCAAAGTACTAACTGAGAGCACATAAGTGCTGGGTAACAGAGAGCACACACAGTGCTAAACAGAGAGTACACAAAGTACTAATCAGAGAGCACGAGACGTGCTAAATAGAGCGCGCGCTAGTGTTCCTTAATGGCATGCCACTAATATCACAATGGTTCTAATTTGTCTACTTGGGCACAATCTCAATTAGCATCATTTCTCATAAATGATATATCTCACATAAATACATCCTCAAATATTTCACGTTTATATTTTCAAAACTATTCACTTGCGTCACAGTCACTAAATTATTTACATCTTGAGCTACAGAATTCGAAATTATAATCCGCTTGATGTTTCTGAAACTAGACTCAATCATATTTTTACCATAAAATTTCCAGAATTTTTAATTTAGCTAATTTGTACATTAAATTCTTTCAATTTACCCCTTTTCTGCTGCCTAACAGTTTCGACATTTCTTCACTAAAAATTATCTATCTTTTAGTAAAGAGATCAAATAATGTTCCCGTCTATTTATATTGAAAATAGACTCATTAAGGAATTAACCATATAAATTTCAGTCTCTAAAAATTTTTCTATATTTTTTCTATGATTTTTCAAAGTCAGAACAGGGGAACTCGAACCTACTCTGACCTTGTTATACAAAAACTAGTATATCTCAAAATATACAATTCCTTTTAATTCACTGTTTCTTCCATATGAAACTAAACTCAATAAGATTTAATTAAATATATATTTGACCCTTAACTCATTATATACAATGTTTGGTGAATTTTCGAAGTTAATCCTCTGTTCTGTCCAAAACTGTTTTACTAAATCACACTTTAATCCCTTCATTTTATCATTGTAAACATTCAAATTATGTACCTATATAACAATTTTTATGATAATAATTCACATAACATTATAGAAATTAAACTATAATTCAAAACTCTTGTAGTACTTACAACAAAAGGTTGATATTCTTCTCTTCTTACTCCTTGCTCTTCTCTTTGCCCTTTTCTTCAATTTGGTCCCTCTTATTCTTTCCTTTCTCTTCAATTTCATATAAACACATATAAGCTAAAGGCTAAAATTCAATGATTTTCATTCTGAATAACACTAAAATACATGTATGTCATGAGAATTTAACCACTTCTTACCTTAACCCTTAAATTCAAAATTTCTCAATTTAGTCCCTGTGCTCTCTAACACCTCAAAATGAATTCTTTAAGAATTTTGAGTGTCTACTAACCCCCTTCTATACTTTTCTTTCAAAAATTTCAAAGAAAATAGGAGATTTTGGAGCTTGGAGGGCTTAAAAATGATGAAATGACCTATTTGGAATAAAATCAAAAGTTGGATAGAAGAGAGAATAGTATGAACGGTTGAACTATGAAAGAACTGATATTTTTTACTTTTAATTGATTTTTAACCTTTCTCAAATTCTTTAGAAATCTCACTTAAAATATCTCACTTAATAAAAATAGTAAAATTACACTTTTAATCCCTAGACCTTCCAACTTTACATTTTGGCCTAAAACTTTGCCTCCAAAAATATCTTCCACCAAATTACTCTTTTGTCCCTCCTTAATCAATCTAATTCCCATAATAACTCATAAATCAAATTGGATAAATTGCTATTTAGTCCTTCTTTCTTTCTCACAATTACTAATTAATCCTTAATTTTTTTTTCTAATTTTCCTTACTTCAACTAAACATTTCTAATTCTCAATTCTATTTTATCACTCAAATCCGGTTCAAGAACGCGGATGTTACAGATAGTGTCTCCAAATTTTAAGAGCAAAGATTATCGCAGCAAGTTCAAGGTCATGGGTTAGGTAATTAACCTCATGTGGTTTCAACTGATGAGACACATAAGCCACAACCTTTCCCTCTTGCATTAGCACACATCCCAATCCCGTGTGACAAGCATCATTGTAAACAGTATAAGCTTTCTCAAGCTCAGGTTAGATTAGAACCGATGCTTGAGTCAACATAGACTTCAACTTTTCAAAACTAGACTCTTGAGCCTCAGTCCAAACAAATGGAACATCCTTCCTTAGAAGCTTAGTCAAAGGTGTGGCAATAATTGAAAAACCCTCAGCAAACCTTCGATAATAACCAGCTAAACCCAATAAACTACGAATCTCAAAAACATTCTTAGGTTACCTCCAGCCCATAATAGCCTCAATCTTTTTGGGATCCACACAAATACCCTCAGCAGAAACTATATGCCCCAAAAACATAACCTCTAAAAGCCAAAATTCACACTTTCTGAACTTAGCATAAAGTTGTTTCTCTTTCAAAGTTTGTAAAATAATTCTAAGATGCTTCTCATGCTCAACCTCAGACTTAGAGTAAACCAAAATATCATCTATAAACACCACCACAAACTAATCCAAGTAGGGTTGAAACACCCTATTCATCATGTCCATAAAAGCAGCAGGGGTATTAGTCAACCCGAAAGGCATCACTAAAAACTTAAAGTACCCATATCGAGTTCGAAAATCTTCTTGAACACATCTGAATCTTTCACCTTAAGCTGGTAATACTTAAATCTCAGATCTATTTTAGAAAACACAGTAGCACCTCGAAACTGATCGAATAGGTCATCAATACAAGGTAAGGGGTATTTATTCTTAATCGTCAACTTATTGAACTTCTGATAATCAATGCACAATTTAAGTGTTCCATCCTTCTTCTTTATAAACAATACTGATACTTATCAAGGTGAAACACGAGGTCAAATAAAACCTCTACCCAACAACTCTTGCAACTATATCATTAATTCCTTGAGCTCTTTAGGTGTCATTCGATAAGGTGCCATAGACACAGGAGTCGTACCGAGATAGACCTCAATGCCAAACTCAACCTCATCATGCTTAGGTGGCATACCAAGCAACTCTTTTGGGAATACATCAAGGAAGTTCCTCACTACTCAAATCTTTTCAATCCTAGAATCTGATTGCCTTAGATTCAAGATGTAAGCCAGATAAGCCATGGAAGGGTCGAGATCACATTAGATAGAAACTCTCTACGTTCACTAATTAGGGTTATCTCCTGGTTATCAGGAGTTCTCAAAGTTGCCCTCTTTTTCTCACAGTCTAAATTAACTCAGTGCTTAGAAAGCTAATCTATGCCAAGTATAAGATCAAACTCACTGAATGCTAACTTCAATAAATTGGCAGGAAAGATTTTCCCCTAGGATCTCTAAAGGATAGTTATGATAAATCTTATTAACCTCCATAGAGATACCCACTAAACTTTGAACAGTAACCGCAGACTTAATATTTTCAACAGTAATCTTAAGACCCAAAGACGCAGCACTTGCCACATAAGAATGTGTTGAACCATTGTCAAGCAAAGCAAAATAAGGAATATAGTATGTAACATCCCCACTTTAAAAATATAAATTTAGGGTATAAGTTCTTGAATCAATGATTTATAGATAAATAGTAGTATAAGAAGTAATGATCGTTTTTAGAGGAAATTATTAGACATGGAAAAATAGAGAATTATTATTAGGAGCATGTGATTAGTTAAAAAATTCGTTATTGGGTTCAGGGACTAAATTGAATAAGTTGGAAAAGTATAGGAATTAAAGTGCAAATATTCTATTTTTATTTTGATGGAAGGACCTAATGGTAATTTTACCATTACTTAAAAAAATCCATGATTTTTTATGTTTTTAACTAATATATTAATTAATAATAATATTATAATAAATAATAATAATATTATTTATATTATAAAATATAAAGAAAAGAAAGAGAGAGAACATTTGTTCTCATCTTTCTTTGTGCTTTGTTTCAAACTTCTCTCTTTTGCTCTCTATCTCACGAAACAGAGGGAAAGAAAGAAAAAAATTTCTTTCACCATTTTTCTTAAAAATTCAAGCATAAGGTATGGTTTTTCTTCAAATTTTTCATAGATTTTGAATATTTAAAGCTTGTTCTACATATATCTACCAATAATTTTTTATTTCATCAAGTATTTTGAAAGTTGTCATTAAAGAGCATTGATGGAAGCTTAGGAAATTTAAGTGAAATACGTGTATTTTCTTGATAGAAAATAATTAGAAGATGAATTTTAGCTTATTAGAAGTGTGAAAAAAGAAATGAAATTGGATGAGAAATTTATTTGATTTATTTGGCTATGTTGAAGAGGTAGTAGAGAAAATTGATTATTTTGAGTAATGTTGGTACTAAATGATAGCTTATAAATTAGTGAGTACTCCGGTGAAGACGGAATTGAAAACGGATAATCGAGTTGAAAGATATGAGAATTTCGGATTTGGAAGTTAAGTAGATTAATTTGATTAATCATGCATATTTATGTTGTTTTTATTAATTTTAGTATTAAAATGGATAAATGATATTATTTCGTATTGAATTGCTCATATTGTAGCTAAAAACGAAGCAAGCACCTTGAAGGAGAAAGACAAAGAGAAGAAGTAAAGCGATTAAAATTCGGTTTGTGCTAATATCTTATTTTCATTACATAAAGCTTTAGAATAATTAGATTATTATAATTAATTCTATTAATTTTATTTTTATATTATTTTTATGAGTTTTGAATGAGTTTGAATTATTTAGTCAATATTCATAAAATTATGATTGAGATGGAATATGTTTATATTTTTAAAATGATTAAATTAGCAAATTCATGGTTATTGTTTGAATTTAAGTAATTTGATTTTATATGATTGATCAAGAAAATAATTTAATATATTTTTGAATTGGAAGCCTAATTTTACAGCAAAATATGTGATCTGATCATGATATGGGACAAAAATGAGAATGATTTGAAAATAGAATTGAAGTGAAATATGATTTTTACCCCGGTACACTAAGTTAGACTAGATCAGATATAGTTGGCATGCCATAGAGTCTTTATATCAGAGGATTTAGACTCCCCAATTCCCAAAGGGTCGAGGGAGAAAAGGCCAAATTAGTCAGACTTTATTATTATTAGCCCCAATTCCCAGAGGGTCGTGGACTACTCTGATAGCCATCGTTGCCGAACAACTCGGGATGGCGGATTTGTGTATCTGGTTATGAGTCTAAACTTTGGTATGGGGTTGAGATTGAAAGAAAAGCAAAAACAAAAGTTGGATATATTTGAATATCTTTATTATGTGAATTAAATTGATTATGTGATTTAGAAATTTGATTAAGAAGTTTATTGTTATTTGTTTACTTTTATTAATTAATCTATATTTAATATTTATGTAATGATTTATTTGATATTAGCACCACTGAGCATAAAAGTTGCTCAGCGTACGGTTTGTTTATTTTTCCGTGCGCAGGTAGTTAGATTTGGTAGATCATTCCAACAGCATCCGAAGAACCAAGATTCAGCTCAAACAAAGTTGGTGAAAAGTTTACTTTTGGTAAATGTTTATGGCATGTACATAGACTTATATACATACAATATTGTGTCATAAATTAAATTTAAATATATGTTTATTATATTTCTTTTGCTAATACTTTATAATCAATGTTTTGATGAAATAGTTAAAAGTAGATATTAAGTTTATTGAGATACTTTGAGGAGTTGAAGTGTTGGGAATTGATTTGGGAGATTATTTGAATGCGAATATATTGTGAAATGCAAAATTTTACAGGAGGATTTTACGTAAATAAGCATAAATGCTGCCGAAATTTTTATAAAATATTTTTTTCCATCACGTTTTCATTAAAAAAATATATAATAGAAAAGTAAGTTGCTTCGGCAACGAAATGTGATATTTTATATTCGGATCTAGCAATTGGGTCGGGTATAAGGTGTCAGATAGTAAATAGAGAAAGTACTTGCTATGAGATCAGGCTCATCACGACCCTCATGCCTCCTAGTCACATACACTAGACCAAGCTGTCTCGTCCCAAATCTAGATGCTCCACCAATCTGAACAGGCCTACCTCTAGTAGTTGAACCCGAAGCAACCGGTCTAACCTGCCCTCTACCTCCAGCAGGAGCCTGAACTGAAGCCTAAGATTGACTCTGCACAAAAAAATCAATCGGAGGATAGGGACAATCTCTAAAGAAGTGCTCATGTGAATCGCACTTAAAACATGTCACGATCTTCCTCCAACACTTACCTCCATGTCTTTGATTATAATAGGAACAGAGATGCAAGGGACAAGGTCCAATAAAACCACCAATACTACTTACAAGAGCTACCAAAACCGTAAGCCTCACTCTCGGATAACTAAGCTGAACTGCCTCCTCTCTATGCCTCTTAACAAAAAGACTACCCGAAATAGGCTAAATTGGTATACCTGCTGTCTTCTTACTATGCTTTCTATCTTAAGCCCTCTAAGCCTTAGTATGAGCCTCTAAACTTTCAATAGATCTTGCTCGACTAACTAAATCACTGAATACGTTATCGTGATACATGTTAACCCTAGCCTGAAGTGAGAGTCGAAGTCTCTTCTTAAGCCAATTGCATTTCTCTTTTTCATTAGTCACCAGCCTAGATGCATAGCGGACCAACCTCAGGAACTCAATCTTATAGTCATTAAAAAACATGTCTCCCTATCTTAAGTTCATGAAGTCATCCCTACACTTATCGAAAAACTCCTCACCCACGTAACGATCCTGGAAGGCTTATCTAAAATAATCCCAAGTAGGAGTAGACTCTTCCATAGTATCCCACCAATTTTAAACCTCACCCCTTAGTAAAGACACAACAGTCCTAACCTTTTGCTTAGTAGGATAGTTCATCTCCACAAATAATCTTTGAAGATCCTTCAACCAATACTCAACAACAAAAGCATCCGTACCAGTCCTACCCTCAAAGACCTTCATCCCAACAGCTATAAAATCGACAGAAATTGGCCTCCTCAAACTCTCAAGCTGACCCCCTAGCAAATCCACGGAGTAATCTCAATAACTCCTGACTAACTGTAGCACTATCTAGCTCCACGGTCTCATTATCCCTAGTGTCAGACACATACTCAACAGGAGCTTCCTTAGCAAGTAAGTCTCTTCCAATAGCTTGTTGACCCTCAACACCTATCGGTAGCTCATCCTCTTCAACATCTGACAATTCATCCACATTCATCTTAGGCTCAAATACAGGAGTAGGGTCACTAGCGGCCCTAGTAGTACGACTCCGACCTCGACCTTGGCTACGACCAAACGTAAGTCTAGTACTCTTACATTGTGGCATACTATCTATCAACATAAGTAATAAATTCTAAAGTAAGAATTGGTACCTGAGATTTAGAATAAACCACAATTTTTATATATTTATATATCAAAAATTATTTTTAACATATTAATCTATTTAAAATCTCCATTTAACCCAAATTTTTTAAAACCAAGTCTAGAGAGCCTCACAGTCCATGGGTTAAACTCGACTCTGATACCACTAAATGTAATCCCTTTTACTCAGCCCAAGAGATACGATTGGATCCAAAAGGTTATTTTTGTAATTAAACCCACATTCAAATCGATAGTCCTCAATCATTTGCATACATTCATTTACAAATTTAATATAAATAGTCTATAATTAAAATAAATTAATTAAGCTGCCAAAATAAATACCAAATTCCCAAAATTAAAATCAACTTACAACTCAAATAAGAATATTAATAAACAAAGTTTAATAAAAACCTAAAATTAAAATAAAATAACTACAATTAAGCCTCTGTGCACTAAGTCTCTTATGTCTCTAGTATCTGTAAGGAAAAAATTATAGGGAAATGAGCTATAAAGCCCAATGTGTCTCTAAAGTACATACAACCTAGTATATATTATCACATCAATTAATAACTCAAAGGTAATCACAAATCATGTTACAAACACATGCACAATGGAATGCGCCCATACTCCAACACACCAACACAGTGAAAAGGTTCTCCAGAACCCTTTCTCAACCAATCGTCACCAATCGTAGTGTGGTTTTAGTATCAATCGTTAAAGGAATGATAACCACTTATTCCACCATACAATCTCCCCATGAACACACAATGGTATAAATACATGATTATCTCAATTTAGTCTCAATCTTAATCTCATAGTATGTCTCTTATATAAATCTCAATGCACGGTAGAGTACTCATAGTAATTTTAATCAGCACATTATCAACATACCTTAATACATCATGCAATCACGTATGACACAACACCTCAAATAATAGATTATGTACAATTAGAAATACACCTCTAGCAAGCAGAAACTTTAACGACGAGGAGGTCGTTCATCACGCATAGATCGAGTACCCAGTTTAATAGGATTAGATCCTACAAACACAACTAAACATTAATACTATCCTAGCCACCACTTAACATAAAACTTAACTAAATTAACTCACGTGTAACTCTCGAAACCGGTGCAGGAGTAGGTTGCATAAGTGGAGAAGGAGGTAAATCGTCAGCCTTGGAGTTATGATCACCTAAACACAAATACCTCACATTAGATTTCTCAAATTAAATCTTTGAATAACTCTAAGTACGAAATTAAAGATAAATCAGTCAAAACGAGGCTTTCAGGTTTGAATTTGACAAAATGGACAGCGAAATCGGACTCAAAACGTCAAAAAATGGTAGGGTAAGGTTTCTCAGAAAAAGTCAACAGTCAAAGTAAACGGTTAACGGTTAACGGGTCGGATCAACGGGTCAGGTCAGATTTTTGGGTCAAACTAATTGGGCTTGGTTCACTTGGTTTGGTGTGGGCTTGGTTTGATTTAGGTTTGCTTAGCTTATTGGTTCTTTACTTGGTTAGGCTTACAGAAGGTTTCACATTTGGGCTAGCCCTTGAGCCCAATTCACAACTTAACAACATGGTAGATTAAGGTTTTCAGCCCTTGATCGACAGCACCGATCAGAGCTCAACGGATGACAGCTTAGACATTCTAAAATCACTAAAAATTAGACTAAATTAAGGCCTCCTAACACAATACACAACTCACTCAAGCCTTAAACGGTAAAGAAACAGCGGAGGCGATGCGAACGGATGGAACCCGAATGGTTTCTCCATTGTTTCACACTAAAAAATACGGTAAAAAGGAAATTAAGGTGAATGGTTTTGATCGTGAGGGAAAAAGAAAGGCTTTGATGGTGGCATTGACGTGCATGAACGGGGACAAGGGTATGGTGAGAGGGTGATCGGAACTTGATGTAAGAGGGAGAAGATTTGGGGAGAATTTTGGCAGGGGAAATGAATGGGAAAAAAGTTCAAAAAGGGGAAAAAGAGGTTTTTATACCCGAACAAAGTGAAGTATTTACCTAAAAGTCCGTAAAGCATATTAAGGTTTCTGACTTGACCCATAACCTTTCCACACACTACAATAAAATCCCCAAAATTCCAAATTAATCTCAAAGTTTAATCTAAAGCTCATTTAAGTCTTTAACTTATCGAATTTAACACTAAATACCCTCAAATTCCCAAATTCCTAATGTAATCCCTTAAACAAATTTAGGGTGTTACAATCTCGATCAACAACTGCAACACAATCCTTCCAAAGCCCCACAATTTCCTCACCTCCAATCTTGGCATCCTCGATTAGAGATTACATATGGCTAATGGTGAAATTGATTGTTACTCTATTAGAGCGCATAATCTTATTAGCATCGCCCCTGTAAAAGGACTATTTCTTAAACTTTTTTTGCCGCCATACCCAATAACAATCCCTCCCTGCTAATCAAGTTCGACTCTGCCTTTATTGCAATAGAGTATGGTAGGTTGTCATGAGGTTTCTCTTTAACAGAAGTCAACATTTCCTCACAATCATCAAAACCATGACCTATCCTTCTACACCCGAAACAAAAGATGGGAAGGTTCTCATATTTAAAAGGAAGCTAGATCTTCTCCTTATTCTCAACCGTAATAAAAACCCCTCGTCCCAAGGGTTTTTGAATGTCCAACATGACCAAAATACGGCAAGCTTCCCCTTTAATATCAAATTTCATCATACCCTAAAAAAGGAGTCAATCGCGTGCGCCAAATCCTTTTTATCGTATTCCGGGGGACACAGACCAATTTTGATCCAAAACGGTGACCAAACCAACTTAAGCTCACTTCGCATCTTAACAACCATCAGTCAATCAAACAACATAATTTGTTTGTGAAATAACCACGATCGAGCATCCAAAATTGCCACTAGATCTAGCTTATCCATAAAAAAAATTAGAAACAAATTCTGTCCTGCTATTTGAATGTCGTATTTCTTTTTTGTTTTCCAGAAGCTCCTCATTTGTGCTCTGAAGTTGTCGAGATTATACGATTTGCTCGTCTAGACAAAACATAATAGCGAAGGATTCACCGACAGTTCAATCTGGGAACCTCTAACAGACAACTTCAACATCTTCTCCTCAATTAAAGAAACAACGCTCTCCTCCATGTTAACAAACCTCCAACACCACCGCTCTTTTGCAACCCAATCACAGTCGCCACTATATCGTCAGGGAACCCATAGAGAGAACTCTTGACGTTAGGGTTTTCGTAAAAAAAATTCAATTTTGATAAAAATGATAATCGTTAAATTTATTAATTGGTTTTTTTTATATGTGGAATATTTAAAAATACAAATTGATATAATATTACATATATGATGATATATTTATCACATCAAATTTTAAAAATAGTAAAATTTAACAATACTACTATTTGATTAACTAAGACTGAAATTTTAAAATTAAAAAAAATATAAAATATTAAAAAATTAATTAAAATATAGAGATTAAATTTATAACTTAGTTATAGTAAAATGAGTAATAGTAAACATTTAACCTTCAACTTATCCGGCTGAATTATATGGACGTTTTTCCGTAAAGAAGAAAAATCATAAATCGAAGACACTTCAAATTGAACTTGAGGGAACCATTATTTGTAGTTAATTCCATCTCCTTGGCCGTATAATTTAGAGCTGATTGTGGCTCAGGCCGGGTCGGGTTCGGGTCGGGCTTCAATAAAATTTTAGATCCAATTGCTAAGCCCAAGCCTGGCCCAACCCGAAAAATGAACTTAAAATTTTTTCGAAACCCGACCCGAATTATAATTGTCAAACCCAAGCCCAACCCGGCCCGACCCATATTAATTTTTATATTATTTTATTACATACAAAAAATTTTAAAAAATATATAATATATCAAATACACTTAAAAATTAAAACAAATATTAAAAAATAAATAAATTTAAAATACATTAAAAATATATTAAGATAGTTGTAACTAAATTAGTAAAAAAATTAACAATAAAACATAAGTTCTACAATATTCAAATAATATGAAAAAAGACAGTGAAACAATAGTAAAAACACATAAAAATAACATTCAAACAACAAAAATAACAGTAAAACAACATTAAAAATAACAAAAATAGCAATAAAAATAGCAACAACAATAACAGCAAAAAGAACACGAAAATAGCAATCAAAACAATAAAAAACAACTCAAAAAAAAAAAACATCAACCAAAACAATAAAAAAGCACCAAAACAATAATATAATTTTTATTAAAAATGATTAATTTATTCGGGCCGGGCCGGGTTGGGTTGGGTTCGTGCCAAAAAATAATACCCGAGGCCCAGTCCGTTTAGAAAATGGGCCTCATTTTTTGTCCAAGCCCATTTTTCGGGCTTATATTTTTGTCCAAACCCTCCCAATTTTCGTGCGGACCTTCGGGTCAGGTCGGGTGGCCCGACCCATGATCAGGTCTATGCCGTATATAAATTATTTTTTTCTTACCTCTATTGATTATATATAAAAAAAACTTAATTCATAAATTGATACTTAAATTATGATTTTTTTATTTTAATATCTAGATCTTTTTTGGTTATAAGCGATCCTAAATTCTATTTTTTTCCAAATAGATATCTCTTTAGTTTAATTGTCAGTCAAACTATTAAGTTTATTTAAAAAGTAGATAATCAATTAAAAAAGCCATGTAGTAAAAAATGTATTATTTTCTTTATATTTATAATAATTAAGAAATAGAAAAATCTGATTCAATTGTTTCAACCGATTTTTTAAATTTGATTTAACTAATTTGTATCAGTTTACAGGTAAATCGATTCAGCCTCTATCTTTAGATTGATACCTCGATCAGTTCTTAATCCAACTTTTAAGATCGCATCAAGTCACGGTGAAATTTGAAAACAAATTAATTGCTAATGTCTCGACTTTGAGAAAACTAATTTCAAACATTGTTGACATTGCGAATAAAATAAGAAGAATAAAAAAAGCAAAAAAAAAAAAGAAGAAGAAAGAAATAATGTAAAAATAAAAATCGAATTTTGAATCTCGTATCAATTAACTTAAAATTCATACAAATTTATTATGTAAGTAAAAAAGATCGAAAGTCGTGAGAAATATGGTGAAGACAAAATAGTTACTTGAAATTTTATGCAGAGTCTTGATGTATATTGTAGAGGAGAGAATGATGGGTTTAATTAATTTTTATTATGTATTTGAATTCAATCCCAATAGTAATGAATTGAATTATAGTGAAGAGGTAAAATGATCACAATGGACATTGTTTTAAACTTATAATAAGAAATGTAATTTATTTAATATTTATGAGATTAATAAATAACTAAAATTTATTAAAATAATATTTAAATCATATAGTAATTTCAATACTAAATAATTAAAAAATAATTAAGATGAATGATAATGCTATTATATTTATTTTATTATTTATTTTTAATTATGTAACAATAATAAAATTTATTATATATTTATTTTAATTAAAAATAACTTTAAAAAATTATTTTTGTAAAACAATTCTCCGCGAGAGTAAATTTACTCCGACTGATGCATAAACCACTAGCCAAAATTAAGGGTATGGTGCAATTCAAATTACCCCACCGCCCTTCATCACAAATATAAAAAAAGAATTGCTTCGCCGTTTAAAAGGCATATACCTTACTGATTCCATCTCACCATGGGTGAAATGGTATCCAAAGGGAAAGTATGAGTTTAAGTGTTTGTAAAATATAATTTTTTTGTTTTAGCCTTTTGAGTTTAACTTAGAGTAATACTTAGGTTGTTTGTCAAATTGAAAAATAAGTATTAAAAAAATTAAATGTTAAATTTAAGTTATAAAATCTATTTGGTAAATTATTTAAAATTAAATACAGAATATAATTAAATTATTTGATAAATGATAGAGTTAAATATAAAATTAGTATTTGAATTTATCCATTTCTCTCATATTGATACCTATGATTTTTTTTTCAAATTGGTATCCGAACATTTTTTCCATCTGCTAAATTAATATCTGAGTCTAACACTGTTAAGTTTAGGACACGTGGCATAATAATATTGTGACATGTGACATAAATGACATCATGGTAATGTCATAATCTAAAAAAATTAATTAATTTTTTCCATTTTGACTTTTCTCCCCTTCAATTTTTATGTCGTTTCTTCTTCTTCTTCTTCTTCTTCTTCTTCTTCTCTTTTTACATTTCAGTTTTAAATTCTATTCAATCTCTCCGATTCTTTCTCAACCAAAAAAATACACAATTTCAAAAGTTTAAAGTATATTTTTTAGTTTTGAAAAATGGCAAAACCGACGGTTTATTTTCTTCCTCTTCTTCTGATGATGACGACGGTGGAATAAAGTAACGACACGATTCAGGAACTTACGAGCTTGTTCGCCATGATGACTGTGGTTTATTTTCCAGTTTTAACTTTTATATGCGCGTAATTATTTAAAAAGAACTTATGAGCTTGTCTGTCATGATTCGAGAATATTTTCTGAGCTTTGTAATTGTAGATCAATATTTACTTGTTACCACTTGCCAATCTTATTATTATAGGCTTCTACAGAGCTGGACTTGAATAAAATGAACCATCTTTTACTATTAGCATTTAGCAATTTACAGAACCTGATTTCTACATAATTAACCCGTTTTGTTATCATTAATATTTAATGATGTGTAAATTATTTATTTTATTATTTTTGTTCAAAATTTTTTTAATGATGTGTCTTTCAAAAAAAAAATTAATGATGTAACATTATTTTATTGATGCCTAATTATATTTTTTAGGATTATCTTAATCATTAAATTTTAATGATAACAAAGTATTATCATACACTTATCTATATCTAATATTTTCTCCAATTTAATTTAACTTTAATTAAATTACTTAAAATAATTAATTTTTAAATTATAAACAAATGTTTCTTCTTCTTTTACCTTGAACCTAAAACCTAAAACCTCGAACGTTAAACTCAAAACTTAAACTTTAAACCCTAAATTCCAAGGTTTAGGATTTAAGTTTGAGATTTAATGATCAGGGTTCAAGGTTCGGGTTTGTGTTCGGGTTCGGGTTCAAGGTTCATGATTTTGAGGTTTAGAGTTTAAGTTCAATATTCAAAAGTTTAGGGTTATGGAGTATGAGTTTAGAGTTTGGGTCCATGATTCAAGAGTATAGGGTTTAAGGTTTGGGTTTTATATTTTAGGTTTAGGGTTCAGATTTTAGATTCATATATTTTGAGTTTAGGCTAAAAAATTATAAAAAGTATGTGTTAATGATATGAGAAAATTATTAAAATGTAATTAAATAATTAGAAAGGAATCATGGGAAATGTCGTCGGATTAGTCAATAAAATAATTTTTCTATGAATGAATGTATAATAATGATTCTATTTTTTTAAAATTTAATGAAGTGATAAAATTTTATTAATTTCTAAAATCCTTAATTTTTAATATCATTCTTATGTAAGTTGCTCTCATAATTTATTTTCATATTTAAATTGGTAAGTTTTATAATAAGAAAATTCAGTTTTATGGTGGCATGAATTATTGTATGATGAAGGGCCCTACATAGAGCTTCTCATTTAAAAGGGTGTAGGGCCCAGTTTCATTAAGATATGAAAAATAATTGTATAGGGTTGAATCACTTGTAAGAAAAATACAAACTAAAAGCAAATAATTTATATCACTTTGTGTTATGGGGTTGATTTTTTATGCAAATCAACAAATTATAATAAAAGAAAGGGGAAAGAGCATATAAATATAGACATCCACAATCAATTTGAACTTACACAAATTTATTATTGAATTAATGACATGATTGATTTATGAAAGTAAGCTTACTCTATAAAGTTCGAAAACAGTGGAAAATATGGCTAAGACAAAATAGTTACTTGAAAATTTAAACAAAATCTTAATATAGCTCGCAACGAGAGAATGATGGGTTTATTTGGTTTTTAGTTAAGTTTGAGTATTTGTATAATATAATTTTTTGTTTTACACTTTTGAGTTTTAATTGAAAAATTAAAGTGTTAGAAAAATAAGTCTTAAAAAATAAATATTAAAAAAATTAAGTGTTGAATTTAAGTTATAAAGTATGAAATATAATTCTTTTAAAACTTTAATATTAAGTTCTTGTAGTATATTTTTTTTGTAATATTTAAAATTATTTATAGATTCTCTCAACTTTTAAATAAGAGCATAATGTGTTTGAACGCACTTAAACGCATGTTCTTTTACACTGACAACTATGTCAATACCAATAATTGAAAAACTCAATCGATAAATATGAAATATAATTAAATTGTTTGGTAAATGATAAAATAATCTTAAGTCAAATAGATTAAAAACCCAATTGAATTTATTATCTATTAAATGATAAATAGGTCTCTATTTGCTTATCAATTTATACATTTTTTTTAAAACAAATTTATCTAGTAGTTTTCATTCTCAAGCATTAAACATGTTTAAAAATTTAAATTACTGAAAATTTTAATCAATATTTTATAAAACAAATCCTTAATCTAAATAAAAGTAAATGAATTGAAGTTAGAAGTGTGGTCTCTAGATTTCAAAAATTAAATATTGAATAGTAGTTGAGAATCTTAGTCTTATTTTAAACTGACACCTCTAGAATTGCAAAGCAAACAACAGCACAGCCTCCTCATTCTTCCATTATATCAATGCGGTAAGCACAATTGATAATCCACAAGCAATACTTGTGTTAATTAACATTAACACACAGACACAAAAAATGAAACTACATAATCTCGCAAGCTGCTTGATTGTACGGGCTTTCAGGCCACTGCATAACGAGAGCCGAACTTGGGACTGCTATATAATCCGGAATCGGATATGCATAATGCGGATATGCACAATACCAAATTGGATATTCATGATCCAGATGCGAAGTGGGATTTGGATAAACCGGAATCGTATATGCATAACACGAATTCCGAATTAAGAAGAGCAAAGGTTGAACAACATTCTTAACATTGGGAATAGGGTGGTGCTCCCACTCCACTGATTCCCACCAATCTTCTGTTCCCACGCGGATTTTCTGGAGAGTATTAGAAGGAGATAGTTTTCCCTCATCATCAACCTCAAGCTGTGGAAGATAGAGAGGAATCCGCTTTACCTTGGGACAATCACTTATATCAATGACTTGGAGGGAATCACAAACCATCACTGCATTTTCACTACAAATGCCCTTCAGTGTTGGTAGACTGGACAAAATTAAAGTCGTCAGCTTTGGAAAATTGAAGTTGAGGGAATCATTAGTTGTACCCATTCCTTCTCCTTCGGGATCTGTTATTATTTCTTCCAATTGCGAACAAGAGCTAACCTCGATCTTTTCCAAGTTGTGTAGAACCCAATCAGCTGAAAACATTTTCTTTATTTTATTACACTCCTGTAGAGTAATCACTTTAAGGGAGGAAAATGTGCCTTCGACACCAGCTCCAACTCCAACTAGGACTTTCAAATCTGCTAAATTTCGTAGTGTCAGAGACTCAAGTTTTATGAGCTGATCACACTTGGATGAAAATATGGACTCCAAACCAGAACAATCCTCCACTGTACATCCCTTCAAATCAATTGCATCCCTCAATCTAATAACATTTAAACTCCTTGCAGCATAGCAATGCTTCAGATGTAATTGTTGAATATCATAGGGAAGCATAACTGCATGTCCAGAATTAATTTCAATACTCTCAAACAGAACCAGTTTACTAGAATCCCAAGGAATATCTCTACTTGGGTCCTGGGGACACACCAAGATAGAGTATTTACAGAGCTTTTTTCTCTGGTCCACATACATGTTCCAGTCACCCATGTTACAGAACCAGCCTCCAAAAACTTCCAACTTGTTAAATTTCCTCATATGTTCGGGATTTCTTAATATTGGATGCATTGCTAAAAGATCAAGATATCTAAGATTTACCAACATTTCCAAACCTTGAGGGATTTCCTTCATTCCAGTTCCTCCAAGACGCAATTTCTTTAAAGCTTGAAGCTTCAATACAGAAGGCAAATTCTCTAAATTACAACACCCAAGAAGCAACAATACCTTGAGTTTCTCCAAAGCAGAAATAGAGCTAGGCAAACTCTTAAAAGGATCATGAGAATGATCAAGAATCTTAATGTTAGGAAAGTGCTCAAAGAAATATTCTGGAATTTCTTTCAAAGAATTATATGAGAGCAACAATGTTGTGAGTTTTGGGAATTTCGGACACCTCATAGGTTGAGGAATTGCTGAGATAGAATTATACATCAAAGAAACCTTCTCCAAATCTTCACCCCATTCTTCCTCACTTGGTAGCTCTTTCAACTGCTTACCAGCTTTTACCATAAATCTTTTTCCTGTGGTATGCAACGTCATATCTCTGACAATATCATGCATCTTTACATATGCACCGTTCCCAACCCTTTCAAGCAAACAATTTTGTTGAAACTTCTCTAAAATGGAGTGACCGGTATCCTCCATTGCTTTTCGACTTCCCATTTCGCCTATAAGTCCTTCTTCCATCCAATATTGAATTACCTCCTCTTTTTCGATTTGATGATCCTCAGGATATAATGCACAATAAGAGAAGCAATCTTGGTCTACTTTTGCTAGACGATCATAGCTGAATTTTAAGGAGCCAAACACCTTGTCTTCCACATCCCGAATGCTTCTAATGCAACCTCTCAGTTCGTTTACAGCATTTTCCCACAGACGAGGATTTGATATTCCCTTCATAGAAGCAGCTAGTGTGACAAGTGCAAGAGGAAGTCCATCACATTCCCCCACAACAAGTTCCCTAAATGATTCTAAAGTTGGATTTTCCGATACGTCTTGTCCAACTTTGCTCAAGAATAAGTTCATCGCCTCAGGCATAGAAAGACAAGCCACTTCAACTTTCTTACATCCCATTGAGCGAATGACCTCTTCTGAACGTGTTGTCAACACTACTTTGCATCCATTGTCTTTTGTTGGCTCATCGATTCCAATGTCCGCAAGAGGAACAATGTTCCACACATCATCCAATATCAGCGCATATCTCCCTCCTTTCAACATCTCCCTTAAAATTTTTGATAATTTTCCTGCGTTGACAACTGTGCTCTCGTGATCCGGCAATTCCCTTCTCAGTTGGCTTCCAATGTTCATCTGTATGTTTCGAACGTCGAAGTTTGCAGATACTCTTACCCATATCACTTTTTTGAACTTGGGTTCTCGTGATAACCTATTATACACATCCTTCACTATGGTCGTTTTGCCTATCCCTCCCATCCCGCTTACTCCAATCATTCCAACTTCATCTCCCATCAGATACCCATAAATTTCATCTCTAACACTGACCTGATGACCTGCTAAATTCTGTGTAGGTAGTTTAACCGCTACAATAGAAGGATCATTAACAACCAATCCGCCAGAGAAATGGCCTTCAGCAAGTACTTCTTTCAATGCTTGAGTCGTTTCATCAACAAGCTTTCCCAAGTAAGAACGAAAGAGACATTTTCCTTTACTGACTTTGTCTTCAACATGCTGAGCATGAGCAAGCTTTTCCTCTACCTTCTTGAACCATCTTTCGACTTCTTGCTTAGCAATTTTCCCATAGTCACATTCATCGTCCAATTGCCGTTGAATATCTGCCTTCTTGGCAAGCAAATCATCTCGTGCTTCCTTGAAATCAGCAACGTATTCAGTGAATTTCAATTGGTATTTTAGATATTTTCTAGCTGGACGGCCGATGAACTTAATAACCTCAAGGATTAGCCCCACGAGATCAGACATTAAAAAGCTCTTCTTTCCCTGAATAAATTCAAGAATCAGAAAATCAAACTACAATTATAATCATTCAAATACAGCTAGTTGAGCTATTTTAAGTGGCTGAATCCTTTTTTCAGAACTTGTTAATCCTACAAATAAAATTCACTAAAAAGGACAAGCCACACCACAGATCTGGTCGTTGACACTAGATCTAACTCATCAACTGCTAAATCTTTCTTTACACATACAATAGTGCAACACTTACTGACATATATATAAGATACACATAAAATGACGAAATTAATGATATGATATAGACATATAGCCTACTTAATATCAAATAAGATTTGGGTGCATATATGCGTGTCAATATTACTTGTTTTTTCACATTTTGTTGAGAGTTTAGATGTAAGAGAAGAACACAGCCAGCACAAGTAGTAGAGTATAAGATGTTTGCTGTAGGGGCAGTCTCTTGAAGCTTACCTGAATCTGACGGTTTGGATTAAAGTTGTAAACGCTAATGCTTAGCTCTTTCAGCCACTTCAACAGATCCAGTTGAAGAAGGAATTGAAACCCTTTTGCTTAACAATATGCAATAATGTTCTTCTTCAACCTTTTTCTTGTTTGAGTCAATACTCAGTAGTCCAATAGTTGTAGAAGTGGTGGGAGACCCCCGAGGGGGGGTTGATGGGTCAATTCTAACTTTACTTTGATTGACGTTACGTCATTAGTACAAATTTATATTTTTTATATTAATATTTAAACTTTCTTTTTAGTACAAGTGTTACTTAAATTATTTTTTTCTATACTTTCGTTAATAAAATAAGTAAATCTATTTAAAAAAAAATTTAATTCACAAATTGAGAGCTAATTTAGTTTTTGTATGAAAGCATTTTTTTATTATAAGTAGTATTTAGATTACATTTTTTCCCAGGTAGATATTGTTGTTAGTTTAATCGCTAGTCAAGCTATTAAATTTATTTAAAAAATAGACAGTCAATTAAAAATATCCATGTAGAAAAATAATTATTATTTTATATATAATGATTAAAAAGTTAATAAAATAAAAAATAGAGAATTGATTTAATTGATTTTTTAAGTTTGATTCAACTGATCTGTATCAGTTTACGGGTTAATTAGTTTAATTCTTATTTTCGACCTGATATTTTGATTGATTTTTGATCCAACATTTTAGATCCTATCAGGTCGAGTAAGTACACGATGAAATTTGAAAATAAATTAATTTCTAATGTCTCAATTTTGGGAGAGTTAATTTCAAGCATTATTGGTATTGTCACATTGTAAAAAAAAAAAAAACAAAAAACAAAAAAAAGGAATAATGTTAAAATAAAATAAAATAATTAAAAATTATTTTTAAAATTTTATATGATGGGATAATCTATTGTTAATTAAAATTTTTATAACGGATATGATATTACAGTGTAAAATAAGTTAATGAAATAATTTAGATATTAATTTAAAAATGATATAATTTAAATTAATTTGTAGGTGAAATATTTTTCTAGAAATAAGCTAAACAGTTTGATAACGATGATACCGATTTGAAAAAAAATAATTTAATTATCATTTATAATAAAATATTTAAATATTAAGATGAAACAAATAACATAATTTAGATATTAATTTGTGTATGGAGCGAATAAAACAAATATATATATTTAAATTTGTATAATAAGGGCCGTACATAAAGCTGCTCATGCGCCAGTATGATTAAACTGGTGTAGGGCTAAGAAAAAATTGCACTGGCTATAAATTAGGACAGATGGAACCCACCCCTACTTTTATGGAGTTGAGTTCATAAATATAAAATATATGTAGTTTGATATCAATTTTAATTTTGATATCTCTAAAAAAAATATTTTTAATTCTATCATTTTATATTTCCATTTTTCACACAAAAAAAATAAAATGTAGATGTTCATCATTTTTAAATCAAATTACTTATATTATCTTTTTAATTCAATAACTAAAATTTATCCATTCAAAGTTTTATATAAAAATTATTATTAACTCACTTAATTTAAATACTCATCATAAGAATTTGTTCATCAGATTAATTGTCCTAAAATCACTTTTTTCGACTCTACTTCAAATTGTAGCGATTCCAAAACTTGAGCAAAGGTTGAATAACATTCTTAACATTGAGAATAGGGTGCTCCCACTCCACTGATTCCCCACCAATCTTCTGTTCGCACACGGATTTCTTGAAGAGTATTAGAAGGAGAGAGTTTTCCCTCATCATCAACCTCAAGTTGGGGAAGATAGAGAGGAATCCGCTTTACCTTGGGATAATTACTTATTTCACTGACTTGGAGAGATTTACAAACCATCACAACATTTTCACTACAAATCCCCTTCAATTTTCGTAGATTGGACAAAATTAAAGTCGCCAGTTTGGGAAAATTGAACATGATGGAATCATTATTTGTACCCATTCCTTCTCCTGCGCTTTCTGTTATTATTTCTTCCAATTGCAGACAATAGTTAACCTCGATCATTTCCAAGTTGTGTAGAGTCCAATTAGCTGCAAACAATTTCTTTATTTTATGAGAACTACATAGAGTAATCTCTTTGAGGGAGGAAAATGTGCATAATGATGATTCTCCAACTCCAACTAGGACTTTCAAATCTGCTAAATTTCGTAGTGTCAGAGACTCAAGTTCTTTAAGCTGATCACACTTGGATGAAAAAATGGTCACCAAATCATAACAATCCTCCACTGTACATCCCTTCAAATCAAATGCATCCCTCAATCCAATATCATTTAAACTCCTTCCACCATAGCAATGCTTCAGATGTAATTGTTGAATATCAGAGGGAAGCATAATTGCATCTCCGGAATGAATTTCAATCCCCTCAAATAGAACCAGTTTACTAAAAGCCGAAGGAATATCTCTTCTTGGGTACAGGGGACACACCAAGATAGAGTATTTATAAAGCGTTTTTCTCTGGCCCACATACATGTTCCAGTCACCCATGTTATAGAACCAGCCTTCAAAAACCTCCAACTTGTTAAATTCCTTCATTTGTTCTGGATTTCTTAGTATTGGATGCTTTGCTAAAAGACCAAGATATCTAAGATTTACCAACATTTCCAAACCTTGAGGGATTTCCTTGATTCCACTTCCTCGAAGACCCAGTTTCTTTAAAGCTTGAAGCTTCAATACAGAAGGCAAACTCTCTAAATTATAACAGCCATTCTGCAACAATACCGTGCGTTTCTCTAAAGCAGAAATAGAGCTAGGCAAACTCTCAAAAGGATTATGAGAAAGATCAAGAATCTTAAGGTTAGGAAAGTGATCAAAGAAAGATTTTGGAATTTCTTTCAAATAATTACGCGAGAGCAACAATGTTGTGAGTTTTGGCAATTTCGGACACTTTATATGTTGACGAATTGCTGAGATAGAATTGTACATAAAAAAAACCTTCTCCAAATCTTCACCCCATTCTTCCTCATTTGGTAGCTCTTTCAACTGCTTACCAGCTTTTACCATAAATCTTTTTCTTGTAATATGCAACGCCATATCTCTGACAATATCATGCATCTTTATGTCACGAAATGTAATTAAGGGCAACGGTCAGTTTAAAATTCTGTTTTTTATTTTAATCAATGTAAAACGCATCGCTTAGTCTAGCACATAGAAGGAAGAGTCTAAATGTTATCGTTTAGCTATTATCTTTTGCTTTTGTTTTATCTGCACTGAGGTTTGAGTCATAGCTGTCATTATGGTAGCAATTGACAATCACCCTAAAAAAAGAGTCATGCAGGGTTGAGGAAGGCAGTTATGAAATGAGAATACAATCATCTTCTTCTCTATTCTGATTCTCTTCTTTTTCTCTCTCTATTTCTTCTTTTCTCTGCCCAAGTTTTCTTCTCGTCACAAAGGCATCAGAGCTACAGTCGGTCCTCATGGCAAATGATGGCATCACCACCCGGCTTCAGAAGGAAATGGGAGTTCTACAATAAGAGCTTTCACAGTTACAGAAGGAGGTCAGCCAGATCGATTCAAAAATAGATTCACGTTTGAAGGATTTTCGTGAGGGTATTAAAGAGGAAGTTCGAACGGAGATTAGGAAGGAGTCACATGCTTTACGTACGGAGATACATTCCCTTTTTAAAACATACCTGGGTCAAGTCACAACTACAGGTGCCAATGCTGGACAAACATCAGGCAAAACTACCAGTGGGCATAGGGCAACAGTACGTACAACAGAGGAAAACCAGGATAAAGGGAAGGGTATCCTTGGGGAAACTCCACCAGGATACACTCAAACCAAACCACTGGAACTCTCCCTTACCACCAACCTGGTTATTAAACCTTCTCGCATGGGAGCTTTGGAAGCAACCAGTAAAACACTTCGTTTCGAATGCCCCAAGTTTGATGGGCATGACTTTCGCGGATGGTGGTTCAAATTGGAGCAATTTTTCAAGGCTGAAAATATTGAAGAATATGACAAAGTCAGAATGGTCATGCTGCACTTGGAGGGAAAGGCTTTAGACTGGCACCATTTCTTTGTCCAACGACAAGGTGGGCTATTGCGTCTAACTTGGGAAATTTATGCTCGCGGGTTGAGGGCTCGTTTTGGTTCAGATTCTTTTTTTGACCCAATGTCAGAACTTATTTACCTCAAGCAACATGGCACAGTAGATCAATTCCATAACTGTTTTGTAAGTTTGCTAAACCAGCTTTGTTTGAGTGAAGATTACGCTATTTCTATGTTTACTTGCAATCTAAAACTTGAAATAGGGCAATACTTGAGACTACTGAAACCTCAAAATCTAGTAGATGGGTTTCACTTGGCTAGACAAGTGGAGTGTATGGTTACTGAATGGACTAAGAAAGAGATTAGCATATGAGGGGGATTCAGCTACTATAAACCAGCACTTTCTTCTCCTAAACAGCATCAACAAATCAGCAATGTGGAAGGATTTAGTGGTCCTACTAATACCAACACAAGGCCCAAACTTCAGTCCAAATCCATATTCTCGGCAAAAATCGAGGAAAGAAGGAAAAAGGGACTCTGTTTTTGGTGTGCTACAAAATACACCCCTGGACACAGATGCAACAAATCTCAGCTATACCAACTGATTGTGGAGCCCTTGAGTGATTTTGATGGGGGAAATACCAGTCCTACGTTAGAAGAATTTCAGGATTGCTTGGAACAATTAAAAGGAGCGAAACAGGAACCTGAACCCAATGGACCTACCTTATCTTTACATGCTTTATAGGGATCCCAAGGTCACAACACTATACGGTTTTCAGCTAAGATAGGTAATATGGATGTGATTATTCTGGTTGATTCAAGAAGTACACATAACTTCCTAGATTCAAAATTTTTGAAGAAATTGGAATTACCAGTGGAACACACAACTCAGCTGCATGTCATGGTAGCCAATGGAGTTAGATTGACTACTCAAGGGTTGTGTCGATCAGTAGTATGGAAGGCTCAAGGCTATGAGTTCACTACTGATCTCCTGATTCTTCTAGTTAAGGGATGTGATATAGTATTGGGGGTACAATGGTTGCTGTCTCTCGGGTCTATAGTATGGAATTTTTCTACCCTGATAATGCAATTTGAGTACAAGGGACAGACGCGTATTCTACAAGGAATTGTACCAGGGACTTTGCAACTTATCATTGGGAATCGGATGTCTAAAAGGTTGCAATTCAGGGGTCAATGACCTTGTCCAATGTTATTAGCAGTTACTGAATAGACTGCTTTTAACCTTCCATCTACACAGATGAGTCCTGAGTTGGAAAAGCTATTAGCAGCCTATGAAGATGTTTTTCAAACTCTTAAAGGTCTACCACCACCAAGGCTACAAGATCATCGCATTCCACTAATTGATGAAGGTAAGGACATTAAAATAAGACCTTACAGATACCCAACAGTACAAAAGGCAGAAATCGAAAGGCTTATACAAGAGATGCTGCAAAATGAAGTAATCTGTGACAGCAGCAGTCCTTTTGCTTCACCAGTGGTCATGATCAAGAAAAAAGATGGATGGCGATTATGTATTGACTACAGAAGCTCAACTAGCTAACCGTCAAGGACAAATTTCCAATTCCACTTATTGAAGAGCTTTTGGATGAATTAGGCCAAGCCAGATTCTTCTCCAAACTAGATTTAAGATCTGGTTACCAACAAATCCGAATGTGGGAAGGAGACATACATAAGACTGCCTTTCGAACTCATGAGGGACACTATGAGTTCTTGGTCATGCCATTTGGGCTGACCAATGCTCCCTCAAGTTTCCAATCCCTGATGAATGCTGTCTTTAAGAAGATGCTGAGGAAATCTGTTTTAGTGTTCTTCGATGACATCCTTATATATTCAAAGGACTGGCAAGACTATATGGTACACTTAAAAGAAGTGTTGCAATGCTTGAGGACTAATCAATTATTTGCCAAAAAAGCAAATATAGCTTTGGCACTACTTAGAATATTTGAGACATTTCATTTCTGAAAGGTTAGTCCACATGGATCCAAGTAAAGTTGAAGAAGTCCTCAATTGGCCAACTCCAAAATTAATCAAAATTTGAGGGAATTTTTGGGTTTGTCAGGATATTATAGAAGGTTTATTAAGGGATATGGGATAATGGATAAGCCTTTAACAACACTATTAAAGAAATATATTGTTTGGAAATGGATAGATTTGGTTCAACAAGCATTTGAGCAGTTAAAAGAAGCAGTATGCAAGGCTCCAGTATTAGTGTTCCCTAATTTCCAAGAAATGTTCTGTATAGAAACTGATGCATGTGGACAAGGAGTAGGAGCAGTGCTGCAGCAAAAAGGGGAAGCCTGTAGAATTTTTCAGCAAGACTGTGGGCATCAAACATCAATCCCTGTCCATTTATGACAAGGAGATGCTACCTGTGGTATTAGCAGTGAAGAAATGACACCCTTATTTAATAGGAAGACACTTCCAAATCAGAACGGACCACCAAAGTCTAAGGTTTCTTTTGGATCACTAAGCTATAACTCATTATCAGCAACAATGAGTAGCAAAGATGTTAGGATACGACTATTCTATATCCTATAGGAAGGGATCTCAAAACACAGTAGCAGATGCCTTGTCAAGAAGGGCTCATGAGCATCAACACCAACTATTTTAGTGCACTGGTAACTTGCAGCTGTCATGGTCTGAATTGTGGAACCAAATCAGTCAATCATATAAGGAGGATACCAAACTTCAGAAGCTAATTCAAGAGTTACAGACAAAACCCGATTCACATCCTAAGTATGCATAGGAGAACAATATCCTCAAGAGGAAAAGGAAAACAATAGTGGGAAATAATAAAGAGCTCAAAAGGACTATTTTTGAACTCTTCCATGAAGGATCAGTTAGGGGTCACTCAGGAACTCATGCTACAAGATACAGAATTTCAAGTTTGCTTTATTGGAAGGGACTCTCTAAGGACGTGAAACAGTGGGTTAGAGAATATGTGATATGTCAAAGATGCAAGAGTGATTAGTCGGCTACTCCAAGATTACTTCAACCACTTCCTATACCAGGAAAAGGCTTGGGCAACCATTAGTATGGACTTTATAGATGGCTTACCGGTGTCCAAAGGGAAAACTACAATCCTAATTGTAGTTAACCGTTTGACAAAATATGGGCACTTTTTGGTATTAGCACATCCTTACACAACTTTGACAGTAGCTCAAGAGTATCTTCACAACATCTATAAGCTGCATGGGATACCTGAATCGATAGTTTCTGATCGTGATAGGGTGTTCCTAAGTCAGTTTTGGCAAGAGCTCTTCAAGAAATTGGGAACCAAACTTCATCTATCTACAGCCTACCATCCACAAACTGATGGTCAGACTGAGGTTCTAAACAAATGTTTGGAAGGCTATCTGAGGTGTATGACTGGAGAAAAACCCTCAAATTGGGCATCGTGGCTACCCTTGGCAGAATGGTGGTACAACACCACCTATCACTCGACCATACGAGCCTTATATGGATAGGAAACTCCTATACATTTGCCATATTTAGCAGGGACATCCAAGGTTGATAAAGTTGACAGAAGTTTGCAGCATAGGGAGGCTATGAGGAACTTACTAAAGTTCCACTTAAAACGATCCCAAGACCGAATGAAGCAAACAGCAGACAGAAAAAGATCAGATCGTGAATTCCAAATTGAGGACTTAGTTTATCTGCGTTTACAGCCCTATCAACAGCACTCACTGAGGAAATTCAAGAACCAGAAACTCTCACCTAAGTACTATGGTCTTTATCCAGTGGTAGCTAGAATAAGAAAGGTGGCTTATAAACTTCACTATCACAAGAAGCAAAAATACATCCCACCTTTCACGTTTCTTAGCTTAAGAAGCATATAGGCAATTCTATTTGTGCATCGAAGTTGCCATATACAAGAGCTGATGGGACTATCATTAAAAAACTAGTTAGGGTACTAGATAGAAGGATGGTCAAAAAGGGGAATCGGGTTGTGATAGAGGTTTTTATTGAATGCGCAGACACTTTTCTCGAAGATGCCACGTGAGAGAACTGGGACGACCTCATGATCAAGTATCCAGACTTTGATCCTTGAGGACAAGGATCATCTCAAGGGGAGGGTATTTGTCACGAAATGTAATTAAGGGCAACGGTCAGTTTAAAATTCTATTTTTTATTTTAATAAATGTAAAACACATCATTTAGTCTAGCACTTAAGTTAAACGGTGCGATTAAGAGGAAGAGTCTAAACGTTATCATTTAGCTATTATCTTTTGCTCTTGTTTTATCTGCACTGAGGTTTGAGTCACAGTTGTCCTTACAGCTGTTATTATGGTAGCAGCTGACAATCACCCTAAAAAAAGAATCATGCAGAGTTGAGGAAAGCAGTTATGAAATGAGAATATAATTATCTTCTTCTCTATTCTGATTCTCTTCTTTTTCTCACTCTATTTCTTCTTTTCTCTGTCCAAGTTTTCTTCTTGTCACACTTTACATATGCACTGTTCTCAACCCTTTCAAGCAAACAATTTTGTTCAAACTTCTCTAAAATGGAGTGACCGTTATCTTCCATTGCTTTTCGACTTCCCATTTTGTCTATAAGTAATTCTCCCATCCAATATTGAATTATCTCCTCTTTTTTGATTTGATGATCCTCAGGATATAATGCACAATAAGAGAAGCAATCTTGGTCTACTTTCGCTAGACGATCATATCTGAATTTTAAGAGGCCAAACACCTTGTCTTCCACATCCCAAATGTTTCTAATGTAACCTCTCAATTCATTTACAGCATTTTCCCACAGACGAGGATTTGATATTCCCTTCATAGAAGCAGCTAGTGTGACAAGTGCAAGAGGAAGTCCATCACATTCCCCCACAACAAGTTCCATAAATGATTCTAAAGTTGGATTTACTGATACGTCTTGCCCAACTTTGCTCAAGAATAAGTTCATCGCCTCAGGCATAGAAAGACAAGCCACTTGAACTTTCTCACATCCCATTGAGCGAATAACCTCTTCGGAACGTGTTGTCAACACTACTTTGCATCCATTGTCTTTTGTTGGCTCAACGATTCCAATGTCCTCAAGAGGAAAACTGCTCCACACATCATCCAATATCAGCGCATATTTCCCTTCTTTCTTTAACATTTCTGACAATTTTCATGCCCTGACAATTGTATTCTCGTGATCTGGTAATGCCCTTTCTAGTTAGCTTCCAATGTCCATCTGTATGCTTCCAATGTCAAAGTTTCGAGATACTGTTATCCATATCAATTTTTTGAACTTAGCTTCTCGGATTAACCTATTATACACATCCTTCATTATGGTCGTTTTGCCTATCCCTCCCATCCCGCATACTCTAATCATTCCAACTTCATCTCCCATCAGATACCCATAAATTTCATCTCTAACACTGACCTGATGACCTACTAAATTCTGTGTAGGTAGTTTAACCGCTACAATAGAAGGATCATTAACAACCAATCCGCCAGAGAAATGGCCTTCAGCAAGTACTTCTTTCAATGCTTGAGTCGTTTCATCAACAAGCTTTCCCAAGTAAGAACGAAAGAGACATTTTCTTTTACTGACTTTGTCTTCAACATGCTGAGCATGAGCAAGCTTTTCCTCTACCTTCTTGAACCATCTTTCGACTTCTTGCTTAGCAATTTTCCCATAGTCACACTCATGGTCCAATTGTCGTTGAATATCTGCCTTCTTGGCAAGCAAATCATCTTGTGCTTGCTTGAAATTAGCAACGTATTCAGTGAATTTCCTTTGGTATTTTAGATATTTTCTAGCTGGACGGCCGATGAACTTAATAACCTCAAGGATTGGCCCCATGAGTTCAGACATTAAAAAGTTCTTCTTTCCCTGATTAAATTCAAGAATCAAAAAATCAAACTACAATTATAATCATTCAAATACAGCTAGTTGAGCTATTTTAAGTGGCTGGATCCTTTTCTCATTACTTGTAAATCCTCCAAATAAAAATCACAAAAAAGGACAAGACACACCACAAATCTGGTCGTTGACACTAGATCTAACTCATCATTTACTAAATCTTTCTTAACACACACAATAACACTTACTAACATATAATATAAGATCCACATAAAATGACGAAATTAAATGATATGATATTTTAGATCAAATAAGATTTGGGTGCATATATGTGTGTCAATATAACTTGTTTTTCACATTTGGTGGTGAGTTTAGATGTAAGAGAAGAACACAGCCACCACTAGTAGAGAATAAGATCAAGATGTATGCTCTAGAGGCAGTATCTTGAAGCTTACCTGAATCTGACTGTTTGGATTAAAGCTGTAAATGCTAATGCTTAGCTCTGTCAGGCACTTGAGCAGATCCAATTGAAACCTTTTTGCTTAAAAATATGGAGTACTGTTCTTCGTCAACCGTTTTTTTAGTGAATTATGAGTTGAATGTTGATGTCTATTTTTTATAAATAAAACGTTTGACAATTTTTTAAACTAAAATGCTTTTGTTTATTGTTTGAGTAGATTATTATCAAATAAAAAAAATTTAATACACAAATTGTAACTTAAACTATATTTTTTTTCTTATTTTGATATTTAAATATTTTTTTTGGTCATAAGTAGATCTATTTATGGGTTGAACTATCCACTCAAATTCAAAAGTCTGCTCGAAGTTGAGAGTTTAGATAAAAAAATATTAGGCTAAAAAAAAAGTTTGGACAAAAAATTAGACCCATTTAAAATATGAATCAGGCTCAAGTTTAAATTTTCAAGGTCCGAATCCTAAGTCCGACCTAGCTCATTTTTAAATTTATAATATTTTATATTATGTAATTTAAAATATTAAAAAAATAAACATATTTTAAATATATAACATTATTCTAATATAAATATTAAAATAATGTTAAGATATGAAGCGAGAGAAGTATAACTGCAGCTTATTCCGAGCACATGGAAGACTCCTTTCTTCACGATGGGTCTGCTGGATCATAACCAACCTTGCTACAAATATATGGAGACCACAAGCCATGATCACTTGGGGGACCCTCTTTGGAATAATAGTATGGAGATTATGGAAGAATAGAATTTTTTTTGTGTTTCAAAGGACTGCATGGAGCATTATGGAGACAATAGAAATATCCACTTGCTAGGCACGACAATTTTTAATTAATATTTAGGCAATAGAAGGATCCTTCCAACCCCTCGTGCATGGGCAATCGACAGCTGTTCGAAGAAGCTCTAGGAATAGGCTAAAGCAGTAGCTGGGTTTTATTAATATTTTATTTTCTGTTTAGAGGCTTTTTTCACAAAAAAAAATGTTAAAATAATTATATAAAAAAATTTAATAAATAAAAATGTATAAATTTATTAAATATTAAATATTAAAATGAAATAAAATAAATATTTTTTAAAAAAATTAAAATTAGTATAGATGAGTCTAAAATAAATTTGAATTAATCAATAATAACATATAAAAATAATTTTACATGATATTATATAATTGGATAAAATTATTAATTATGTGAACTATTTAATAATTTGTCAACAAATAGAGTGAAATAATGTAAAATAATGTAGTGGTAAACATAAAAAAAAAAAATATAAGTTGGAAGAAAAAGAAGTCCCAAAGTTTTATTTTATATTTTGAATTGATGTGACAAAGAGCAGAGTTTTTAAATTAGTAATTATGTGATGTTGCCTTAAATCTGAGGAAGCCATAAAGATATTGAATTCAGGGATGGTGGGGAAGTTTTCCAGCCCCAAAACTATGTTTTAAGCTGCATTGTTTGAGGATTAATCAAGCATTGTTGATGTAATCCTGCAAGGTGAAATTGCAGGCATGGACATGACAAAGGATGCTTTCATGAAAAAATAATTCACCAAACCTACGGTTTCTGAATGTATTATTTACTCTCTCTTAGTATTAGTACCTTAGAGTTTTTCTTTTCCTATCTAGTTCGACACTGAGCCGGATCAAAATTTATAAGAATAAAAAGATTTTTTTAATGCCTATTTAATAATGTAACTAGTTTATGTACTCATTTTCATTATTTAATAATAAATAATTAAATCAATATTATTAAAAAAATGAAGTTAACTTAACTAATTAAATGAATGAAGATGAAATGTACTAATTTCTAATGTTTACATAATTTATAAATTTCATTTTAAATTTAAAAAAAAAAATTCAACAAGTTTATCTCTCAATGTTTATAAAATTTATCAATTTAATTATAATTATAAAATAAAATTGTAAAAAATTAAATATAAAAATTATATTCGAAGTAGTATGATGTTTTATTTATTTAACATTTGATGATACCTTGAATAAAGTGATGTAAGTTTTGTTGGACTATTTTGCCTTTTCGTTTTCATTATATGGAACTTTAAGCTTGTTAGTGGCACTAAAATTAGCCATAATGACTTTCAATTTCAACCCAAATAATATATTCCATTCAAAATACTACTATCGAAGTCTAACCGAATCCAACCAATTATTGTTTCACTGATGGTGTTAGCTTTTGAAAGTTTATATTCTCTTAACTTTTTATATAAAGTAATAATTTAGGGGATGGCTTATTTCAAAAAAAAAAATAGTTTTTTTAGTGAATAAGACTATGATTACATCAAAACTAAGTGGCTACAAAACCACATGTTGGTTCTTGTTGGATAAGCTCTCTTAATTCGTTGGGGCCAACTCAAAAGTTTGAAGGCTTAATCTCCCAGTCAGGCCAAGTTTTGCCATTCTATCTGCAAGTTGATTGTTCTCTCTTGGAATATGTTTAAGACTCATGCATATAAATGTAATCATTATAATTTAATGTAAATATTTTTGTATTTATTTTCTTTTATAGTTCCTAATTTGTATATTATTTTAATAGTTTTACGTATTAATTTATTTTTTATTTTCATTATTTTTAGGGTAAAATACAAAAATAGTTACCTAACTATTTAGTTTGTTCTATTCTAGTCACTCAACTATGAATTTTTTCGATTTAGTCACTCAATTTTTTGAAATTAAATATTTTAGTCACTGTTATATTTAACTTAGTAACGAGAGTCTAACGTGAGCTTTATTTTATTGGTCTAATACACATTCTATCTATTTGGTCTTAAATTTAAAAAATTCAACAAAATTAACCCGAACAAAATTATCTAGATTTAAATAAGATTTCTAAATAAATTTTGAGCACAATTAATAGTTGATGCATGTTGTAGCTAAAAGGCCAACCAAAGCAGAAAAAAGAAAAGAAAAAGGTAGTAGGAGTGAGTTTCAAATAGAAATTATTTCTCTTTCTCCTCCTTCCAACATTCGGTTCTTAAGTTTTGATCCTAATGAAGCAATTGAATACCAAAGTCTTGGATAATAAAAGGAAGAGAAAGAGTCAAATACTAATACTAAAATAAAGTAAATAATACATAAACAATAGGTTTGGTGACTTATTTATTCATGAAAAGATCCACTGTCAAGTCCATGCCTGCAATTTCACCTTGCAGGATTACCTCCACAATGCTTGATTAACCCTCAACCAATGCACCTCGAAACATAGTTTTGGGGCTGAAAAACTTCCCCACCATCCCTGAATTCAATATCTTTACGGCTTCCTCAGATTTAAGGCAACAAGGTGGCTTGTATTGGGTAATGGAAGCTCCCTTTGATATATAGAAATCCATGAGTTCATCAAAGGTTCCATGTTTAACCACCCTTAGCTCTAAAGCTGAAATCGCACCACCTTGCCTAAGTGCTTTATATGTAAAACCAAAGGATTCTTCCACTATACAGCAGCATTCTTCCATTATCTTGACATCAAGTTTTGGTAAATCATTGCTGCCTTTCATCTTCAGCTCCCAAAATAATACATATCGACCCGGAATCGACGAAGTGTCGGAATAGCTACTGTATGCAGTCAACATGATGCCAAATGGTTGGAGGATGCGTTTTGCATTCGTGATTGCTTCCGAAAGGTCTTCTTCAGTTGTTTTCTCTGCATCTATACTCAAAACCACATTCTGTCGTTCTACAAATTGAAACTGTGGAGATTTATTATAGAATCCGGTCACTTTCAGAACATCTCCGACTCTGTACCGATATAGACCTGAAAAGATGATTACAACACATTTAGGTGCGCAAAAGAGGTAGTCAATGTGAGACTTTTAACCGTGTCTCTTGATGGAACCGACGTATAAAGAAACCCACCTGCCAAAGTTGTGACAACAACTTCGTAATATTGACCAAGCTTCACATTCGCAAGATCGACCAGTTTGTCGATAGTCCTAGTTTCTTCAGCCTTTCCTCCACCATCTTTGTTCACAGGGAGAAACTCAAAGTAGGCTGTATTTGGGAGAAAGGTGTAAGAGACGTCAAAGGGATTGCTTAGGGGTTTTAAATTGATCCCAAAACAAGCTTCCGAAGAAACATAACTTGGTGAAACTAAAGGGATTCCTCCTCCATAAAATTCAAGTAGTGGAATATATTGGCTCATGCTACCAGTACAGATGGAACTAATAAACCTGATTTTAGGCCAAAGTTTCTTAATGACCCCTTCCCAAGATTTATCTTCACATATTTGTTGAATCAAATCAGCTAATTCAGGGTTTGGCCTGGTAAGGATCAATGACATGGCGTTTTTGCAACCAAGGTCAATAATCCAATCACTGAGGTAACCTGTTCTAATGTTACAACATAATTCTCTCCAATAATCTTCTAAGAACTTGATGGCCCTTGCCAAAACCGATGCAAAGATCGAGCCGAGTCGTACAACCTCGTCGCGCTGTAGTAAACCGGTAAGCAATTGGCAGAACATACTTTGCTTGTTGTCCAGACATAAGATGGTCTCAATAGGACTTGTGCAAAACTTAGCCAGGCTATTTTTGAAGATATCGTTCTTGCAAAAGAATGTTAAGTAGGGTGATGCCACTAATCCAGATGGAGTTTCTATTTCTGGTTTGCTAAAATATAGGGTCAATGATTTGCCTTCATCTGAGCCACCAAAACATCTGCCAAGAGAAAGGAAACCACGTTAATTAGTTTGTTTGATTATGTGTATCGTGATTGCGGATATAATAGTATTTGCTGCGAATATTAAAGAGGAAAAAACACGTGAAGTAAAGATCTTAGCATCGATTTACGACTGCTATTGATACTTCACTGTAATTACAGCTAATTGTACTTACTTTTTCGTCACAATGTCAACCAGAAAAAGATGATACTTCCCTTTGTCAAAACTTTCAGCTGTGATAGGTATTAGCTTCTGCTGCCCCCCAGAAGTACCAGAGCTGTATCCAAAATTAATGGTTTACTTTGAAAGGGAAAAAGGTTTAATTTTGAATTCATCCCTCTACTTTACAAAAATAAGTTCCTCTATTTTAAATTTCCAGAATTTGATTATATATACCTTCGGATGAATTGGGTGATGGGATCAGCAAAAAGGATCGACGATGTCTCCCCATTGGCAATACGATCTATGTAAGGCTTGACATCTTCATAAGTAACAATGGGAACATTTGTTTCGAAGTTTTGCTTGTCTGCTTGGCCACTGGGAAAGAATCTGCTTAGATATTCTGTTCCTGCATTTCTCCTTAGTATCTCCTCCAGCATCTGTTCTTGTAGTTCATGAGCATTGCTGGTTATATCTTCCAATATCTTCATGCCATTTTCGTATATTTCCTTTACTTCTATCTCACCTGCCATAACAAACGGGAGGGAAAAAAAAAGTAAGAACAATGCAATGCAAGAACAAATTAATTTGTTTCTTGGAATATTTTTAGATTGCATACTTTCAAAAATAGTAATAAATATTTATAGGCATTTTCACGATTTTTATTTTTTACATACAACCTAGAAGAGGTAATAAATATATTATTATTATTTTTGAAAATTATAATTAACCTTTCTATTAATTGGGAAGAGTGTAACAAACAGAACACTTAAAACTAAAATTTGAAGATAAATAAAAAAAACAAAAATAAAATATCTACTAAAGATAATAACTACAGGCTGTCCCTTACCACCACCCATCCATCTGTTTAACTTTATATGGTTGTTTATTGACGATGCCTAGCACGTTCTTCCCCATGTCTGAATGTTCACACTATTTAATTGCTTTGGGCAGAGTAAGCGTTTTTTTCTATAACCAATTAGTCTGCCCTTCTCCAAAACGGTCTTTATTACTCAAAAATAAACTCTTCCCTTTCATTTCCTTCAAGCTTCTTGAAACGCCAATTTTATGTAACCTCCTACAAACCTCCATAGGAAAACCAGCAGATTCTCCAGAAAACCAAAAGCCAAACCAGATGAAACACAAACCATGGAGAGTGACAGCTTCAGATTGCAAATCGGAGTAATGGTTAAAAGGATTCCGGAGAAAACCGAAGCAAAAACCAGCAAATCAGCAAATGGAAAAAAACTATTTTATGTTAACTTGTGTGCCATGTGCATTGGAGAAAAAAACTATTTCATGCAGTAGTGGAAAGGTGATTGGAACCACTTTATTAATATATATTTGTTTGGTAATTGACTAATTGTTAATTATAATTGTTAATTCGATGAATTGATTTTATTAACTTGTGTGCCATGTGCATTGCAGAAAAAAACTATTTCATGCAGTAGGGGAAAGGTGATTGGAACCACTTTATTAATATATATTTGTTTGGTAATTGACTAATTGTTAATTATAATTGTTAATTCGATGAATTGTTTGTATTAACTGATTATTTAAAAAATTTTGATAAAATTTAATTAATAATTAAAAATTGATATATATAAAATGACAAATATATTCCATTACTTTGGCCTAAATTTAAGTGTATTAGTTCCATCTGTACAGGTAGCATGTGCCAATATATTCCAGTACTTGAATTTTGTGGTGGAGGGATCCCTTTAGTTTCACTAAATTATAGTTCTTCGGATGCTCATTTTGGGATCAATTTAAAACCTTTAAGCAAGCCCTTTGATGTCTCTTACACCTTTCTCCCAAATACGGCTTACTTTGAATTTCTCCCTGTGAATAAAGATGGTGAAGGAAAGGCTCAAGAAACTAGGACTGTCGACGAAGCGGTCAATCTTGCGAATGTGAAGCTTGGTAAATATTACGAAGTTGTTGTCACAAGTTTGACAGGTAAGGTTCTTTTAACTCGGAATCAAAGCTACAGGCTTTTTACCAGCTCCGTTAAGAGACATGGTTAAAAATATCACATTGACTGCCTCTAAATCTGTCTTTTCAGGTCTATATCGGTATAGAGTCGGAGATATTTTGAAGGTGACCGGTTTCAATTTGTGGAACTACAAAATGTGGTTTTGAGTATAGATGCAGACAAAACAACTGAGGAAGACCTTTTGAAAGCAATCACGGATGCAAAACTCATCCTCGAACCATTTCGCATCATGTTGACTGCATACAGTAGCTATTCCGACACCTCATTGACACCTGTCGATATGTATTATTTTGGGAGTTGAAGATGAAAGGCAGCAATGATTTACCAAAACTTGATGCCAAGACAACGGAAAAATGCTGCTGTATAGTGGAAGAATCCTTTGATTTTACATATAAATCACTTACGAAATGTGACAAACATAACAAAATGATATCTATTATATAACAAAATGAGAACTATGAAAAAACAAAGATCTTATTGATCAGCCCATCATCTATAACAACACTGCTTATATTCTTGAAAAGCTCATTAAGTGCTTCTATTTCACTTACACTAACTACATGAAGATGAGAAAAATAACAAATTTCAATAGAATAACTCAGGAACTAAAATAACGCAGGCAAAGACTGAACAAATGTTAAATCAAGTAAAAGCATTGATTTTTATCACATAAGCAATATAGAAAAAGATTAAAAAAGAAAAGAAAAAATGATAACATACAAACGATCTCTCTTCCAAGAAGTTCAAGATTAACATGATCTCTTGATTGCTTGTACAAATCAATATCACAGCATTGTAGCACTGAAGCAAATAAATGCTTCAATCCATCTACACACTGCAAAAACAAGAAATACAGAATACAACCCACTACTTCAACTAAAACACTTGTTTTTTTTTCACTTACCAACAACCCCCTCCCTTAAGAAACACCTCGTTTAATTGAAATCCCTCAAAATCCCATTCCCATGGCTTCCAATAACAGTTTCAAGATTAGGCAAGAACAAGATACTACACTAGATAATTCTGTTCTTGGATCCCACACCATGTTTCATCATAGGATTGGCGTTTCAATATGTTTCACCGCGAGGACCAATCTTGGAATCCTTTCATTCATCACTCACATGTCGTTGAGATTGGTTCTTATCACTCATATGTCAACACAGATGCATTAACTCCTTCGTTTAAAGAATTAACAGTTTTAAAAGCATATAAAGAATTAACTACTCCGTGTCTATTTCACATACATGGGAGATCAACAAAATACAATCAGGTAACGCATACAACACTATTCATCATGAATTAAGAAACTCAAAGAAGAGGATAAAAATAAGTAATCCTACCAAACAAAGAATTAGCCATTTCATCCATTTTACAAAATTAAGAGTGATCACAAATCACCAATCTTTGCTGACATTCATTCCAGCATTGCAATATAAAACAAACAATCTAATAAAGAGAAGTGGTTCAAAATCAAATACCCATAAAATCAAACACATTAAAAGGCCCAATTCAAGCACAAAATAATTAACTTCATCATAAATTAAACCTGATCATAATCCCATCTGAAAAGACTTAAAATGACTAAGGATTTTTTTGTTAACAAAACTACTGCTGGTTGTTTTTGATACAGAGATGAATCCTAGTTGGGGACGCAAAGAATGGGGAAGGGAAGGGGAAGGAGAAGAACGCTTAGCAAGTGAGAGATGATAGGATGTGAAGAGGAAAAATTCTTGAACACCTCTTATCGAAATAAAAAGGATAAGGCGTTTCTCTAAAAAAAGTTGTGCTTTTTCGTGTTTGTAAAATGTTTTTTCGTGAAAAATTATTTTCTCCTAAACAAACATTAGAAAATGCTGAAAAGCTTATATGGAAAATTTTTTACAACTAAAGAAAAGGAGTCAGCCAAATAAAAAAAATAATACACAAATTGTTACTTAAACTATACTTTTTTATTATTTCGATATTTAAATATTTTTTGATTACAAATAAACCTGTTCATTGATCGGGTTACCCATCCAAGTTTGAAAGACTTCTCAAAATTTAAGAGGGTCTGGACAAAAAATATTAGATCCGAGAAAAGAGTTTGGGTAAAAAAAAACTAGATCCATATAAAATATGAGTCAAGCTCAGGTTTAAACTTTCAAGGTTCGACTTTTAAGCCCAACCCAACCCATTTTAAGTTTATTGAAGCCTAATTCTGACCGAGCCCAAATTCTGGATTAAGTTTTGGTTTTAAAATTAGGTTTAAATTGATTTAATTTATTTTTAAATTTAAATTTATTTTAAATTTAAATTTATCTTTTTAAATTTAATCAAATTTAGATTGAAAAAACTTAATATTAAAATTAAAAGCCCAAACAAAATAAAATAGATACCCAAATTTATAAACCCAATTTTAAGTCCAAAATAAAAGTCCAATTACATGTAACCCAAATACCAAACCCTTAACCCAATACATAGCCCAACAAACAAATCAGCCTATGACCCTTAACCCAAAAAAAGTCAAACCCTAATCTGATCTCCCCCATGTGCCTCTCCTGCCACCACCAGCTTCATTCTGTCCTGCCACCACCAACTCCACCTTACTCTGCCACCGCCGCTGCCAAGAGAAACCTGCAACAAGCAAAGAAAGACAGACATTTAAGGACAAAGCAACAAATTACCATCATTTGTAAACTGACTATAAAGCCAGAATTAAAGCACTTGTAAAGGGGTTACAATTTCTTCCGAGAAATATCAATACAAAAAAATAAACACTTTAAAAATCAAAAGAGGAGTAGTTAATAGCAAGCAATGTGTAGATCAAAGCCAAAGCCAAAGCATTCGAGTATCAAAACCAAACAGATACTAATCAGTGTATGTATTCTGCCGATTAAGTTTCACATCTTCAAATCCATCAATTTCATAATGTATTAATGCATCAATAACCACTAATTGAAACATTAATAGTATTAATGGAATATTAATAATAATTATTATTAATAATAACTTTTTAATAAAAAAAAGAGAAAGCTGAAGGGACAGAGGCACTTCCCTTTTCAATCGCACCACCGTCGGAGCCGCCACCAGAGCCCTTCAAGCCACCGCTATCATAAACATCAAGCGTTGCCGTGCTTCGTCATCCTCAGACCTGTAAAGGAACAAGAAAAGGAATGATAATCATGGATTTCAAAACGTGAAAACAGATTTAAGGGAATAAAAAAGAACTCAAGATTGAAACCAAGATCTATGAGTTTTGAATGAAAAGAGATAGGTTTTAAAAAAGGGTTTAAATGATTTTATAGGAAAAAGGGGTGATTTTTGATCTGGGTTCAAACCCAGACCTGTTTTTAAAACAAAACAAGAAAGAAAGAAAGGACGTTTCACTTACCTGCCGGCGTGTGAGCCTGGTCGGAGACGCGTGAGCGATGACGAAGGCTGAGGACGGAGTCAGGGTATGGCCAGGGGCATGGAACGACGACTCGGGCAACGTTTGGAGTATTCACGTGCGGAGGTGCGTGCTAGCCACGCGCGTGTTTTTCAGAAATGGTATATTTTTGCATTTAGTCCTTCATCATTTTTCGATTGATTCAATTTGGTTTATTTATGCAAATAGTCCATTTTATTTTTAATTTATTTCAATTTAACCCTTAAATCAGGTTCTGTTTAATTGCAAAATTGGCCCAGAAATTTTTCAAGATTTTCAAATTAGTCCTTTGACTTCAGGATGCCTATGGGGCTACCACGTGTCACCTTTTTTGGTTTTATTACCCTAGAAGCCCCTAAACTTTTTGAAAATTATATTTTGACTCCAAAACTTTTTAAAAATTATATTTTGACCCCTAAACTTTTCCAAAATTATATTTTAACCTTAAAAATTTTTGAAAATTACATTCTAACCCTAAACTTCTCCAAAATTATATTTTAACCCCAAAACTTTCTAAAAATTACATTTTGACCCTTGATTTCACCAAAATTACCATTTTACCCCTAAACTTTCTAAAATTTCATTTTAACCCTGATTTTAACAAAAATTACTATTTTACCCTCGAACCTTCTAAAATTCCATTTTTAACCCTGATTTTTTCTAAAATTACCATTTTACCTCGAAACTTTCCAAAATCCCTTTTTGACCTCAACTTTCCAAAATCTCATTTTTGACCCCGATTCTACCAAAAATTACCTTTTTACCCTTGAACTTCCCAAAATTCCATTTTTGACCTCGATTTTACCAAAAATTACCATTTTATCCCCCGAACTTTCCAAAATCCCGTTTTAACTCAATTTTGACCAAAATTATCATTTTACCCTCGGGTATCCAAAAAGTCTCGTTTTCAATCCTGATCGTGTCATTTTTTTCCTTTGTCGATATTCACATTTAATTTTAATTGTTGCGCACTCGTATTTTATTTTTGCTTACCACTTATCTACTTAATGATTTTATTTTGTGTTATTTAATATCTGCCATTAATAGCTCATTCATATTAAAGTCACATATATGTTTTCAAAATTATTTTTATAAAAAAATTAAAATTGAGGTAATATTCTTTTATTTCGAGTTTCGAAATTTTGCGCCTTAACTTACTAGGTGCAATTTTTCTTCTAAAATCGAAATAATCGAATAACCTTAATCGAGGCAATGTTTCCTTATTTTCGATTATGGAAAATTTGCGCCTTAACTTACTAGGTTTAGAAGAGTTTTGAAAGTGTTTAAGTGTTATGATTTAGTTTTAAGTTAATGGGGTATATATAGTGGTGTAAAATGTTAGGGTTTTAGGGTTAAAATTTGGGTAAAATAAGGGTTTAGCCATCGAGTTGTGCGAACAGGTCGGGTCAACCTCGTAATTTTTGCAGAAAATGTCGCGACGTAGCCATAGTGTGTCACGACAAACCCTTCAGTATCTCTTTGTCGTGACATAGCTTTCCCTGTGTCACGACAAGCCTCTAAATTTCAAAATTCTAGCAGTCTAACCTCTTTGTCGTAACATACAAAGGGGTATATCGCGTCATAGCATGCCTGGGCATCCTTGGGGTAAACTTGTTGCTTTGTCATGACCTATAGAGGCTGTGTCACGGTAAACATGTCAGTTTCGATTAAAATACCCTGAAAATAAAAATGTAATAGAACTAGTGGGTTAGTGTCTATATAAGTATCAAAATGCATATTAGTACTTGTCAAAATTTTCTGACAAGGATGTTAGTGTGCACTTCGGCACTCGAGAACAGTTCGTTCTATCATTGTTCATCCAGCAACCGTCATGCCAAGCTATCCTTTGGCGTTTGTCCCTTTCCTAAAATTTTCCTTTTCGTCCTGTAGACATAGCCGCCAGTTCCATTCTTCTATCGTATCTATCTACGACGAATGTGAATTTATGCCACCACCTAATCTTGTGACTGCTATCATTTTTGAGCCAACTACAGAATTTTTAGGTCCATGTGTGATGTTCTACTAGCTGCTCGATTCCCTCATTCAGTAAAAATGATTTCATTACTGAATTTCTTCTTACTTGTATTGGTGTTACTGCAACCATTTTCTTCCACCCACAATTGTTATCATATATTCTCATAAATGATATCTCTACACATGGTCCCTGCTTCCATTGAAAAGATTGAATTTTCTTGAAACTTAGTTCCTTCTTCTGAGAGGACTTCGTTATGTTAACATTTGAGGACTTAGATGATGGTTTATAGATGTAGATTTTTTCGGTTATCTATACTGTACAAAAAATCCTAACATCAGTGACTTCTTTAGGGATTTGCTTCAGCAAGAAGATGTTATATACTATGGTCGTTTCCCCTTTAAAATTAACCCTTCAACTTATGGAATTTTCAATTTCTACTATGTTTTTTTGTGTCTCGATTGATAGTATCTATCAATTGAAAATCCATATTTTGTAAGTTAAGATTGTCATAAGTACTCAGAGGAACAGGCCATCATTAGATTGAGGCCCATTCTCAATTTCCACTATATGCCCACCTTCCTTGGTAATGCTGCTAGTATCCTTGTGATCCAAGATTTCAACATTTTACCTATTCTTATTCTTGATAGTTCTTGCAGCATTTTAATCATTTACTCTGCCTTATTCGTTATAGGATCGTATAAAGGTATTGAATCGTATAAAGGATCACCTAAATATTCGGGCATGTCATGAACTTTTTCGAGTACCTCACACAAATTACTAGTGAACTCCTATGGATGGTTGACTGTATCAACACCTTATTCCTTACTCCATTGGTATGTTGAAACTTCGTTTTTGCATTGACTCAATTCTGTCATGAATAATTTTTTATTTTCGATGATCTCCCAATCTTCAAAATATCCATCCCCGTAGATGTCCTCATCGTAATCATTTGACCACATGTAATAGTAGTCATCCATGGCCTAAAAAAATTGTTGTGGGAATGTGATTTAATCTAAAAAATAAAAAATTGTTAGTATGGTTAAATCGTAATCCTAAAAATTTCCTAATTATTCAAATAAAATAAAGGAATAAAAATCACTAAAGCATTGCCTCCCTAGCAACAACGCCAACAACTTGACCGCCTCCGAACGTACTGTCGTTCGGTATATGGTTTCGACTTTCACAAGTATATGGGATAGGTTGTAATATAGATTGTACAATGAAATACTTGGTAGTATTCCAAGGATCGTACCCAAAGGAGGGTTAAGGCGATAGTGAATTAAATCTCTGTAAAGAAAAGAATTAATTAGTACTACTTTTTGGGATTATAGAATGATAGTAAAATAAAGGTTTGTAGGGAAAATCATAAAAAGAAATAAATTAAAGTAAGGGAAAGGACGAGATGCGTAGATTCGATAAACGACTTTGGGGAGATTAGGTTTCTTTTGTATGAAATATTCAATTGTTGGGTTTTTGCTATTTTTCTTCAATCAACTAGTCGCTACCCTAGTTGGATCTTTCAATCTTCCGCCAGCATAGCAAGTCGATAGAGTACTTATCACTAGATGTCACAGTCTAAACTGATTTGGGGTAAAGTTCTTCACTGATAAGAAATATCAATTTTGGGTTCATTTCCACCTAAATGACTTTCTAGGGATGTCAGGCCTAGTGTTTGTTTCACATTCTTCCTTTCCCAAACAGCTAATCCGATTGAAAATCCCTGTTCATACGACATCTAAATATCCATAATTCCACTCCCTAATTCCCCAAAATAGAATTAGTTCCTCATGGTTTTCTTAATCATCATGAAAACAATAATATATAAAAACATAAAATTGAAGAAATGAAATGAGAAAGAAACTTTAATTGTATTGGCAATCTGTTAGGAAATAATTCCTTGACGTTTATACAAAAGTCCCTATTTATAGGCTTGGATGATCGTTTTCCTCAACCTTAGGTTAGCTGTCGTTCTTTGTGTTTAAGTGGCATTGTAAAGATTGAAACGCCCTTCACTCGGTGTAGAAAATGAGTACATGGGTCGATGTCGCGACACACCAAGACTTGTGTCGCGATGAAGAATTCAATCCCCTTATTTAGTGTCATCGTTCAGGTGTTGTCGCGACATAGCTTATGTATTTCACGACAAAGAAGTCAGTCGCCGTATTCTTTAAGTCTGGTCCCTTTGTTACGACGTAGAGCATCCTATGTCGTGACGAAGTGATCAGCTTCACTTTTGTTTAACTTTTAAAGGCCTCCTGCACACTCACGAAATATGTTAGCTAACCTTTAGGCCTCCTTCAACCTTAAAGACAATAAAGTAATCTTTTAACACTTGGTTCACACAATTTATTCAAAAGATAAAAACTAAATTAAATCCTATAAAAACATAAATAGAATGCTTAATTTCAAGCTCTTCAAGTGTGAAAACTAGTTCAATATGCTAGGTATAAAACCGACAGATCAACATTATTAGTAATCCAAGATATTAGATATGGATTTAACTCAAAATGGTTATTATAAATTGATGGTCGAGGAATACTAGATTGTAATCGTTCTAAATAAAAAAACATCTTTATTGCTTTTCTCATCATGTTAGAAAATTAAAATTTTGAACAAAAAGAAAGGAAGAGTTAAAAAGAAATAAATAATATTTTAAATACGAAATTAGAGAGATCGTATCTATAGCCTAAAATTTTCTAATTATTCAAATAACAATGCAAAAAATAAAAATAAAAATCACTAAGACATTTCTTCCCCAGTAACGACGCCAACAACTTGACTTCCTCCGAACATACTCCCATTCGGTGTGTATTTTTGGGCTTTCGCAAGTATATGGGTCGAGTTTTAATATAGTTACAACGAAATATGAGTACTCCAAGGATCGTACCTAAGGGAGGCTAAGCGATAGTGATTTAGCTCCCTGCAAAGAAAGGAAGTAATTAGTACTCTCTTCAGGGTTATAGTACGAAAGTAAAATAAAGGAGTTTTAGAATAAATAACTTAAAATAAAATATAATAAGGGAAATAGTAATGAGAAAACTTGATAGACAGATTCATGGGGGATTAGCTCGCTTCAGTATGGGTTCTTCAATCGTCGGTTTTCGGATCTCTCTCTAGTCAACTAGCTGCTACCCTAGCAGGATCTTCCGATCTTCCACTAACATAACGAGTCAATAGAAACTACTTATCTCTCAATGTCACAGTCTAAACCGGTTTGGGGTAAAAGTGTTCACGAATGAGCAGTACCAATTTTTGGTTAGTTCCCACCAAAATGACTTTCTAGGGTTGTCAAGCGTAGGGTTTGTTTCACATTCTTCCTTTTCCAAACAGTTGATTTGTTGAAAAATCCTTGTATACAATAATTAAATATCCATACTTCCACTCCCTAATCTCCCACAATGAGATTAGTTCCTCATGTTTTCTTTGGAAATCATAGTTTCAATAAAATAAATAAACATTAATTTCAAGATTGAAGATATGAAATGAAAGAAACTAAGACTTGTATAGCAATCTGTTGGGAAAAATCCACAATTGTTTATGCGAATATTACAAATCTCGTTTTCACTTAAGAATAGAAAAGAAATAATAAAAGAAATAAAAAATGACTAAACCTAAATTACGAAGCAAATTAAATGCTAAGCATAATGTGTGTAAACCTAATTGCTAAATGGTCCTATTTATAGCCTTGGTCGGTCGTTTTCCTTAACCCTAGGTCAACTTCCGTTCTTTGTGTTTAGGTGGCATTGTAAAGACCGAAACACCCTTCACTCAATAGTAATTCCACGTTCAGGAGGTGATGTCGTTACACGCAAGACCTGTGTCGCGACATAGAAGACAATTTTGACATTATTCAGGTCTAGTCCCTTTTCTGTGATGCAGATCAGTCCGTGTCGTGACATACTGATCAACTTCGTACTTATTCGTCTTCTAAAGGTCTCTTGCACACTCATAAAACTCGTTATCTAACCCTTAGGCCTCACTTAGTCTTAAAGTCAATAAAAAGCACTTTTTTTTACACTTTTACACAATTACTTTAATATAAGAAAACTAAACTAAATCTTAAGCATACCTAAGAAAAATACTTAATTTCAAGCTCCTAATTTGTGAAAAGTAATCCAATCTGTTAGGTACAATCCGATAGATTAATTGTGCACCTTTTTTGAGTGGGGGTTAAAAGAAGACATACGAATGATAGTGGGGGCCCTTGAATTGAAAGATTTTTTGGTTTTGTTTGAAAGAGCACAGAAGATGGAAGGTATATGCAATTAAAAGAAACAGGTCGAATCGAAGCTTCGAGATTCCGGTAAATGGAAGACTAGATCATTTCCTACTCCCCACAAAAAAAGTAGAGAGATGTTCACAACCGTTTAACTGCTCCGTTAGGGTTTAAAGGGAGAGATAGATTGAAATCTAATAATCTGAGGCCCCAAGCTACATCAGTAGCTAGTGCTGGCAATGCCCGAAACATGAACAAACTTGTTTGCAAGCATTACAACAAAAACCATTTTAGGGAGTGTAGATCGAGGGAAAATTTTTGTTTCAAATGTGGTTATTTTGGTCATTTCCTGAAAGATTGCCGAATAAAGACAAGATTGATTCAGAACAAGTTACAAAACTAGTGGCGACTCCATTGAGCGGTTGACAATTGGGAAATAGTAGTGACGAATGGGAAATAGTAGTAACACTGGGATCAATCGTTGTGGAACCAAGGATACGACTATCAGATGTAAAGCTCGGGTGTGTCAAGTGATATCGCTGATGTGTCAAACGATATCATCGATCATTGTAGAGTTTAGGTCAGTTGTTTATTTAATAGTTTTTTCTTGAATCATTTTCATAATTAATTAAATAATTTGAATTTTTAAAAAAAAAGTTAAAACATTGAAAAAGGGTGGAACCATTTTCCACCGATCAACATTAATATTTTAGGTATCATTTCGTACAGATCAACAAAAAAAATTAATGTTCATCATTTGTACAATTTAACAAAAAATTAATGTTGATATGGGAAATGGTCCGAAAAATTAATGTAACGTTTTGACACATTTTTTAAGAGAGCCAAAGATGGAGAAAGATGAACCGTTAAAATACAACTTGAACTTATCCAAATTGTCCTGGATTAAAAGATGGACCATTGAAATACAACTGGGGTGGATAAGTTGAACTTATCCAAATTGTCTGGATTAAAAGATGGGAAGGATAAGTTGAACTTATCCAAATTGTCTGGATTAAAAGATGGACCATTGAAATACAACTGGGAAGGATAAGTTGAACTTGTCCAAATGGTCCGAAAACATTGATCTGAAACTCCAAGTTATCATGTATTTTCAACTGTGTGGTGGCAATGTCGATAATTTTTGCAGGTATAGTAGTATTTAAAGGTGAACGTTTGATCGAATCGAATGATAATTTTTTGAGTTAATCGAGTTGACAAATCATATATTTTATCATTCTAACTCGATTTAAAATTTTCTCGAATCGAGTTGAGTGAGATGAAATTCGAATCGAATCGAATATATTTGTTCGAGTTAATGGGTCCTTGTAGCAACTGCCACCCACCGTAATCAAATTTGTTGTTAACTTTCATCCCCTCATAATTTATTTATTAATTTTTTATATATAGATTAGCTTCTTTGCTTTCTTAGTTGCTTCAATTATCTTCTGATTCTTGTAACCATATATTTTGAAATTTAAAAATATATTAAATGTAAAAATTGTGATTTTTTAATCAAATTTATTTTAAAGATAAAATGTGAAATTGATACCAACAGAAAATTTTAAGATGAATATTTTATGATATAATCAATAATTCAATTTTAATAGAAATTGATAATGAATCATTATGATTAAACAGTTCAATAATATAAAAATTTGAGGAAAAATAAAAGGAAAAAGTTTTGAGGGTTTGGGGGAAGTAAATATTTTGGAGAAAAGTAAAAGAGTTTAGGGGCAGACCGGGGGGTTGGGGAAGGGAAATAAAAGGGTTTGGTATTTGATTTATTTGAGTTATTCAAATTTGAAAATTCATCTCGATTCGAAATCGAAATTTAAAAAAAGTTCGAGTTGATTCGATTAAATGATTAATTCGAATCAAACAATTCAAAATTCAATTTTTTTTTAATTTTTCCGAAATGAATCGAATTTTTCTTACCCTATTATTATCTCTTCCACTAAAAAATATATTATGTTATGCTTTTGTAAAACACTAAACTAATGTTTGTTATAATTTTTACAATTTTTTAATATTTTTATAATGTTCACAAATTTTAAATAATTCTTAAGCAATTTCATGACATGTCTTACATTTATTCAATTTGTTCTCTAATGTACAAAGTTAACAAATAATTTAAATTAACTTTATAATCTATTGTTTTTCATATTTTAAGTTTAAAATCAATCAATTTTCAAGCCTAATTATTCAAGAAATCAACAATAATAATTTTTAAAAAATTTACAATTAAATTAATAAATAATAAAATAACTTTACAATCACATATTTTATTCTAAATAAATAATAAAATAAAACACTGCGTGGAGATGATAGTCCATGATCTAAAATATACATACTCGATAAATTAATAAATTACATTTAAATTTCTAAGAATCACAACTTTTGCAAAATAACTTTATCATTCATAATAATAAAATAATAACATACATTCATTTGCATACATTCTCCTAAACATGCATACAATTATAAGAATGTCACATCTTATCAAATATAATCATACATGAAGAAAAGAGGTAATTTCAGTCTTGGTTTACACTATAAACATAGCACAACCGTAACTCTGATACCGATTGTTGGAAAAAATCCTACTTGAAAACGATTTTCTTGCACAACAAAAATTTAAAAGTTTGAAAACCGACCTGGTTTGTGATATTTATAGCAATAAACCTTAAACTGAAATCATACCTTTGTTTTCGGATAATCGGGTTCTTAATGTTTTTCAGCTTTCAACCAAACGATCTTTTTCGCTATTCTCGTACCACGAACTGTTTGGAGTGTGGGCTCGAACCAATTGAATCAAAACACAAAATTAGAAACAGTTTTCTTTCCTTTAGGGTGAAAATAAAAATTCACTTTTCTCAAATAAAATCAACAGAATTATTATTCCGAAAAAATGTATTTAATAGTTGAGAATATATTCTCTTTATTTTTCGACAAAGTAACAATATCTTAAACTTGTGTGTTAATAGCTCTACTCTACCAGTGTCATCTATTTATAGGAAGAGAATGTAGAACCTTTGTTGAATTGTAGAAGTTTATTGCAACTACAAAAACAAATTCCTTGTCCTATTAGGAGAGTGGAGACAACCCTAGTTAATATTAACTAAGGTTAGTCGTCCACCCTATTAACAAAAGGAGCTTTTGGCCCTCTTCCATATTGGGTCCAATTTCAAGTACTTCCTAGGTTTTTAACCCAATACTTTATAATTTGATCCAACCCAATATTTGTTTTTCTATTTCCCAAAAATAAACTTTAATATGTATACTAAATAATTTTCTCATCCAAATTTTACACCTAGTAACATTATAAGAATTTTACCCCTGGTAAAATTTTGAGAAAATATATTTCATATTTAACCGTTCAACTTGTTCACTATGATCAGATGGTTTATTTTCATTTGCAGGCTTTAAAATAGCTAAAAAAAACATAAGCTCATTCTTCCTATCATTTTTTAGAAATTCATCATGTTCATTTGTAAATGAAACATTTTTCATTTCCAGTTCCATTTCCATTTTGAGAAATCCATATTCATTTTCAAGTGATTCCATTTCTCTATTTTGGAGAAAATCATAATCATTTCTGAATGATTTTCATTTTTTATTTATATTTATTCTGTTCATTTCGATTTAAACATGCAATTTATTTTTGATTTCAACGAGCTAGTGGAGGGACTGATTGTACATATTCAATTGAGACTCAAATGTTTTATAATTAAGTTCTAGCATTTCAGCTATTAATTATAAGCTCATTTAGTCATGAAGTCATTCCACTATAGTATCGTGATTGAGCTCTCCCTAACGACATACCGTTACGAAAGCAACTCGATTAGTGCTCGTCCAATGACCTTGTCATAAGTGTGTTACCTCATAGGATATCCTTGATCTCTTTTGGGATAATATTCGTTCTCCCAATATGATCATATTTTATTTCATGGTAATCATTACATCTTCCTTCATGAAAATTCAATTATTATAAAATAGTAATCAAATCATTTATCATAAAGACGAACGACTTGTGGCCACGTTCACTTTTCATCAACCATGCAAGTCCAATGAGAGGATATCATTTACCCATGTCTCAAGCTATGAATTCCATTGTTGTGAATGACGCTACATACTGCAAAAGTCGTACACCTAACACACCAGCTTTCGGTTCCTTATTAACCGCCTCCGAATGTACTCCTGTTCGATATGTGTTTTTGGGCTTTTGCAAGTATACGAGTCAGGTTGTAATATAGTTTTGTTTACAACGAAACACTTGATAAGTGTTCCGAGGATCCTACCCAAAGGAGGAGAAGTGATAGCAATTTAGATCCCTACAAAGAAAAGAATTAATTAAATAACCATACTTTCACTCCCTAATCCCCCACAATGGGATTAGTTCCTCATGATTTCTTTAAACATCATAAAATCAATAATATAAATCAACATGAAATTTAAGATTGAATAAATGAAGTGAAAGAAACTGATATTTGTATAGCAATCTGTTGGGAATAAATCCACAATTGTTTATGCAAAATTACAAATCTCATTTCCACAAAAACAGAAAAATAAAATAACAAACAAAATTAAAACTAAAACTAAGGATGTGTAAACCTAAGTGCTAAAGGCCCTATTTATAGGCTTGGACGATTGTTTTCCTCAACCCTAGGTCAACTGTCGTTCCTCGTGTTTAAGTTACATTATAAAGATCGAAATGCCCTTCACTCAGTGTCAAATCTTCGTCTAGGAGTTGATGTCACGACACGCAGGAGCCGTGTCATGACAAAGAAGTCAGTCCATTCCTTTGGGTAATTCGTTCAGGCATTGTCGCGACATAGAAGTCAGTCTTGATTTTCTTCAAGTCTGGTCCCTTTGTTGCGACATAGATCAACCCATGTCTTGACATAGTGATCAGGTTCATACTTATTTGTCTTCTAAAGGTCTTCTGCACACTCACAAAGTTCATTAGCCATCCCTTAGGCCTCAATCGGCTTTATTCCATAACAAAAAGCACCTTTTTGCACTTTTTACACAATTTATTCCATAACAAAAAACTAAACTAAATTCTAAGAAAAAAAAGAGAAATGCTTAATTTCAATATCCTAAAGTGTGAAAAGTAGTTCAATATGCTAGGTACAAATCCAGCAGATCACTTATCTATTTGAATTCAGGCTTTACTTACATTAAAGTGTATGAGACATAGATACATAGTCCGACATCCACTCAAGATTTAGTTATGCCACACTATGAATGTCACAAGTGAGTAAATCACAAGTGTACTTAGACGAAAATACTACACTTAGGGTACCAGATCCAATAGACACACCATGCAAACTTACAATTTTCGAAATGTACAACTCGACCAACTTCAAAAGCAAATAATCAATTCTTACCGGAATAAAATGAGTGGACTTCGTCAACTTGTCAGCTATCACTCAAATGAAAATTTTCTTTTTTGACGATGATGTGTCATTGGGAGCACCAAATATAACCTATCCCTAAAAATAATAGTATAAGGGAAGTAAGGTCAAATCCTCAGAGACTGGAATGTTGCAGAATCTTGTATATCAAGATCCCGGGCACAGTCGTGCCCAAGAAACGTGTCTGACCTGGAGAAATAATAAATAAATAGAATTAAAAATATGAATGATTTGAGGTTTTAATGAATTGAAATTGTAGTACGAAAATAAACAGAGTTGAGAGAAAAGATTTTATCGATTTTGGGAATTCCAGCCTCCGGTTATCTTGATTCCTCGTTTGTTCAATCATAGACTTTTAGATAGTTCTTCTCGTGACCGAATAAGCCAGTTATAGTGGAAGAGGACGCCTACGACTACCAGCTCCAGTTATAGTTTTTTAGAGAAACTTGACTCTAGCCAATAGTCACTCCGATCAGTTAACAAACCGACTGTCTCTTTTCAATGATGAATGCCATGCCATTTTGTCTCTTTGGCTTGACAACCTCTGATTCAGTAAGTTAGCAAACCGACTGTGCAACCTTCTCAAAACACACAAAGTGGTCGGTTTCACGTAGAATGAAAAGATTACTTTTGAAGGGAATGGAAGGAAGCATCAGTCCCGTAATGCGAAGAAGTGATGAATACTCGATTGAAAAGGGTTAAGTGTGGATTCTAAGCCATATGAACCTTTTTAGGGAATTTTGGTAACCTTCAGCTAGATGAGTTTTAGTTGCTCATGCTTTTGGAAAAATACACAAGGTTAATGGAAATAGAATTTTTATTGAAAGCAAACGGCTAGGGTTTTGGGAGATGGATGATTTTACAGAAAATTGAAAGTGAAAAATTCATATCACTCCATCCCCTATTTATAATACATGAAAATCCCTAATTGGATCCAAATTAAACTCTAAATTATAAAGCTTAAAAGATAAATTAAAATTAAATATAAATAATATAATAATAATAATAATAATCCTAAATATTAATCCTAAAAAAATAGAGTTTAAATTTAACAAAGTATTATGTCCAATAAATCTCTTCCCAAGTCTTCCATACTTTCAAACTTTCGACACTTTCTCTTTTACATTCACGCTTTTTGCCCCAAATTTTCCTTTTATCTTCAAGTGAGTCCCTACAAGATTAAAGAATCATAAATTAGTAGGACATCCTCAATATTATTAGACGATAAAGAAAATCCTATGAAAAAATCCTTAGTGACTCACTTCTATTTCCATTCAGGAATCATTATAGGTTGCAATAATCTTGGTGCAACTTGATGTTCTACCTTAACTTACAGGCATACCAAACACTTTTCCATGTATTTGATTATCTCTCTTTTCATGCTTGACCATCAATATAACTGTTTCAAGTCATTATACATCGTGTTTCCACCTAGATGCATGGTGTAGATATTGTTGTGAGCCTCATGAAAAATATCTTGTTTCAACCCCGAAGTATTTGGCTCACATAATCTATTAAGGAAATATAAACTCTCGTAATCACTTATGTTGAATTCATTGGTTTTGCTCATTTTCAACGAGCTTCCACTTAGCTTCCACCTCACTATCATGTTTTTGCAACTTTTGAATTCTTTTAAGAAATATGGGTTTAGCAATCAACTCGGGTAAAATAAATCCATCTTGCTCTAAATTCAAATATACATTCATTACCTTCAAAGCAAACATGGATTTTCAACTTAGAAAGTCAACCACAACGTTGGCTTTCCTCGGATAGTAGTCTATGATCAAATCATAATCTTTAAGCATATCGAGGCACCTGCGCTCCCTCAAATTCAACTCCTTTTGAGTCAACAAATACCTCAAACTCTTGTGGTCGGTAAAGATATCACATTTTTGTTCATACAGGTAATGCCTCTAAATCTTCTAAGCAAAAACTATAGTTGTGAGTTCCAAGTTATGAGTAGGAAAATTCTTCTCATGCGACTTAAGTTGTCAAGAAGCATAAGTAATCAATTTCCCTCTTGCATCAACAAACATCCCAACCCGTTGAATGATGTATCGCTAAACATAGCAAACTATTTTCCCATTTTAGGCTAGGTTAAAATCGAGGCTTTAGTCAACATTTCTTTTAACTTTCAAAACTCTGCTGACACTCTTTGGACCTTACAAAATTGACATTCTGTTGTAGCAGTCTAGTCAACGGAAGGGCTATCATTGAGAAACCCTTCACGAATCATCGTTAGTATCCTGCTAAACCCAGAAAGTTTCTCACTTCGGTGATATTTTTGGGGGGCTTCCACTTTATAACGAATGAGATTTTACTCAGATCAACTCGAATACCTTTGGCTGACATCACATACCCTAGAAATCCCACTTCTTGGAGCCAAAATTCGAGCTTACTGAACTTAGCATACAATTTCTTTTCTCACAAAATTTACAATACGACCCTTCAATGTTGATTGTGATCTTTTTTATTCTTTGAATAGATTAGAATGTCGTATATGAACATAATGAAAAATTAATTTAGATACGGTTGGAAGATTCTATTCATTAAATCCATAAAGGTGTCAGGGGCATTGGTGAGCCCAAACGCCATTACCAAAAACTCATAATGTTCATATCAAGTTCAGAAAGCAGTCTCTGAAACATTTGACTCCTTAACTCTAAGCTGATAATATACAAATCGAAGATCAATCTTTGAAAACAAACTTGATCCATTGAGTTTATCGAATAAATCATCAATTCAGGGAAGAATATATTTATTTTTTATCGTTACCTTATTTAATTATCGATAATTGATACACACAGAATACCCAACATCAGTCTTTATAGTATAACTTGTTATGGTATACATTTGACTGTGTCAAAATATATGACTCACGATGTTGGCACAATGATGATTTCAAGTTTGAGGATCATATACATAGTTATTACTATGAGTAATGTTGTGACTATTATATAATAATCCAAGAAATACACTCATAGCGGGTTGGTCTAGTATATTGTTCTCTAACACATTGGAACAACTCGTTTTTTAGTGATGTCAAAAATAGTGGTTTTAGGACAAAAACTTCAACGAGTAAATTCATATAATGAGTATTTAAATTATATGAGTCAATAATAATTTTATATGGAATTTTGAATTGGTGAATTTTAATTATTGAATTATGAGTTAGTATAAGTGGTTTGGTTCAAAAGTCAAGTGGTTTTAGAAAATGAGGTATCGAGACCTCGTTTCTGAAATTAAGGGCCGTAAATATTTTTATTAAATATTTATAGAGTCTTATTATATGTGAATTGAAGTTTGATTGGGTAATTTTGATGATTAATTGCTTAATTAAGGAAAAATTAGTGAATTGTAAAAGAGGTAAAAGTTAATTGCTATAGATTAAAAATAGTAAACGGACCAAAATGGTAATTAAACCATGGTCAAAAAGTCCAAGCGATAGTGACATGATTACCATCCACTAACTTTTGGGTTATTTATTCATTTTGTCCTATTTGGTTTAAGGCTAAATTGTAAACAAGTTTGTTTAATTGAAATTTAATATAATTGAAGGACCAATTATGTAATTGGACCTTCCTTAAATGGCCTAATAATAGAAATGATGTGGAACTCTTTAGATTATGGTAAATTGCAATTATATCCTAATTAAATAAGAATTTACTAATTAGTCTATTTTTTAGTATGATCAAAAATGGTGGTTTTGAGGTTACAACTTCGATGTGTTAGACCGTAAATATTAATTATTTAATATTTACAAAGTCATTAGTATCGTATTAAAATTTGGTTATGAAATTTTATTGTTTATATAGTTAATTAAGTAAAAAGGATTAAATTGAAAAATGAGAAAAAGTTAAATTCTATTAATTAAAGGAATTAGATGCTAATGGAAAGGTAAATTAAGGTACTTAGATGGTAATTATACCATTAATGAGGTAAGTGGATGGTCATGGCCTTGAATTTGTTGAATTTTGAATGAATTAATTAAGGGCAAAATGATAAATTAAGAAATAAGTGGTTTTAACCAAAATTAAGTGGTTAAAATCTCATAATTTGTTATCTTCTTCTTTTTCCTAAACCAAAACCCTAAAATATTAGGGAGAAACACTCGACCATCTTGAATCCTTCAATAGGTAGGTGTGATTTCATCCTTTTTTTAGTGATTTTTATGTTTTTGAATCCGTATTAGCTTAACATAGCTAACCCGAGGACTAATTTGTGATTTTTTTCAAATGTTATAAATTTTTCTATTGATGAATAAGCTTTTTCTTGAAAGTTTATGGAATATTTATAAGCTTGGTTGTTAGATTTGATTATTTTGTAAAGTAGTTTTTAATGATTTTAATGTTTAAAGACTAAAATGTTAAAGTGATAAATTTACAAGGACTTAATGTGAAATAATAGCATGTAAGGGCTGTAGAAAATCACTTAAGCATTCCAATAATCTAAAATTGAAATAAAATGGTTAATTTGCATGTTTAAGACTTGGGGATTAAATTGAATAAATTTGAAATGTTAGGGGTAATTTTGTAAAAATGTCAATGATGGGTTGAAAATCGAGATGAGGAGAAAATTATGGAATAATCCCTGTACTATATATTGCTGCAATGTAATCAGTTAAGTTCATACAGCAAAGTAATTGATTTAGTTTATGTTTGTGAATTATTAAAATAATTTAAGTATGTTATATTTAAATTTGTATGCTTAGTAAATATTAAATTGTGGAATTGAATCAAATTGAAATGAAATTGTATTGAGGGGCATGATTGGAATTGACATATGATATAGTTGAATTCAGGTGACAACGAAATGCCTAAATGATTATATATTGTGTTAGTTATTATTCATGTTACGAATGAATTTATTTCGGTTGATATATGACAAATAGTAAATTGAACTAAATGGCATTGATAGTTAGTTCGATATTACGTTTGATAAATAATGATTTTATGGATGTGTGCTCGAAATGGTATAGTGTGATGAAAGTTAATTGAAATGGACATGATATATGACATATATGAACTTCGTGAATAATTGGGACACAAAGGACATGTCATTAGGGGCTATACAGTTTTGGGAGCTAGTCTTAGATGGCTTACGGACGGATAGTCCTTGTACTTGAGTGTTACTACAAATTAATCTTGTAAGTTCATATTATAATTTTCTACTTTGTAATAACCCCTTTATTTCTCTATTGATGTTGTCACAATTTGAAATGCTTAATGGTTCGTGGATTTTCAGAAAGTGATCGAAGAAAGTTGATAGGCTTCAGGCCGATAATTCGTGTTGACGCGATGGCTGGGATTCTACATATGTTGCAGTTCCTTACAGCTTGTGTAAGCATTATCGTGAGTCGATGATTCTTAAAAGAATATTGAATACTGATATAAGGACCTTTCGATGGCTAAGACTCTGCATACGTTATAGTTTCTTGTCAGCTTGTGTGAGCAACATCCTTAGTGGATAAATAAGTACCCTCCGATGACTAAGATCTGACATATGTTACGGATCCTTATTAGTTTGTGTGAGCAGCATCATGAGTGGATTATATGGACCCTCCGATGGCTGAGATCCTGCATATGTTGCAGATTCTTGACAGATAATGTGAGCATCATCGTGAGTGTATAATATGGACCGTATCAATGGCTGGGATCATGTATATGTTGTAGTTTTCTGACAGCTTGTGTAAGTAGTATCGTATGCTGGTTAAATTCTATTTTGGCTCGTAAGAGCAATATATTATCTGGCTCGTAAGAGCGACATTTTGTCTGGCTCGTAAGAGTGTGATTTTGTCTGGGCTCGTATGAGCTATATATTTTGGAAGACTTGAAGAGATCAACTTGGTTCTAATGATACAAGATGGTAAAGATGTTCATATTACTCTTCTATAACCGATTGTGTTGTTCAGTAAGTTAATTGATCTTGTGAACTTACTAAGTTTTCTAAGCTTACATGTGTTTCTATTTATTATTTTGTAAATTCATTTTGCTATTGAAGATCGGATCCTCAAGAAGAATCACACTATCCTGGGAGCTCGTCCTATAGTTTTTACATCACTTGACTTATATGGCATGTATTAGGAATAACTCGTTTGACTTATTATGTATGTTAAACAAGTGATATATGTAAGTTAATGAAGGATGATTATTTGGTAGAATGAACTCTTTATAGATGGCAAAGAAATTTTAATGCTTGGTATGTCATTGTTGAAATGAAAATGTTTACACTAGATAAATGAGTGAATTTGGTATATCACTTATATGTGTTCGACTTGTATGAAACAAGTTGAATATCTAAGTGGAAGTTAATGGTAGTGAGTTGAATGCATGTTTGGCAAATTGGTAAGGACTTAAGCATGTTTATGTATGAATTTCGTAAGTACACACGACCTAGAACACGGGCCACCACGGGCATGTGCCTTGGAAAATTAGGTGTAGGGTCACACGGGCTATATGTGGGCTGGGACACGACCATGTGGCCCTATTTTGCATACACACATGGTCCAGCACATGGACTCACACATGGTCGTGGGATGGTAATTCGGGTGTGCCCACGACCTATGGCACGGGCGTGTATAACATGGCACATGAGCGTGTGTTTGAGACACACGGTTGTGCGACCCCTATTTTGGAAATTTCAATGTTTCGTGATATGTTTAAATTATGATTCAATAAAGTCCCTGTTAATGTGAAACGCTATAAACGAGTATGAAATATTTTGATTAAGTTGTAATATATTTTGACGAGTGCTACAATTTGAAATGATGTTTTGAATTTTATCTGTGTTTCTGATTGCAAATGATTTGAAGGACCTCGAGACCCTAATCGACGATGGTGTCGAGTTTTAGGTGTTACACATATATTCATGTATCGATTTTGACATCCCTATGTCAATGACAACACTTTTTCATCAATCAACTACACCTTAGCTTCAATGCATTATCATTATCCAAGCCAACAATAATACTAGACTAAGGAACTTTAAAAAATAACCATATTATTCTCAGGACTTTATTATTAACTAGTTTATTTATACACACAAAAAAAGAAATTGAAATAATAATGGCAATGCCTTATATTAACAAACAAGCTAAAACGAGTATGATTACAATCATCTCATGATTAGTCTTTGGGCATACTCTAACAGTACCTTCACCACACATAGAGATCGAGATTTGTGAGTGCAACACCACTCGGGAGGAGATGAGTCGGTACTTGGGAGCTCGGTGTATCTGAAGCCAAAACTTTGCTTATGACTTCCATATTCCAAATTGATGTCGTCCCAGTGACAGTTCTATAGGTTTCATCCTACCGTTAATATTGTTGGGGGCTGGCTTCCATCTGCCTCTTCACCCTTTCTTCAGTGTTGTATTCAACAATTATGGAATTGCACCCGGTTAGTTATCTACTTTTCCTTGTTTACACTGGTGGCGTTTCACATAGACTATTGTATACACAGTGTATCCACTATTGGGAGTATTTCAGAGGTTTTACCAACTCAAAATATAGAGGACTGGAGCTTCTAATGGTAGCGCTCACTTTAGTGTACGGTTCGATTATGCACACCTCATTAAAAACAAGATCTCCAATCTTCATCTACACAAGGACAAGTACATAAGCATTGTGAGTAAACTTAGTTCTGGTTTTGGTTTCCTAACCAAATGGTCCCTTCCTTAGGAAAGCATCTGTACTGCACATCAGTCAAAGGATGCTCACATGGCTGAAAGACAATACCAAAGGTTGAAGAGGGGTCGTGTTCTCGATTTAGTAGAGTTGGTCTCAATCAGGAATGTATTCCTGTAGTTCTTGAAAAACCTATGTCCAAACGACTATAACCCAACCTTTTCCACCAATCAAAGAATTGATCCTTCTGTGTTGTTTGCCTTCAAAGCTTGGCCATATGGTTCAAACGGGGAACTGGCGCACATTTTATTGGGGCATATCAAAGAGACTTCATCTTACTTTTATCAAATCTGTAATCTACATCGAAGAAATTGGGTAATTATTTCTTCAGATCAAGCTACCCCGCCCGTTGTTGGTGTAGGATGTAACAACTCAATTTTTAATAGTGTCAAAAATAGTAATTTCAGGATCATAGCTTCGACGATTTGGGTCATAAATTTTATTTATTTAATATTTATGATGTCATTAGAATCGTATTAAATTTTTGTTATGAAATTTTATCATTTAGATGGTTAACTAAGTAAAAAGGACTGAATCGTAAAGGTTGCAAAATGTAGGAATCATTGATTAAATATGCTAATTTGTAAGGGAATGACCTAGAAAGGTCCTTAAAAGGCAATTATACCCTTAAGAGATATAGTGGACGGTTTTGGGTTTTTGATTGGTGAAATTTTGGCTTAATTCATTAAGGGCAAAATAGTAAAACATGAAATAAGTGATTTTAACCAAAATTAAAGTGGTTAAAAATTTCATTTTCTTATCTTCTTCTTCTTTACAAAACTGAAACCCTACGAAGCCATTGGAGAGGGCTTCAGTTGGCTTTAGTTCCTTATTTGGGTGAGTAGATTTCGTCTGTTTTTACTAATTTGTGAATCTTTCAAACCTTATAAAATTTTCCATTGATGAATGAGCTTGTTCTTGAAAATTTATGGAAGTTTTAGAAGCTTGGTTGATAAATTTAATGATTTCGTAAAGTGATTTTTGATGATTTTAGGGTTTAAGGACTATATTGTAAAAATGGTAAAAATACATGGTCTTAATGTGAAATAATTGCATGTATGGATTTGTGTGGTATACTTATTTATTTGGCTGGTATGGGTTTGAAGAGAAAATGGTTATTTTGCATATTTAAGGTCTAAAGACTAAATTGAATAAAAATAAAATGTTATAGGTAATTTCATAAATTTCCCAAAAGGACTTAAATGTATTAAATTATTTAAATTACATAATTTAATGAGAGAATTGAATGATTTGTTTTGATAGATCAAGATCGTGCAATAGATCGTGGAAATGGGAAAATCGTAGAATAATCATTGAAGTAAGTAACATGTTTTAGCCTCATTCTTAATGCGTTTTTGGATGATTAATCTATTTAAAATAATGAATTTTATATTCATAATCCTTTAAATTCATGTTTCTATACTTAGGAAAGCAGTTGGGAGTGAAAGGAGCGAAAAACAAGTGAAACCCGGACAAAAAGAGCAGATTTTAGGAGCCACACGAGCTAGACACATGGCTATGGACTAAATCGAACATAAAAAGGAAAATTTGGGACAAAAGTGTGAATGTGAAAGAGTTAGGAAGAGATTTATTGGACATAAGACTTTATTTAAATTTAAACTTTATTTTTTAGGATTAATATTTAGGATTATTATTATTATATTGTTTATATTTATCTTTTGGGCTTTATACTTTAGAGTTTAATTTGGATCCAATTAGGGAATTACTGTTTAGGTTTAATTCAAATTATCTTTCTAGAATTTAATTTGGATCCAACTAGAGTTTTTTTATGTATTATAAATAGGGGATAGAGTAATATGAGAGGGCACTTCCAATTTTCTATAAAATCCTCCATTCCTCAAACCCTAGCCATCAGAGATTATTGAAGGAAACAACTGAATAAACATCATGGAAGCCGTCTTCGAAGCAGATCTCCACAAAGATTGAAGACCTCTTTCTAAATTCTTTTGATTTCATTATGAGTTTTTCTTCATCTTGTGGTTATATTGTCTTTGAGATGTTTCCATTTATTAGCATGAACTAAATTCCTAAATACCTAAGGGAGATGAACCCTAGGATGAATTCTGTCATTTGATTTTTGATTTTACGCAATAAATACTTAGATTTTGTTCTCAATTATGTGTGCTTAATTCTTGATTTAATATTCTTGAGATATTAATTCTTATTTGATGTGCTTAAATTAGAGGAGGAATAGACCCTGTTTAAGAGTAGATCTAGTATAATTGAGTGGAGTTGCATGCAATCCTAGAAATAGGACGACATAAATCTACCAGATTAGAGTTAAATCTAATAAGGGAATCCATAGATCGAATTAATTCGACAATAGGGGTTTTAATTAGAAAGAAATTTCAATTAATCTAGGTGAATAAATATAAACAATATAATAAGTGAATAAATTTAGTTAAATTTCACTTAGTATTTTATGCTTGAATAGAGGTATTAGCATAATTTAGGGATTTCTACGGATCAAAATACTAAGTGAATAAATTGCTTAATTTAGAATAATAATGGCAGATGAAATCTAGGTGGATTCTTTCCTAGGTATTGTTTGCTTCTTGGTATAAAAACAATTATTATTTCTCGCTTTAATCTTTGACACACTTTTATTAATTTAGTTAAATTAGTTTAAAACAATCACTTTATTCGATCGGTTAGATAATAGAAAGACAGCTATTACTAGTACTTTTGGTCCTCGTGGGAACGATATCTGTGCTTACCGTAACTATACTATTAATTGATAGGTGCACTTGCCTTAGTCAAATTTTTAGTTAGTTTCGATTGCGTCAAAGTTTAGCCTTAACTACAAATTTTGTCCGATAAGTTCAAACTATTATTTTCTTAAAAACTTAGTATTGCTAATTTCATTTATTTTGGAATTTCTTTGGATAAATTTTCAAGTGGAAGATTTGACGACCTACTTCGAAGAGTGGCTAGGTTAGAGCGAGACTCTACTTATTGCTCGAGTATAGCTTCGACCTGTTATAGCTCGGGTAGAGCTTCGACTTGTTATAGCTCGGGTAGAGCTTTGGTTTACTTACATCTCAGTTTGAGCGTAAAGCTTTTATAGCTCAGGTAGAGCTTCGAACTACTTACATCATTAGAGCGTAAAACTTTTATAGCTTGAGTAGAGCTTCGAATTGCTTACGTCTCAATTAGAGCGTAAAGCTATTATAGCTCTGGTAGAGCTTTGTTCTAGTTACGTGTCGGTTAGAGCATAAAGCTATTCTAGCTCAAGAGGAGTTCTGTACGAGGCTTGAATAAGTTATGTTCTGTTACAAGAATCTAGTTGATGTGGTAAATTTTTCCTACCCTGTGAACTTACTAAGCTTTTGTAAGCTTATAGTGGATTTGTTTTTGTTTTGTAAATTTCATTTTAATGTCTGAAGATCAGATCATCTCGAAGAAATCACATTATCCCGGGAGCCCGTTCTGTAGTTTTTTATCACTTGGTTATATAGCATATACTAGGATGACATATTTTGTTTCTTTGGGTTGGTTTGAACTATATGATTGACGATGGACCTAGATGCATGAATTGCTTTATGTGATAATGGTTAGATATGATACAAGTCTTGGTATGTATGGAAATGGAACACTATGACTATTTAGATAATGAATGAATTGGAATGTTAAGTCACTTATATGTGTATTGAATGTATGTTTTAAGTTGAATATAAATAGGAATTTCAATGTTGTCAAATTATATGCATGATAATTGAAATACAAGAAATTTTGCATGAATATTTAAGAGTTTTGCAGGTACACATGGCTTGGAACACGGGCCACCACACAAGCATGTGGCCTTTGTTTCAAAGAATTTTTGATGTTTCATATAATGTTTCTATTGTGATTCAAACAAGTCATTGTGAATTGAGATGTTGTAAATGAGAATGAAATGATATTTGAATTGTACTCAAATTTTGCTAAGTGTGATGTTGAAATAAAGTATGAAATAGTGTCTTGCTTCGGTAGTGAATGTTTTGTAAGACTCAAAACCCTAATCGATGACAGAGTCAAGTTTTGATTGTTACATTTAGTGGTATCAAAGCTATGATTTAGCCGATTCTTGGATTGCATTTAATGAGATATAATGTTTACAGGTACATGCCATATAAACCTGTAATAGTGTGATATTGATGAATCTGATCTAACTTCAGTTTTTGCAGATAACTAATAATGTCTAATTCTGAATGATATGAGAAAAACAAAGTAATCAGTAATATTTTGACTAATGATTCTGGGGCAAGTCACGATGTCCTGATACTACTAATGATAGAAAATGAAGCTAAAAATATGTTCTTCGATTTAATGGACAGTGGTTCTCAGAGTTTATAAGAAATAATCCGATGGTACCACAACCTCCACCTCCTGTTACACAACCTATTGTACGATCGATAGTACCTCCAGTTTTACCTGTACCTCCCCCAGTGATTGAGCAGTGACGTCATATTTTGACAGATAGTGTCAAAAAGTACGAAGCTAAGGAATTTCGTGAGAGTACAAAGGATGATCCGTCTAGAGCTGAATACTGGTTGGAAAACACTCTGAGAGTCCTAAATGAAATGGCTTGTACTCTGGAAGATTTTCTGAGGTGTGTCGCTTCACTGTTGAAAGATGAGGCCTATAGTTGGTGGACAACAATGGTAGCTGTGGTTCCTGAAAATGAAATAATTTGGGAATTATTTCAGTCTGAATTTAAAAGAACTATATCAACAAAAGGTATTTGGATCAAAAGAAGAAGGAGTTCCTAGAATTAAAGCAGAGAAACAAGTCAATGGCTGAATATGAACGAGAATTTATACACCTTAGTAAATATGCTTAGGAGATTGTGCTGATAGATGAAGTCATGTGTATCCGTTTTGAAGACGGGTTGAATGATGAAATTAAGATAATGGTTGGCGGTTCAGAGCTACGACCATTCGTTGTTTTGACAGATCGAGCTCAAAAAATGGAAGAAATTTATAATCATAAAATACAGAGGGAGAGAAGATTCTTGAAGTTCAGTAAAAAGAATCCTTCTAGGGCTTTTTCCATGCCACCACCGAAAAAATTAAAAGAAAGTGAGAATCGTAGGGCTGCATCATCTGGATACCAGGGTAAAAGTAGATCAAGGCACCCTAAATCAAGATTCCAAATTCGACTTGCGGATAGTGTAGCCAGTGTTCGTAATGCACCAAACCCTATATGTGAACATTATGGGAAATTTCATTCTAGAGAATGTGGGTCGAAGAGGGGTACATGCTTCAGATAAGGAGCTACCGATCATTATATACAAAACTGCCCAATAGCACCTGAGGTAAAAGAAGATTGAAATGTAAAACCCCTGGTTACACCATAGAAAAGTAAACGACCGGGTCAGAGTAGTGGCATGGCCAAAAGTTGGGGTGATACTAAAGATGGTACAAACAGGTTTGAGGCTCGAGCACCTACACGAACATATGCCACCCAAGCCAGAGAGGAGGTTACCGTGCTTGATGTTGTTACTAGTATATTCTATTTAATGATATTGTGTGTGCTTAGATTGACCCAGGGTTGAATCACTCATATATTTGTACTGCATTAGCAATTGCTAAAAATTTGTCTGTTGAGTCAACTGAGTTTGATGTTCAAGTTACACACCCATTGGGTCATAATGTCATACTTAACCTAATGTGTCGTAAATGTCCACTAAAAGTTCATGGCTGTGAATTTCTTACTGATATGAAGTTATTACCGTTTCATGAGTTCTATGTGATGTTGGGTATGGATTGGTTAGTTGAGCATGATGCGGTGGTTAATTATAGATAGAGACTAATTGATTTAAATTGCCCAACAGGCAAAATGATCACAGTTGAGTCCAGTAGATTAAATAGTGATACTAGAGTGATTTCGATTGTTTCAGCATAAAAAATGGTTCGTAAGGGTGGTGAAGCATTCCTAACTTATATACCGGATACTCGAAATTCAGGGACAGAATTGAATCAGGTATGAATTTATAGATGTATTTCTTGAAGAGTTACCGGGATTGATTCCGAACAGAGAAGTGGAATTTGTTATTGATTTGGTACCTGGCACGACACTAATATCGATTTTGCCGTATAGAATGGTACCGACTGAGCTGAAAGAGTTAAAGGCACAGTTGCAAGAATTATTGGATAGAGGTTTTATCCGCCCGAGTGTATCGCCCTAGGGTGCACATGTGTTATTTGTAAAGAAAAAGGATTGTTCCATGAGAATGTGTATTGACTATCGGCAGCTGAATAAAGTTACAATAAAGAATAAATATTCGTTGCCTCGTACTAATAAGTTGTTTGATCAATTGAAAGGTGCAACCATATTCTCTAAAATAGGCCTCAGATCGGGATATTATCATATGCGAGTAAAAGATTGTGATGTGCCGAAGATTGCATTCAGAACTTGATATGGACACTATGAATTTTTGGTGATGTCATTTGGTTTAACTAACGCTTCGGTAGAATTTATAGACTTGATGAATCGCGTATTTCAACCTTAGTTGGATAGATTTGTAGTAGTGTTTATTGATATTATACTAATCTATACCAAGACGGTGTTGGAGCATACTCAGCTTTTGAGAGAAGTGTTGCAAATTTTACGAGAAAAGCAACTGTATGCAAAATTCAGTAAATATGAGTTCTGACTTTGCGAAGTTGGATTTCTATGTCATGTGGTTTCTTTAGAAGGAATACGGGTTGATCCGTGTAAAGTTTTTACAATTCTCAATTGGAAAGTCTCGAAGAATGTTTTGGAAGTACGCAGTTTCTTGGGATTAGTGGGTTATTATCGTCGATTTGTTAAAGATTTTTCTATAATAGCTTCATCGATGACCAAGTTACTTTAGAAGAATGTGTAGCTTGTGTGGTCAGACAACTGCCAACAGAGTTTTGATCAGTTAGAGAATATGTTGACAGAAGCTTCAGTACTGACACAGCCAGAGACTGGAAAAGAATTTGTTGTTTACAATGATACATCACTGAATGGGTTGGGATGTGTACTGATGCAAGGTGGGAAACTAATAGCTTATGCTTCTCATCAATTAAAACTGCATGAGAAGAATTACCAGACTCATGATGTAGAGTTAGCTGCCATTGTCTTTGCATTGAAGATCTCGCGTTACTATCTTTATGGGGAAAGATGTCACATATTTACAGATCATAAAAGTCTAAAATATTTGATAACTCAAAAGGAGTTGAATCAGAGGCAGCGGCGATGGTTAGAACTATTGAAAGACTATGATCTTGTGATTGATTACCATCTGAGGAAAGCTAATGTTGTTGCAAATGCCTTAAGCAGGAAATCATTATTTGCACTGAGGGCATTTGTAACAATCTAGTTTTCAGTGGAGTCAAAAACAGTGATTTCAGGATCATAACTCTGGCGAGTCGGGTCGTGAATTTTATTTATTTAATATTTATGATATCATTAGCATCGTAGTAAATTTTGGTTAGGAAATCTAATCAATTGGATGGTTCATTAAGTGAAAATGAGTAAATTGTAAATATTGTGGAAGTTAAAATGCTTAAATAAAGGGGTTAAATAACCAAATTGACCATAGAAGTTGAGCTAGTGGAATTATATGACATTTGATGGTGTAATGAATAGATTAATTAAGCTTAAGAAAGGTTAATTAATCTTAATTATAAACAACTAAAGAATTACAAAAAAACCAAGGTATATAATAAAAAATAAAAGCAATTAGATGATAATTTCATCATCTTTTTCTTCTTTCTTCTCTTCTCACGACTAACCTAAGAAAAACTTAGGGTTTTTCATCCTTTGCTTTGAGCTTCAATTTAAGTTAAGTACACTCCGTCCGTTTTTAGTAATTTTTATGTTTTTGAGTCCGTATTAGCTTAATGTAGCTAACCCAAGGACTAATTTGTGAATCTGTCAAATGTTATAAATTTTTCCATTGATGAAAGCTTGTTCTTCAAAATTTATGGAAGTTTTGGAAGTTTGGTTGTTAGATTTGTTTATTTTATAAAGTGATTTTTTGATATTTTAGGGTTTGAGGAATAATTGTTAAATGGTAAAAATTGCATGTAATTGTTATGAAATAATTATATTTTGAGATTGGGGAAATACTCTTATGTATTCAGCTGGTATGAGTTTGAAGAGAAAATGATTATTTTGCATATTTAAGGTCTAGGGACTAAATTAAATAAAAAATATTAGGGGGTAATTTTATAAATTACCCAAAAAAGACTTAAATGTCATAAATGATTTAAATTCTATGATTTAATGAGAAAATTGAATGATTTATTGTGTTAGATCAAGACCGTGTCACAGATCAAGGAAAAGAGAAAATAGCAGAATAGTCCTTGGAGCTTAGCTTTAACTGCAATTTCATTTGGTAAGTTCATACGGTTATATTTGATAATTATATTGCTAGTTGCATTTATCTTGGAAATTCTTTAGACGAATTGGAAAGGAAGACTTGGCGACTACTTCGACGGGCAGCTCGGGTTGAGCTTTGAAAGGTTTACGTCTCGGTTAGAGTGCAATGTACAGCTCGGGTAGAGCTTTGAAAGGCTTACATCTTGGTTAGAGCGTAATGTGATGTATAGCTCGGGTAGAGCTTTGGAAGGCTTACATCTTGGTTAGAGCGTAATGTGATGTACAGCTCGAGTAGAGCTTTGGAAGGCTTACATCTCGATTAGAGCATAATACGATGTATAGCTCGGGTAAATATATGGTTTACTTATGTCTCGATTAAAGCGTAAGGTTACTTCAACTTAGAAGGAGTGTTGTTTCATTTGAGGCTCAAATAAGTTGTATTACGTTGCAATGACATTAATTGTTGTGGTAAATTTATTCTTACCCTATGAACTTACTAGGCTATGTAAGCTTATTCGTGGATTTACTGTTGTTTTGTAGATTTCATTTGCTGCCTAAAGATCAAATCACCTCAAAGAAATCACATTATCTCAGGAGCTCGTTTGGTAGTTTTTGAATCACTTGGTTATATCACATGCACTAGGATGATAACTTGTATTATGCTTATGTTTTGGTTATAATTCTTAGAATGAAGATGACTTAGATGGATAACGTATGATGGTGTTTAATTCTTGTTCAACTTGAATACTTGTTATGTGTTTTGATATGGTAATGTAGTTATTCAGTTGAATTGATGAATGTAAATGATATGGCATTTAAATGAGTATGATTTGCTTGATTTTGATGTAGATTTATAGGCAATTGAATTGTGATTAGTTGAGTACATCTTGAGTTAATTGTAAGGAAGTTTGCATGTTATTTTGGGCATTTCACATGTACACACGGCCTGGACACAGGCTACCACACGGGTGTGTGCCCTAGGCAAAACTAAGTGCAGGTATCACACGGGCTGTGACACTGTTTAGCACACGATCTCACACATGGGCATGTAAGGTAATTTCACATGCCCACATGGCCTGACACACGATTTGTGACACGATCGTGTGATGGAATTTCGGGTGTGCCCACGGTCTAAAGGCACGGGCATGTACAATAGGCACACGGGCGTGTGTTTGAGACACACGGCTGTGTGACCCCTGTTTTGGAAATTTTATTACTTTCACAAGTTGTTTTAATTGTGATTCAATCAAGTCCCTGTTAATTTAGGATGCGGTAGATATGTATGATATTCTTATTTGCATCATAATCAAGACAGTTGAAAGTGATTTAATGGAAATAAAGATTAAATTAATAAGTGTTGTCTTCTGTGAATGGTCTAGAAACCTCGAGACCCTAGTCGACGATGGTGTCGAGTTTTCGAGTGTTATAGCATTGAACGCACATTTGTATCTGGAGGGTGATGGATCTGTTACAGCTAAACTGAGGATGAGACCATTATTTCTATAAAGAATTCAAGAAATGCAGAAGAATGATCCGAAGCTTTTAGTCAAGAAAGAGCAAATTCAAAGTGATTCTACTATAGGGTTTACTTTAGATACGGAAGGTATGATGTACTTTCGAAACAGAGTATGTGATCCGGATGATTTGGATCTAAGACGAGATATTTTGGTAGAGGCTCATAGTAGTACTTACTCTATCCATCTAGGAAGTGTGAAGACGTATAATGATCAGAAGAAAATGTACTGGTGGCCAAGTACAAAACATGAGATTTCTGAGTATGTAACTAAATGTCTGGGATGTCAGCAAGTAAAAGCTAAGCATCAGGTACCGTCATGGTTACTTTAGCTTATTACTATTCCTGAATGGAAGTGGGAACAAGTTACTATGAATTTTGTTATAGGGTTGTTGGTAACTCCGAGGAAAAAAGACTCCATCTGGGTTATAGTTTACAGATTAACTAAGTCAGCTCATTTCATTCCTGTTCGTGTAGATTTCACACTTGAGAAGTTAGCAGAGCTGTATGTGTCAAAGATTGTGAGATTGCACGGGGTGCCAGCATCTATTATTTTTTATAGGGATCCATGATTTACTTCGAGATTTTGGGTTAAACTTCATAAAACCCTGGAACCAGATTAAATTTTAGCACTACATACCATCCACAGACAGACGGTCAGTCTGAGCAGGTAATACAGATTCTAGAAGATATGCTGCGATGCTGCGTGCTTGAGTTTGAGGGCAATTGGGAAAGATACCTACCGCTGGTAGTGTTTGCGTATAATAATAGATATCAGTCCAACATTAAAATGGCACCATTTGAGGCTCTATAAGGTAGAAAGTGCAGGATACACTTGTATTGTGGTTGGAGTTGAGTGAATCTAAACTGGTTGGGACTGACTTGATACATGAGATAGAAGATAAAATTTGGATAGTCTGTGATTGCTTAAAGGTAGCGTTCGATCGCCAAAAGTCATATGTAGATCTCAAGAGAAAAGATATAGAGTTTATAGTTTGAGATCAATTTTTCCTGAGAATGTCACCTTGGAAGAAGGTGCTATGTTTTGGCAGGAAAAAGAAGTTAAGTTCGTGGTTTATTGCCATATGAAATCATTGAGAGTGTAGGTCCTGTAGCCTATAAGCTAGCTTTACCTCCAGAACTTGAGAAGATTCATAACGTTTTTCATGTTTCGATGCTGAGACGGTATAGATCAGATTATTCTCATGTGATCACTCCCTATGAGGTTGAGATACAGCTGGATTTATCGTACTCAAAAGAACCGGTTAGAATTTTGGCTCATGAGGTAAAGGAGTTACGAAACAAAAGAGTATCATTGGTGAAAGTTTTTAGAACCGTCACGGTCTGGAAGAAGCTACATGGTAGATCGAGACTTCAATGAGATCACAATACCCTAATCTGTTCACTAGTAAGAAATTTTGGGATGAAATTTCCCTAAGGGGGGAGAGTTGTAACAACCCAATTTTCAGTGGTGTAGGAAATAGTGATTTCAGGATCACAACTCCGATAAGTTGGGTCGTAAATTTTATTTATTTAATATTTATGATGTCATTAGCATTGTACTAAATTTTGGTTAAGAAATTTTATCATTTAGATAGTTAATTAAGGAAAAACGATTGAATTGTAAAGGTTGCAAAATGTTGGAATCATTGATTAAATATGCTAATTTGTAATGGAATGACCTAAAAAGGTCCTTAAAAGGCAATTATAACCTTAGGAGGTATTGTGGACAGTTTTGGGTTTTTAATTGGTGAAAATTTAACTTAATTCATTGAGGGCAAAATAGTAAAACATGAAATAAGTGACTTTAACCAAAATTAAAGTGGTTAAAAATTTCATTTTCTTATCTTCTTCTTCTTTACAAAACCAAAACCCTAGGTAGTCATTGGAGAGAGCTTCGGTTGGCTTTAGTTCCTTATTTAGGTGAGTAGATTTTGTCCCTTTTTAGTAATTTTTATGTTTTTGAGTCCATATTAGCTTAATTTAGCTAACCCAATGACTAATTTGTGAATCTGTCAAATGTTATAAATTTTTCCATTGATAAATGAGCTCGTTCTTGAAAATTTATGGAAGTTTTAGAAGCTTGGTTATTAGATTTAATGATTTTGTGAAGTGATTTTTGATGATTTTAAGGTTTGAGAACTAGATTGCAAAAATGGTAAAAATACATGTTCTTAATGTGAAATAATTGCATGTAGGGATTTTTTAGGAATACTTATCTATTCGGCTGGTATGGGTTTGAAGAGAAAAGGGTTATTTTGCATATTTAAGGTCTAAGGACTAAATTGAATAAAAATGAAATATTAGGGGTAATTTCATAAATTTTCCAAAAGGAATTAAATGTATTAAGTGATTTAAATTACATGATTTAATGAGAGAATTGAATGATTTGTTGTGATAGATCAAGATCGTGTTACAGATCGTAAAAAAGGGAAAATTGTATAATAGTCCTTGGAGTTTAGCCTTAATTGCAAAATTCATCCAGTAAGTTCGTACTATTATTTTCTTAAAAACTTAGTATTGCTAATTTCATTTATTTTCAAGTGGAAGATATGGCGACCTACTTCAAAGAGTGGCTTGATTAAAGCGAGACTTTGCTTATAGCTCGGGTAGAGCTTCGACCTGTTATAGCTTGGGTAGAGCTTTGAACTGTTTACGTCTCTGTTAGAGCGTAAAGCTTTTATAGCCCGGGTAGAGCTTCGAACTGCTTACATCTCGGTTAAAGCGTAAAGCTATTATAGCTCTGATAGAGCTTTGGTCTGCTTACATCTCGGTTAGAGCTTAAAGCTATTCCAACTCAAAAGAAGCGTTGTTCCGTACAAGGCTCGAATGAGTTATGTTATGTTGCAAGACTCTAGTTGATGTGGTAAAATTTTCCTACCTTGTGAACTTACTAAGCTTTGTAAGCTTATAGTGGATTTGTTTTTATTTTGTAAATTTCATTTTGCTGTCTAAAGATCGGATCATCTCGAAGAAATCACATTATTCCGAAAGCTCGTTCGGTAGTTTTTGAATCACTTGGTTATATGGTATGTACTAGGATGATGTATTTTGTTGCTTTGGGCTGGTTTGAACTATGTGATTGATGATGGACCTAGATGAATGAATTGCTTTATGTGATAATGGTTAGATATGATATAAGTCTTAGTATGTATGGAAATGGAACACTATGACTATTTAGATAATGAATGAATTGGAATGTCAAGTCACTTATATGTGTATTGAATGTATGTTTTAAGTTAAATATCAATAGGAATTTCAATGTTGTCAAATCATATGCATAATAATTTAAATATAAGAATTTTTGCATGAATATTTAAGAGTTTTGCAAGTACACACAGCCTGGAACATGGTCCACCACACGAGCGTGTGGCCTTTGTTTCGAAGAATTTTTGATGTTTCGTATAATGTTTCTATTGTAATTTAAACAAGTCCTTATGAATTGAGATGTTATAAATGAGAATGAAATGATAATTAAACTGTACTCAAATTTTGCTAAGTATGATGTTGAAATAAAATCTAAAATAGTGTTTTGCTTTGGTAGTGAATGTTTTGTAAGCCTCGAAACCTTAATCGACAACGAAGTTGGGTTTTGGGTGTTAAACAGGATCTTCTTCACACCCCACCCTCAAAACAAGGATATTTCCTCATCTCTAAAGGGTCTCGTAGCAAAGGAGAAACTATTGTTGCTCCGCCACAAATAACAGCAACATTGGAAAAAATGAAAAGCAAAAGTAGTCCCCATTGACTCCTTATTCTAGTGGACGTATCGAATGATCCAGTTAGGGTAATGACTAGTTGGTTGACGAAAAGCCCAAAAGCGATTGTTAATGAAGCATGCCAAAGCGAGCTAATCACCCCATAACCAGATCTGAACAAATCTCATTCATGTTTTCCCTTTTATTTATTTCTTTTATTTTAGTAATTTTTATTATTATTTATAAACCCAAAAATCCCTTATTTATGCCTCGTAATATAACCTAATTAAATTACTAGTTAGATCTTATTATGCTTAGATTAAAATTAACTTAGTGATAAGCCTCCCTTGGGTATAATCCTCGGAATACTTTCCCAAGTGTTTCATTGTAACACAAATCTATATTACAACTTGACCCGTATACTTGCAGATAGCACCTCAAATCCCTATCTTTCGAAAATAGTATTCACACTCTGAACGTTAGTACATTCGGAGGCAGTCAGATATCGTTATACCCTCTCTTTTGGTGATGTTCTCATTCTATTCCATCCTCCAACACATCCCTAAAACACTTAATCACATGTTAGGACCCTAATGATATTATTGGCCAATTTGGGTCTCAAAATAAGTAAAAATGAGGCATTAACACTTATTAAGTCAAAACTTAAAAACTTCAGAAAACTTATAGAAAAGATGTTGATATGCTTGAAAACAAGCTCCTAAATTTTATCGAAAAAGCCTAATTATTACGGAAGATCATTTCGTCCATGGCTTTAGCCTATCCATGAAGGAGAAAAATACCTCCTTCTCACCCAAATCGAAAATCTGGAGCATGAGTTCACTAAACTCCCACACATACTCCCTCACTGTGCGCTATTGCCTAAGCTGAAGCAACTTCGCCCGAGCCTTATCCTCAACATATCCTGGATAAACTACCCCTTGAATTCACTCTGCAATTCCTCTAAGTCTCAATAGTGGTAAAGCCTCATATATGTGGACCTACGTCGCCATCACAACAAAGCGACATCAATAATATACATGGTAGTAGTATTTACCTTGGTAGCATCATCCATAATGCCTTTGGCACGAAAGTATTGCTCCATTCCCTACAAAAAGTTATCCACATCCTTCGCAGATATTATCTTGTTGAACTCTTCAGCTTCGGGACATCAACACTAGGCTTAAATGTCGTAGCCAACACCAATTACCTAAAGAAACTTTGCAAATATTTAGTTCCCCTTTGAGCTCCTCAATTTGTTCATTCAAAGCCGACACCATAGCCTCGAGAACATCATTCTTCTTGGTTAGCTCGCCCATAATAGTATTAAGGACCCCTTGCATCGCATCAATGTTGTCACTAAGGGCCTCTACCACTTGGTCCTTGAGTTGATCATGCCTCGATTCCAACTTTGTGGTACGCCCATCAACTTCCTCGAGGGTATCCTTCACATCGCCTATAGAGCCCTCAAGTTTGGCCACCCTGTCGTATAAAGCTAACAGCATATTCCTTGATCGACTTGCTTTCCTAGCCCTTTCATAGGTCTCTATTGGCTCTTGCTTGTCTACTCCTTTTGACATCTCAACCGACACTTTTGGACACTAGCTTTGATACCAACTGTCATGGGGCTAAAACTTAAGTCAGGCAAATCGTTCGACATTTGGCATTTTCTTCACTTCAAATGCGCCTAAGTCAGCCTAACTCTCACAAAGTGAGGATTCTTGTAGAATTCCTCTAAGCCACCGAAAATATAGCGGAAGCAATCTAAAAAAAAAGATCGGAGGAGCAAAATAGCCACAGAAAAGTAATGCACACAGGGTGTTAGAGTAAATGCTCTCAATTTAGTATTTACTACTAAAGAATAAATACAATAGATGAATACAAATGAAGGGGGAGGCCTCTATTTATAGTTGAGCTTCTTCAAAACCAACGATACAGATTGAGTTACATTGACATTGAATATTAGAGCTTATCTACCATTGAGAGTTCTAAGAGATTTAAACTCTATGCAATCTTATCCCTTTAGGATTTACACTATTTACCTTGGTAACTCTAGATTTACTAGAGTGTTCCATTGGACCATCAAGGTTTCAAGTAAATGGGCTTCTCCATAGGTTCCACTAATCAGTCAGTTCATGTGAATCAAATGAGCCACATTTAATAAATTGAACTCTATGAGGTGTTCTGTGCGCAATGGTCATGGGCTTCAATCTGCGACCCGTGACACTTGCAGTTATGGAAGTATCCTTCCACTAAAAAAAAGAATATTATGTTATTGTTTTAGAAAACGTTAAACTAATGCTTCTTATAATTTTTGTAATTTTTAATATTTTAGTAATGTTCATAATTTTTAAATAATTCTTTAGTAATTTTACAATTTTAATCAATTTTATAATTTTTTAAAATTTTAAATTTGTTTACAATTTATTAATATTTTCACAATTTTTTAAACTTTTTTACATTTTTTAAAAACGATTTTTTTATGTTTTTAATAATTTTTACAATTTTTTTTTACATTTTAGTCAATATGCTATGTCATCATCGACGTTGCATGTTTTCATTGGCCTATTTTTTTTATGTCATTAGATTTTAGTTTTAAGTACCAAAATAAGTAATCAAGCGAAATTTAAGTATTAAAATGGGGTAAAAAAAATTTTAATATTAAAGTGGAAAACAAGTATAGTATAAGAACCAAATCATAAATAAAATCTTTTTGAAATTGAAGTAATAGTATTTATATGGAGCTTTATTTATGGTTTGACTTCAAACTATACTCGTTTTCCTTTTGGTACATAAATTTTTTTTTTTATTTTGATACTTGAATTTCGCTCTATCACCCATTTTAATATTTAAATTAAAAGTTAATAACGTAAAAAAAAGTTGACCAATGAGAACGCATAATGTGAATGATAACATTGCACATTGATTGATGATATGATATATTAACCGATAGCATAGAATGTTGATAACTAACACAACAAGTTATAAGTTGATCGTTCAAAAAATTATTACAAGTTATTTAAAAATTGTAATCATTATTAAAAATGTAAAAACTTCAAAATTTTCTAAGAATTTATTTTGAAAATTAGGATTTCTTAAAATTATAAAAAATTAAACTGTAAAAGAATATTAAAATTTTAAAATTTATTAAAAAGTTATAAAGATTATTAAAAATATAAATTTGTAAAAAAAATTATAAAAATTGTAATTTTAAAGAATGTAAAAGAATTATTAAAAAGTTTAAAAAATTGTTAATACCTGCAAGAGATATTAATACCTACAAGAGTCATCGATATTGTCACCGCACAGTTGAAAAAGACATGACAAGTGGGATTTTTCAGACCATGCTTTTCCCTCCCACCATAACCCCTTCACTGCCGACACTCTTTAACGCCAATGACCGCACAGTTGAAAAAGACATGAACAGTGGGAGTTTTCAGACCATGCTTTTCCCTCCCACCATAACCCCTTCACTGCCGACACTCTTTAACGCCAATGAACTGGCGTTTTTGGCCTTTTAATAATAAAAAGATATAAAATTGAACCGTATCAAGAAGATTGTTTATCTCTTTTAGGTCTAAATATATTATATTATTAGTTTCTGTAGTAAATTTTTAGTGAAAAATCATTAAATTTATGGCAGAATAATCTTAAGTATTGTGAAATAAAATTGAAAAATCCCAATAATATTATTAGAGAAAAACCCATGATCTATACTAAACAATATATAAATGAATTTGATGTTTAAATTAAAAAATTATTAAAAAAAAGATTAATAGAAGAAACTAATAGTCCACATTCTAGTCCAGCTTTTTTGGTAAGAAATCATGCAGAAACAAAAAGAGGAAAAGCTAGAATGGTAATTAATTATAAAAGATTAAATCAAAATATTATTTTTGATGGATATTTCATACCAAGAAAAGATGTGTTAATTAACCAGGTAAAGCATGCCAAATATATTAGTAAATTTGATTGTAAATCAAGCTTTTGGCAAATCATGCTAAAAAAAGAATCTAAACCTTTGACAGCTTTTAGTGCACCCAATGGACACTACCAATGAAGGTAATGCCATTTGGATTATGTAATGCACCCCAAATATTCCAAAGATGGATAGATTCTATATTTAGTAAATATAAAAAATTTTATATAGTATATATTGATGATATTTTAATAGTTTCAGATACATTAGATTTACATAGAAAACATTTAAATATTATTTTTCAAGAATTTATAAAACATGGAATTATATTAAGTCCTAAGAAAATAGAGCTAGAGAAAACAGAAATAGAATTTTTAGGATTAAAATTATCTAATGATGGTCTTAAACTACAAGATCATATCATAGTTAAAATAAAAGAATTTCCTGAAAAGATTGAAGATAAAAAACAACTTCAACAATTTTTAGGAAGAATAAATTATGATAGGAATTTCTTTCCAGACTTATCAAAAAAGATAGGTATATTATATGAAAAATTAAAAAAGGATAAAACTTTTAGTTGGTCCAATACAGAAATTATAAAAAAATTAAAATCTAAAATAAATTGGATTCCTAAAGTCTATTTACCTAAACAAGGTAATAAATTAAAACTAGAAACAGATGCTTCTCAAAATCATTGGGGATATATATTAAAAGCAAACACTAAAAATAATGAAGAATTAATATGTGGATATAGTTCAGGAAAATTTAAACCAAATAAAATTAATTATGTTATATTTGAAAAAGAACTATTAGCTATAAAAAAGGGAATAAAAAATTTTCTTATTTATTTAGCACCTGAAAAATTTATCATTAAAACTGATAATCAGGCCGTTAAACAGTTTTTTACTAATAAAAGTTTAGAAACTATCCCAAGAAGAATAAGATGGTATAATGAATTATGTACATTTAATTTTGAAGTTCTATATGTAAAAAGCACTAACAATATTATTGCTGATTATCTTAGCAGGCCCTATGGATAAAGGTAAACAACCTTTAGAAAAAGTTAGAGAATGGACAACTGTTCGCAAAAAGCGACATGATCCAAGAAATCCTTGTCCAAGTTTTATCAGAATACCTTCTCAAACACCAGTTTATCCTAACCAAGGATATTATAATCCATACCTTTTAACTAGACAACCAATCCAAACCCAAACATATACACCACAGGTAAACTACTTACCTTAGTCTCAAGATCCAAACACTGTATATCAAACCAGTTATGCAGAAGTAATTAAAAATGCAGAAAAATTCTGTGTGAAAGAAAATTTGTTGAAAACACAACAAATGAATGAGGTTAAAGATTTTTATAATCCTGGCTTACCACCAGAGATATATAATATTATTAATGAAATATGGAAAACTCATATTACAGAACAAAGAGTAAATTTTAGGAGAGCTCTTACTAAGCTTTCTCAATTTTTAGTTGAAAAAACAACTAAAGAACAAAAATGTCATGATTTAGTTATTAATAAATTATTTAGATTATGTCTTTATAATAAAGCTCAATTTATTTTACCTACAGAAATATTTGCAAAAATTAATAAATGCATCTACAAACAGCAAGATATATTTCAAAAATCTTTTTCTAAATATTTTTATCAATCATTTGTTTTTACAAACATTTTGGGAGAAAAATTTCCTGCTATAAAATTCAGACTTGATCATGAACCATTTGATATAACAAGTATTGAATGCGGTTTTGTAAAAGAACTTACGGTATAAAATCTTTTTTTCCATTTAACAAAAGATTTTCGAGCCTTTATAAAAACAATGCTAATTAAGCAGACTCAAGATCAAGATTATATAAAATATTTTCATATTAATATTCACGACCTAATTGGTATTGCTGAAAAAGAAAAATTTTATCAGCCATATCAAATATGGGATTTTAAAATTGTACTTGGAGGACCCCTACTCTCAGCAGCAAATGAGAACAAAGAGTACTTGGCAAAAGCCATTGACAAGTGCCAAAATAATTTTCTTTATTATCAAGTCCAAGCAGGAATTGATCTTATGGTCAAAACCAATGATATTTTGACAAAAACAATATATCGCTTCTGGACAGACAGAAGACGGATATTTGCATATGATTATTGTTATGGCAATCGAAACCGAAGCAATGAGCCAGATGAACAAACTATTCAGCTGTTAAAAAAGATAGCTGATATGGAAATTGATGACTATTCAGCAGAAATTATTGAAAGCATCAGAAGTACATGGGAAAATTGGAATTCACCTCGAATTTCCAATCAGTCATTAAACCTGGATGAATTTGAGTATATGAATCTTGACAATATCCAGGAAGACTAGAAGACAAAACACGTGGAAGCCACCAAGATAGAAAAAGTGCCAGAAGAAAAATTAAGGCACTATGAAAAGACAAGGCATTAAAAAGAATGTCAGAAGAAGAATTACGGCAACACCTGGTAAAAATCTGCCATATGCCAACAAAATATCATCTACAGGTGTTAACTTCAAAAAGATGAAAAGACATGATACTTATCTCTACATGAACGTGTCAGCTTCAAAAAGATGAAGAGACTTCATACTTATCCCGGCACTGTTCGGACTTCAAATTTTATGTAAAGAAGTTATAAAAATTTCCCTATAAAAGGGAAGGCTTGAGCCTAAACAAGGCATTCGAAAATATTCAAATCTTTCTTAGTTACCTTTCTCTAGAGTTTCTCTGTAAAGTTTTTCATTCTTAAATACTCTTGTATTATAATCTCCTTGACTTCCGCTACCGATATCCCTTCCCCTGTAACTGGTATCCGAGCTACAGTGTTTCGTTTTCTGGAGGAATAATATCATAATTTTGTTGTAAGTTCTATCTTTTATACTAAACTCTAGTTACTTTCATGATTGTTTTATTTTAAAACCCATATATCTGTTATTCTGTCTTACTATTGCCTGTTTATCTCTTTGTGTTGAGAGTTTGGCGTTTTGAGTAAGAGAATATAAAGATAACAGAATGTTTTAGGTACCCAAGATAAAAACAAATTATGGAAGAAACTGATTATTTATATAAAGATAAAGCTTGTAATCATATTATGCATATAGACTCAAAAATGAAAATAATATTTCATCAATTAGTAAATGTTTTAATAGTTTAATAGATATAACTTCTGTATATTTTAATAAATTATATAATAAGGTTAATAAATTAGAACAACAAGTAAATAATCTAGGAGTAGTAACTGAGTTAGATTTAAATAATGAATCTAAAAATATGTTAGTAAAAATTAATAACAAATTAATAATCACTATTTGTTCTCGAGATGGTTTAAAAGCTTTCCTAAGCTCAATTGGGACTGAAATAGATGTGTAAATCATTGCGTACATGAATTATAAATGTTTTGATGATTGTTTTGCTTGCTAAATGTCGGATTTACATGGAATTATTTCGTCATCTTCTATAGCATCTTGTAACTTGAGCTTGACTACGGGAGTGTTACAGAATGCCTAACATTTTTTTGGATCAAAAGTGATACTTAAATTATGAAAATATCCTTGTTAGTTCAATCATTAATCAAGCTATTAAATTATTTACAAAATAGATATTCAACAAAAAATAGCCATGTAGTAAAAACAAAAACAAAAAAAAGTTAGTATTTTCTTTATATATAATGATTAAGAAAATATTTAAAAAAATAAAAAACTAGAAAAAAACTATTCAACTGTTTAACTGATTTTTTAAGTTTGGTTCAATTTATCTGTATTGATTTATAGGTGAATTAATTTTGAATTTTTTTTAAACTATGAAAAGTATTTTTTAAAAAATTATAAATATTTAAAAAATTAAAAAAATCATAAAATCAAGTATTCTTTTCCTTTTCGTCAAGTTTTCCTCTCCGATTTCTTTATTCTCACTTTCCCAACAACTGTGATGGCTGGTGAGATAGAAATAAAGGAAATATATGAAAATGGCCATCCATCCCTACACATTCTTTCATTTCATGTTTGACTGTGCAAAATATGCTACCAACTAAAGACAGTTTATTAACATGTGGAACTTGTGTGCAATGTGGATTGGAGAAAATATTATTTTATGCGAACTTGTGTGCCATGTGGATTGGAGAAAAAACTATTTTATACAGCATGTAAAAAGATGACTGGGAACCACTTTATTAATATAAATGTGATATAATTTGGTTAATGTAATCCAAATGAATTTCAAGTAAGCAATAAGTTCTATCCTTCTCTTTTTCTTTTCTGAGTTTCCTCTCGAGTTTTTCCTTCATTCTTCTCACTCTGCCAACAACTCTGATGGCTGGTGAGTCAGAAATAAAAGAAATATATGAAAATGGCATGAAAATATTGGAAGATTTAACCAACAATGCTCATGAACTACAAGAACAAATGCTGGAGGAGATACTAAGGAGAAATGCAGGAACAGAATATCTAAGCAGATTCTTTCCCAATGGCCAAGTTGACAAGCAAAGCTTCAAAACAAATGTTCCCATTGTTACTTATAAAGATATCAAGCCTTACATAGATCGGATTGCCAATGGAGATCTCAAGTATCCTTTTATCTTATCGCATCATCCAGTTCGTCCAAAGGTATATATATATATATATACAGGGTTAATTCCACAAAAAGTCTCCAAACTTAAGACCAAAATTTATATTCGTCTGCCATTGGGTAAACGTTTTGAAGTTTGAGAATTTATTTAGAATTTGGCCTAACATTTGAGGACCATTCGTGGAAAATTATACTTTAGCTTTTATTTTCTCTCTCTTGGAGAGAGTTCCATAATATTAATCTATGAAAGTAAACCATTAATTTTCTATATAGGTCTGCTACTACTGGGGGGCAGCCGAAGTTGATCCCTGTTACACGAGAAAGTTTCGAGAAAAGGAGGTTGGAATTTCTTCTGGTAGACCTCGTGACAAAGAAGTAAGAGCTTTTTGCTAACATTAACATTTAATTTTATTTAGATCTTCGCTCCCATTTTTTTCCTCCAATATTCTCTGCAATTACGATCCACGTAAGTGATGAAACATATAACTAATTAATGTTTTTGCTTTTCTTTCGCAGATGTTTCAGTGGCTTAGACCAAGGCAAATCATTGTACCTGTATTTTATCAGACCAGAGATGGAAACGCCATCTGGATTAGTGGCATCACCTTACACAACATTCTATTTCAAGACCGAAAGCTTCAAAAATGGGCTGGCGAAGTTTTGCACAAGTCCTATTGACACCATCTTATGTTTGGACCACAAGCAAAGTATGTACTGTCAATTGCTAACCGGTTTACTACTGCGCGATGAGGTCGTACGAATTGGTGCGAGTTTTGCATCAGTTTTGCGAAGAAGCATCAAATTTTTAGAAGATTATTGGAAAGAATTTTGTTCCAACATTAGAACAGGTTATCTCAGTGATTGGATTACCGACCCTGGTTGCAGAAATGCTATGTCATCCATCCTTACTAGGCCAAACCCTGAATTGGCTGATTTGATTCAACATATATGTGAAGTTAAACCATGGGAAGGGATCATTAAGAAACTTTGGCCTAAAGTAAAGTGTATTAGTTCCATCTGTAAAGGTAGCATGAGCCAATATATTCTATTACTTGAATTTTATGGTGGAGGGATCCCTTTAGTTTCACTAAATTATAGTTCTTCGGAAGCTCATTTTGGGATCAATTTAAAACCTTTAAGCAAGCCCTTTGATGTCTCTTACACCTTTCTCCCAAATACGGCTTACTTTGAATTTCTCCCTGTGAATAAAGATGGTGAAGGAAAGGCTCAAGAAACTAGGACTGTCGACGAAGCGGTCAATCTTGCGAATGTGAAGCTTGGTCAATATATTACGAAGTTGTTGTCACAACTTTGACAGGTAAGGTTTTTTTAACTCGGAATCAAAGCTACAGGCTTTTTATCAGTCCCGTTAAGAGACATGGTTAAAAATATCACATTGACTGCCTCTAGTATGTACCTAAATCTGTCTTTTCAGGTCTATATCGGTACAGAGTCGGAGATGTTCTGAAGGTGACTGGATTCTATAATAAATTTCCACAGTTTCAATTTGTGGAACGACAGAATGTGGTTTTGAGTATAGATGGAGACAAAACAACTGAAGAAGACCTTTTGAAAGCAATCACGGATGCAAAACTCATCCTCGAACCATTTGGCATCATGTTGACAGCATACAGTAGCTATTCCGACAACTCATTGACACCGGGTCGATATGTATTATTTTGGGAGCTGAAGATGATAGGCAGCAATGATTTACCAAAACTTGATGCCAAGATAATGGAAAAATGCTGCTGTATAATGGAAGAATCCTTTGATTTTACATATAAATTACTTAGGAAAGGTGGTGTAATTTCAGGTTTAGAGCTAAGGGTGGTTAAACATGGAACATTTGATGAACTCATGGATTTCTATGTATCGAAGGGAGCTTCCATTACCCATTACAAGCCACCTTCTTGCCTTAAATCTGAGGAAGCCATAAAGATACTTGATTCAGGGATGGTGGGGAAGTTTTTCAACCCCAAAACTATGTTTCAAGCTGCATTGTTTGGGGATTAATCAAGTATTGTGGAGGTGAAATTGCAGGCATGGACTTGACAAAGGATCTTTTCATGAAAAGATAAATCAACAAACCTACGGTTTCTGAATGTATGCCGTTATGTATTATTTATTCTCTGTTAGTATTAGTGCATTTGAGTTTTTCTTTTCTTACTTTGGTATCCGATAACTACATTAAACTCAAAACTATTTCTACACTAATTAAAATTTAAACTATAAAAATATCATGTAGAAGTGCTCATGGATCGGGCCAGATTCGAGTCGAGCCTAAACATGATATTAATATTTTTATGTTTGTCCAAGCTCAACTCGATCCAAAATATTGACTTAAAATTTTGTCATAATCGCCTGTATTTGTAAAAGATTACCACAAACCTGTTTTAGGCTCAAGCTCATTTTTCGGGTCAAATATTTTTACTCAAACCCTTCCATATTTTAAGCGGACCTTTGAGTTTGTGCAAGTAACTCAGCCTATGAACAAGTCTAAATGTAAATATTTTATGTACTAATTTTCATTATTTAATAATAAATAATTAAACTAATATTATTAAAAAAATCAAATTAATGTAATTAATTAAACGAAGGCGCCTATAAATTGAAATATATTAGTTTTTAATGTCACGTAATTTTTTTATATATTTTTATAATTTCAAAAATATATTTGTGCTAATTAAATGAGGACTGGTTTAATTTATACTAAAAATAAAAAAAATAATTGATAAAATAAAATAACACTTTAAAATAAAGTTAAAGTACAAGAATAATCACTAAATTATTCAATTTATTTTATTATGGCAACTTAACTTTCTGCACCGGAGGCGCTATACATCCTTGGAGTATTGGTTGGTTTTGTCATGTTTATCATGCATCGGAGATTCATTAATATGTATTACTATTCATTGCGCTTTACGCATCTTTTCCGGGTATATGATTGATATCCGTGTATCTAGATCACAGTTAACTGGGCTAAGGTTAAAAATAAATTTATTATGTGAATCAGTATTTGAAATCTTTGTTTTGATATGTAAGAATATTTGTGTTATATGATGTACATGAATATGTATATACCTTGAGAAATAGTATGATAATGGCTATTTGTCCTAAATGGATGTGTGATGTTATGATTTAACATATGATATTGTTGATTATGACAATTGATTTTAAATTACATTCAAAACTTGACTGTTGGGATTGACGAAACCCATTAAATAAATAAATTACAAGCATTAATGAATTAATGTTAGAACACATTAAATAAATCATTCAAGTACTAACTGACCAGACGCTTATATGTGCATAACCACTCAGACACGTATAATCATATGAAATGCCCAATTAATAATAGTTATATGAAATGTCCAATTTTACTACTAAGCCCCTAACTTGAGAAATTACCGATTACTAAGTTTTCACCTCTTCAATTAGGGGTGTGTATTTTTTAATTTTAATCGAATTAATTGATCGAAATAAAAACACACTAATAATTAAGTGACTAATTATATAATTTATCTTAAAATAAATATTATTTATAATTGTTTTGTTTCTCCATAGTCATATACATGTATTCGAAGTATTATTATAGAACTTTGTTTTATTTATTTAACTTTCGATGATACCTTAAGTTATACCTTTTTCTCATTTTAATACTTCAATTTTTTAATAATAAGTGGTATTTAATTTTTTTTCTTAAATTGATATCTCCATTAGTAAAATCATTAAGTCTATTTTTAAATAATCTTAAATCACAAATTGATACTTAAATTATATATTATTATTATTATTATTATTATTATTATTATTATTATTATTATTTGAGTGCCTAAATTTTTTTTTTTGATCATAGGTGACATTTAAACTACAATTTTTTTCCAAATAGATATAATTGTTAGTTCAATAGTTAGACAAGCTATTAAGTTTATCTAAAAAATAGAAATTCAATAAAAAATAGCCATGTATTAAAAAAAACAAAAGTACTATTTTCTTTCTTTATATAATAATTAAAAAATATAAAAATTAAAAACTATAAAAAATCAATTCAATTAGTTTAATCAATTTTTTTAAGTTTGGTTCAATTGATTTGTATTGGTTTATGAGTCAACTGATTCAACCTATATCTTCGAACCGATACCCCAACTGATTCTTGATCCAACTTTTTTTATCCCGTTAGGTCAAGCAAGAACTCAGTGAAGTCTAAAACAAATTAATTACTAATGTCTCGACCTTGGGAGAGCTAATTTCAAGCATTGTTGGCATTGTCAGATATTGAAAAATAAACTTGATCATGGGTTGAATCACTCGCCCATGCTCGAAGGCCTAGTTAAAAAGTAGGAGGGTTTGGTTAAAAATATAAGTCAGAAAAATGTGATTGACAAAAAAATAAAGCTTGTTTTCTAAATGGGCCGGCCTCGAGCAAGATTTTGTTAGCCTGGGCTCGACTTGAATTTGACAAATTTTTCTGTTGCTATTTGTTATTGTTTTGCTATTATTTCACTATTATATTGCTACTATTTTGTTGTTATTTTCTAGGTATTGTATAACTCTTATTTTATTGTTAATTTTGTTATTATTTTAAAGTTAGTTTGCTTGCTAAGTGCAATTATATTAGTGTTATTCAAATATAAATTTTTTTTAATGTATTTTCAATTTTCTGAGAAACATTTACTTTAATGTTTTTAATGTATTTGATGTATTATATTTTTTAAAATTTATTTTTATATAAATAATAATACGGGCAAGTTGGGATCGAGTTTAACATTTTTTATTTGGGTTAGGCCACCCATCAATACTTGAAGGTCCACTAAAAAAGTGAAAGAATTTAGTAAAAATATAAACTCAAAAAATGAGTTTGACAAAAAAAAGGCATGTTTTCTAAATAAGTCACAGGCATCGAGCAAAATTTTATTGGCCTAGCCCAACTCGAATTTGACAATTTTTTCCTCTATTGTTGTTTGTTGTTGTTTTGTTGTTGTTTTAGTACAATTTCTTTTATATTGCTATTATTTTATTATTATTATTTGAATATTGTATAATTCTTATTTTATTATTAAAGCTATTTTCTTGCTAAGTTGTAATTATGTTAGTCTTACTTAAATATATAAAAAAATTAATATATTTTTAATTTGTTGAGAAACATATATTTTAATATTTTTAATATATTATATTTTTAAAATTTATTTTTATATAAAAATAATACGAGTGGATCGGGCTCAAGTTTAGTATTTTTTTTTATTTAAGTCGAACTTAAACAAAATTTTAAAATCATTTTTTAAATTAAGCATAAATCTAAAAAATAAACTTGAAAATTTTACATCGATTTGACCCATAATCAAGAGGATTGTAAAGGAAACATAAAAGGAAAAAAAAGAGAAAACAGAAAAAAGCTAAAGGAGAGCAATAATGTAATAATAAAAAAATATTTAAAATTATCTTTTGAAGTTGATGTGACACTATTATTTGTTCGATCTTTTCTAACTTAAATGATATTTCAATGTAAAATGGGTAATATAATTGTTTAAGTACTTATTTTAACTCAAAAATAGTTTTAAGTACCAATATGAAAAAAATTATATAATTTAAGTGTTAATTTGTGGGTTAAATCTTTTTAAAAAATAGACATGATTCACTATTGAAAATTCGAAAACAGTGGGAAATATGACAACTCTAGAATTGGAAAGCAAACTACAGCACAACCTCCTCCTCCTTCCATCATATGTATGCAGCTAGCAATACATATAATCGTACTTTGTGTGCTCGAACCGGCTTCCAATCCAATCTCCGGAGCGATTGCCGAACTTGAGCAAAGGTTGAACAACATTCTTAACACTGAGAACATGATGCTCCCACTCCACTGATTCCCACCAATCTGTTGAATACACGCGGATTTCCTGGAGAGTATTAGAAGGAGATTCAAGCTGTGGAAGATAGAGAGGAATCCGCTTTACCTTGAGAAAATAACTTATTTCAATGACTTGGAGAGAATTACAAACCATCACTGCATTTTCACTACAAATGCTCTTCAATTTTGGTAGATTGGACAAAATTAAAGTCTTAAGTTTGGGAAAATTGAACTTGATGGAATCATTATTTGTTGTACCCATTGCTTCTCCTTCGGGTTCTGTTATTATTTCTTCCAATTGCGAACAACCCTGAACATTGATATTTTCCAAGTTGTGTAGAACCCAATCAGCTGCAAACAATTTCTTTATCTTATAACAGTCCACTAGAGCAATCACTTTAAGGGAGGAAAATGTGCCTACAGATGATCCTTCGACACCAGCTCCAACTATGACATTCAGATTTATTAAATGTTTTAGTATCAGAGACTCAAGTGTTTGAAGCAGATGGTATTTGAATGAAATACAGCCTCCAAATCAGTACAAGTGTCAACTACAATTACCTTTAAATCGGTTGCATCCCTCAATCCAAAATCGATTAAACTTCTCACACCACGGCACCACATCAGATGTAATTGCTCAATATCATAAGTACAACTCGAAATCAAATTTGACCATTTTCCTAGAATTCAAGAGGCGATACGGGAAGAACATAGGATTGTTCCGGGGGCGCACCAAAATGGAGTATTCATAAAGCATTTTTCTCTGAGCTGCATACGTGCTCAAGTCACCCACGTTACTGAACCAGCCTTCAAAAACCTCCAACTTGTTCAATTCTCTCATCTCTTCTGTGTTTTAATATTGGATGTATTACCAAATATTGAAGCCGACATAATTTTGACAACAATCCAGTAGGGATCTCTTTTAAGCGCCTGGTACATCTAAGATTGAGATATCTAAGATTCAGCAACATTTCCATACCTTGAGGGATTTCTTTGACTGCAGTACTTTCAAGATTCAGTTTCTTCAAAGCTTGAAGCTTTAATACAGAAGGAAAACTCTCTAATTCGTAATAAAAATTAAGCAACAATACCTCAAGTTTCTCCAAACTAGAAATAGAGTTAGGCAAACTCTTAAAAGGATTATAAGAAAGATCAAGAATCTTAAGGTTAGGGAAGTGCTAAAAGAAAGATTCTGGGATTTCTTCCAATGAATTATGTGAGAGCAACAATGTTGTGAGTTTTGGAAATTTCGGAAACTTCATAGTTTGAGGAATTATTGAGACGAAATTCTCCATTAAAGAAACCTTCTCCAAATCTTCACTCCATTCTTCCCCGTTTGGTAACTCTTTCAACTGCATTCGAGCTTTTACCATAAACCTTTTCCATGTTATATGCAATGCCATATCCCTAACAACATCATGCATATGCACACTATTCTTATAAATAAAAGGGGAACCATGATAATCCCTCTCAACCCTTTCTAGCAAACAATTTTCTTCAAGATTCTGCAAGATGGAGTAACCACTACTCTCTATTGATTTTCTACTTTCCATTTCATCTATAAGCCCTTCTTCCATCCAATGTTCGATTAACTCATCTTTTCTGATTTCATAATCTTCAGGATATAATGCACAATATAAAAAACATTCTTGGTCTCTTTGTTTAAGACGCTCATAGCTGAATTTCAAGCATTTATGCACCTTTTCTTCCATATCGTGGATGGTTCTGATGTATCCTCTCAATTCATTTACAGCATTTTCCCACACACGAGGATTGATTACCCCCCTCATACAACCAGCTAGTATGACAATTGCAAGAGGAAGTCCATCACATTCCCTCACAGAAAGTTTCATAAACGATTCTAAAGTTGGATTAGGCAACATGTCGCATCCAACCTTGCTTAAAAATAAGTTCATGGCCTCCTCTGTAGAAAGGCAAGGCACTTGAACTTTCTTAAACCCCATTGATTGAACAACCCTTTCTAAACGTGTCGTCAACACTAATTTGCATCCATTATCTGATGTTGGGTTAAGGATTCCAACGTCCTCAAGAGAAAAGCTTTTCCATACATCATCCAATATCAGCACATGTCTCCCTTGTCTTCTCAACAGTTCTGATACCTTCCCTGCACGGATGATTGTATCTTCATCATCTGACAAGTTTCTTTCTAATTGACTTGCAATGTTCTTCTGTAGCCTTCGAATATCCAAGTCTTTGGATACGGTTACCCAAATCAGTTTTCTAAATTTGCTTTCTTTCAACAACCTGTTATGGACATCCTTCATAATGGTTGTTTTCCCGATTCCACCCATTCCCCACACTCCAATCATTCCAACATCATCACCCATTAAATACTGATAAATTTCTTCTCTAACATTAGCTGCAACAACTAACGCTGCTGTAGGTAGGTTAATCGCTATGGTAGAAGGATCATTAACTATCAAGCTCCCAGAGAAATGACCTTCAGCATGCACTTCCTTCATTGCGTGAGTCAATTCATCAACAAGTTTCCCCAAGCAAGAACAAAAGAGATATTTTCCTTTACTAACTTTGTCTTCAACATGTTGAGCATGAGCAAGCTTTTCCTTTACCTTCTTGATCCATCCTTCAACTTCTTGCTTTGGCTTTTTCCCAAAGTGATGCTCGTCTTCCAATTGCTGTTGAATATCCGCCTCCTTAGCACGCAAGTCAGCTTGTGCTTGTTTGAAATCCCCAACATATTCAGCGAATTTCCTTTGGTATTTCAGATATTTGCTAGCTTTACTGCCAACGAACTTAAAAACATCAAGAATTGGCCCCACAAGTTCAGCCATTAAAAAGCTCTAGTTTTCCCTGCATCAAATTTAACATATTGATGATTAAGTTCAAGAATTAAAACAAAAAATCAAACCATAGTTATAATAATACAAAGATAGCTAGTTAAGCTTGTTTAAGTGGTTAAATTCGGTAGCTATATCCAAAATTTGTAAATCCTCCAAATAAAATTCAACATGAGGGCAGGAACCCACTACAGTTCTGGTTATTGCCACCATAGGCCCCAACCATTAGATCTAGTCATCAACTGATAGATCTTTCTTTACACACACATTAGTGCAGCACTTACTAACATTATATGAGATCCACATAAAATGACTACACTAATTATATATATAAAACATATTTCAAGATAAAATAAGCTCTGGCGTATATATGTGCATCAATACAACTAGTTTTTCACATTTTTTGGTGGGTTTAGATGTAATATTAGAAGAACAACGGCAGCACAAGAAGCAGAGTATAGGGTGTGTGTTAGGGGCAGTCTCTTGAAGCTTACCTCGAATAAAGCTGTAAATGGTAGAGGCTAGCTCTTTTTCTTTTCCACTTCAAGAGATCCAACTAAACAAGGAATGAAAACCCTTAGCTTAACAACAGTTGAAAATCAGCATTGCCAACAACAATCTTCAGTACTGTTCTTCGTTAACCTTTTTTTTTTTTTGAGTCAGTGGTCCAATAATGGGGGCAAAGGGGTCCAATCTTAGGTCAAATAATGCGTTGTTGCTGGCTGGTCAACAATGGATCCAATTCTCGAGGCAATAAATTTCTTGGATTTATTAAACTAATACTACAATTTACCATAAGATAATGACAAAGACAAGCGTGCCTACTACATGCCAAAAAGCTTTATGTACCAGATAATATTTCTTAACGTTTGTGACCTAGAAAAACCCAAATCAAATGTACAAACAATACATTATACAATTTCTTTAGTTAATGGTGGTGTTCGAGTTTGCTTAATTATGTTATTTGACTCTTTATTTCTTTTAAAGTATTCAGTTTCATATATATTTAGATATAGATACAAAACTATAAAATTTCAACACTATGTCATGGGTACAAAAGGTTTATTTATTTTACTGTTGTGAGATTTGGAAAGCATATCAGCTTACTTTGTTCATTGAGTGCAGCTATTTAGAATTCGCCATTATCAAGCTCGGTAAAAAGTGAAGGAAAATCTATGAAGAAACAAAGAAAAGAGAAAGAAAAACCCATCATATTGCAAGCAATGGAGTTGTTATCTCAGTATTCAGCATCAATCCAGCTAAGAAAACAAGAATCTAAAAAGCAGAAGATTTGAACATAAGGAGAAGAAAAAAAAACACAAAGATGAGCCTTATTGTTAAATATACTAAGCAGTATTCTGACAAGATAATGACCACAACCAACAATATCAGATTGCTTGGAGATGATTTCAGTGATAGAAAAATTCTTGAAAAAGTTATCACAACCCTTTCAAAAAAGTAAGTGTAAAAAATTTATTCATTGGAGGACTCGAGAGATTTTTAATTATTTCATTGTCAGTTGAAAAATGATTTTTATGCACAATAGCAGAAGAGGACTAATCGATTGGAGTAGCATCTTGAAGGAGCTTTAGAAGTTTACAAAATTATTTGCAAAATCAATTGTCAATCTATGAATCGATTTCCCTTGACTGGATATTTATCAATAGAGTCATTAAGGGTCACCATCAATGATAATTAGTAATTTATGTCGAATTAATTTTAATTTAAACTCAACTATGTGAATGCATCTCTAGATTTTGGAAAGCACTAGTATCATTGCTACACCTTTCCCAATGCCTTCAAGTCACATACTACAATTATCAACTTCACCTTTGCTATTGGGGTCTTCAATTAGAGGTGGTTATCTAGAACTAACCTTGGGTAATCACTTAATTATATTGCTAAGACAAAATTGAGGAGCTACTCAACTTCTTCTTTAGAATTTTTGTTTACCTACCTGTCACCTGAATTAACAGTATGTACACAAATAAAAAAAACTAAACTGCAACCTTATTTTCTTGATAAGATTTTAATCCTATTTTAATTATAGCCATTAACCTACTAATCTCCTAATTAACAACAAAAGTCGTTTTATCTCACTATAAAATTGAAAATAACATAAGAGATATGTAAGTAAAGCATAAAAAAATAGAAATAAATACAACTAGGTGAAACTTAATATTAAATAAATCCATGATTAGTGATTATTATTATTTTTTGTGAATTATAATAATAGAGCAAAACTCAAACAACAAACGCGACTAGCGCAACTTGAACCCGAACCACCTTTGAAGCGGTAAACACTCTTAACTATCAGATCATCACATGGGATTCGATTAGTGATTATTGTTAAATTAGTTAGCATTACATATTTAGTAATTTAAAGTATGAACTATTTTTTTAAGAGAAGTCAAATTAATTACTCAAATGTCTTAATCGTAGAATTTATAATTAGATTTATGAGAGGGCTTTATTGGGTAAATAGACCAAGGGCATCTAAGCTAATAGACCATTAGTTAAAACTGGAGGGGTTTCACGACGAAACCAAATGGAAAAATTCTCTCAAATTCTCTCTTCGATTTCCCTTCAATCTTCGATCAAATTCCTTCAATCTAAGTTAGGTAAGTGTGATATCAATTGATTTCTTCATCATCCAAGAGCATTTCAATTTTTCAAAGCAAGATTTCATTACTTCCCTTTCTATTTTCTCTCATTCACGTTAATCACAATGCATAGGGGGAGATTTGGGACTTTTGAGTTTTCTTGTTGAATATTAGAGAGAGATTAGACATTTTTAAGTTGTAGATTAACTTCAAATCATTATATTTTAGATTTAGGAATATGATTGGGTTCTTGACAGGTTTTTCAATGGAGTTCTTAGAAAAGTGAAATTAGTCTCGCTTCATCAAATGTATATTTTTTTTAGATGATTTAGGATTTTTGTTAGCTAACTCTTGATAATCTAACTTGATTTCTTGGATTGATTGTGTTTGTGAAGTGAAATTAATTAGTGGTCGAAAGTTAAAAGGCCAAAGGAAGCGTAAGGTGTTGGAGTAATCAAATTTCGGTTTGTGCTCTCTAATTTTTCATATTCTCTATGCTTTTGTCTAAATTAAATGCTTAGGGATTGATTTGATAATATTGTGATTAAATTTTTTATTGGTGATTGAAATAATTGTGTGAGATCATGTTATGGATGTAGTTTAGTATGTGATGATGTGGCATGTTGAATTTCTTGATATGACTATTAAATAGGTTAAATAAGAGGATTTAGTTACTGTTTTGATTATTAATGTTGTGTAAATTGTTAATTATGTTAGAAATTCAAGTGTTAATGATAAAAACAACCCTATCAAATGACATTGAAAAGTTTCCATGTATTGTTGACATCTTATAGGATATATAGAGCTCTTTAAAGATGTGGTATATGCGGGTTAGCTTTCTGCACCTGGGAGATTCATATAAGGCACCATGTACATTCTTGGAGTATCAGTTGACTATGTTGTGTTTATCACGCATCGGAGATTGGATAGAGGGTGTAACAGGTTTACTTTGTCTCCTCACTCTTCTAGTGGAAATGCTATATTATTGTTCTTGAGGTTTCGTACGTTCATGAAAATCTAACACTCATCATGATTCATCTTGGGTTGAAGTACCTTCCATAAAAATAGGAGTGTCCACCCAACACTCCACCTGTTTCTTAACACCGTGATCTCCCATTTTATCTGACTCTTTTTCTTGGGAATTTGTGGTAGAGCAAAGCATGGATGACTCATCAAATGTCACATCTCTGCTGATTATAAATTCTAGTGACTCCAGGTTAGGACACCACAACCTATATCCCTTCACCCCTTGACCGTATCCAAGAAATATATGTTTCTGTTCCCAGGGTTTAGGTTTGCCCTCATTAATATGAACATAAGCAGGGTAGCCAAACACTCCTAAACTATAGTAATCAGCAAGAGAACTAGAGCATACTTCCTTAAGTGTCTTTTGCTCAATAGACGTAGATGAAGATATATATCGGATAGTATGTAGTATTTACAACTTCAGCCCAAAAGGCTTTTCCAAGCATAGTATTTGATCGCATAGAATGAGCTCGTTCCAAGAGAGTCCTGTTCATGTGTTCTGCAACTCCATTTTGCTGTGGTGTATGGTGAGCAGTTCGATGTCTCACTTTTCTTTCATTTTGTAGAACTCATTAAGTTCACCCGAGCAGTACTCTAAGCCATTATTCGTTCAAAGTCACTTGATCTTCTTCCTTGTTTTGTTTTCGATCAAAGCCTTAAATTTCTTGAAATTGACAAAGCATTTGGTCCTTGTGCATCAGGAAATACACCCTAACATTTCTTGTGTAGTTATCAATAAAGGTTAGTAGATATTTGTAACCATCCTTTGAAATTATTGTAGAGGGCCCAAAGATCGGAATGGATAGAATCCATCGTACTTTTGATTGCGTGAATGCCAAAGCTAAACTTTACTTGGGTTTGTTTTCTGAAGACATAGGACTAATAGAAATCAAGCTTCTCCGTATACTGGCCAAACAACAAACCTCGTTTGCTTAGCACTGTTAAGCCTCTCTTGCATATGCCATAACTTAATGGAATCAAAATCAGGATCAGTTGATGGTGACACTACAGTAACACTCATAATCGTGGAACGATCCAAGAAGTAAAGGACTCACTCTAAATGTTCACGCATCACCAATGGACTATAGAATTCTTCCAGCACTCCTTTCATCAGTGTACCAAAAGCCTACCTCAATGGTCAAAGATGATAAATTTTTTCATTATAACAAGGTGATGATTAGACGTACTTTAAAACTCAAAATACAATCCCAAAAACTTACAACTCGCACTCAAAAAGATACGCAAGAGCTATTACAGAATTGCTCTCAAATTAGCCATTCACGATCTCGCACCCAAATTGGTGCATGCAATTGTTGACGTTGCATTAATTGGCTTGGGAATTGGAGGCCAATTTCTAACAAGGATAGATGAAGAAAGGAATTTTGAGTTAAGGGCCGAGATATAATTAGAAGATTTTAAGGTAAAAAATAATAAATTTACGCAAAGTGAATTTAACCTCCATAATATTACTGATCTTGTACTAACCGTATTGAGGATTAAAATGCAGCAAACTCTTTCATTAATTAATAAAATGCTATAATAGTTACTCTCAGAAAAAAAATAAGTTTAAGACATAGATTGATTCTACTTAGTCCCAACACAATCCACCCCCATTAAAATCAAATCAAATGAATAAAAAGATCTTATAATTGTATTTATGTATATTTGGTGATGGATTAAGTTTGGAAGTGGCTTGATTGTTCTCAAATTCTTGCAAGACGATCATAGGTTAGGAGACATTCGAGTTTATGCTTTTAGACTCTCTTCGATATTTAAGCTTATGAGAAAGCTTTATAACAAAGTAAGTAAACAAGGTTGCAAAGAATATGAAATAAGGAGATGATCCTCATGAGGGAAATAGTTATCTATCCTTTATGTTTAGTCCCCAAGGTTTGCTTCGAGGGCTGAAGTAAGAAATTTTGCATTGGGAAGTTGAAGTATAATCAAATTTTTTTTTGGTGAATAAAAGAAAATTACAACAGCTTACAAACCGAAATCACTCTTCCTTTTATCAAGTTGGAGTAGCTCTACAACTATGTTAGGAATATCATCAAGTATTTGAAGACTTGATTTCCATTGGAGTCCCATTTTTGCTAAATGATCCGCAATTGAGTTATTTTCTCTGGATATGTATCTAAGTCGTCAGTGACCCTCTGTATGAATCAATTGTCATACTCGTCTAAGAACTGTGATGCCAGTGTCTTCCATTCCTTTATCAGAAAGAGCATTAATAATCTCAAGATTGTCAGATTGGATAGAAGTTTTTTTGAAACCTTTGCTGAGTAAAATCAATACTCCATCAAGGATGCTCCAGAGTTCAACTTCGAAAGGGATGCAGTGTCCTAAGAATCTGTTATAGCCCAATATTCAATTGCTTTGGTGGTCATGAACCACACTCCCAACTGCCGCATGTCCAGAAGAGGTAGCCATAGCCCCATCCGCATGTAAGTGTACAAAAGGCTCTCTCAAAGTTGGTTGTGGAAGTGACTTATTCTTGGTTGCTCGAGATGTTGCTGTGTATAATTAAATTTTTTAAGGGGGCAAAGTAAAAAAACTGGTGTTAAAATGGTTTAAATTAAATTATTAAAGCATTATATTTTACGAGAGGCTAGAAAGCTATATCTATCTCTGATTACGCCGTTGACTGCCTATTATTGATTGGCTTGCAAAGTGGTCCCATATTATATCAAATTGGACCCGTAACATCTTTGGTGACAAATTTGTAAGTATTAAAAGTTCAATGATTGAAAAATAAATTTAAACAAAATTAAGTAACTATTCGTTTAATTTACACATATAGTAATCATAATAGCTATCAAGCATTAATGAGATCAATACAAAATCAATTAGATTACTTAGAAACAAGAATAAATAAAGAGTGACCTCGGATTAGAGGGGCAAGCCACATGCATTATCTCTTCAACAGGCCTCTCTCCTTCCTCTCATTTTCTTTCTCTACCACCTTACTTTCATTTTGCATTATCTCTTCAACATGCAGTATCAACAGAAGTGAAAAACGGAGAAACAAAATGATCTTGAAGAAAGTTTGAAGTAGGGAGATTGAAAATTTTCCGGAGAAGAAGAAGATAAGTCATGGAATGTCTCGAGTGTCCTCCCCCATCAAACGAAGTGTCTGAAATTACTTAAATCATGAGTATTTAGGATCGGATTTCGAGTCGAATTATTTTTATTATAATTATATAGCACCTTTTAATTTAATTTTTTTATACAAATTAAAAATATAGGGATGACTGGGTTCTCTTGGCCATTTTTTAATATTTTTGAATAACCTAGTTTGGTTACCATTAGCCAAGGGGAGAGAGAGAAAGCCCCATACGTTACCTTTAGGATTAGGAAGCAATCATTAATATAATTTAAGTACATATTTGATTTGAAGGTAACCCATTTGGTTAGAAAAGTATAAAATAGAAGGTTTTTCAACATAGTTTAATTAAACTCTATTTGTTTTGACTTTTGAAGGTATGCACTTGCTTAGAACAAGTAAAAAATAAGAGGATTTTGAATCTAATGAGTGGCTCCAGTAAAAAATAAGATGATGTTCATATTAGGAGATTCAGGTTCGAGCATTTGTGTGTGCAAAGTATGTATGCGTTGTCAAAAAATTAAAAAAATATGAATAAATACTATCATGTAATCGCACAAATATATTCAAAAAAACAAAATAAAAAGATTTTCAACATAATTTATTTCAACTTGGAATGAGATTGAGAGGTAATAAGTTAATAACCCACAAAATATTCTTCCAATGTTTCTCCAAGGGCCAATGGGACAATAAATTACTCATTAGAAAAGTTTCCAATTTTTTCACCTTGATTATGAATTTGTAAAGTAAAAATGAAATAATATTATAATGGTCCTTGAAATTTATTAAATTTATTAATATGATCTTTGCACTTTAAAATTATGTTTAAAAAGAGATTATTTAAAATATTAAATTACATTATTTTATTATTTTACTTTTCCTCGACCTTTTGATAAATCTAAATTTACAAGCTTCATTGTGTTACTGTGGTAGGTTTGGAACTCGAGAAATGATGTTGTACTCAATAATAAGATTCGAAATTTTGAGTTGGGGCAGAGATAAAATTAGAAATTTTTGGAAATCAAATATAATAACTTTTAGCTATGCACTTCAACTTAAAAAAATAATAATTTTAGCTCTTTATTTAATTTTTTATTTTTTAAAATTTTTGAATTTACATTTTTTTGTCAAATCACTTTAGAATGAAAAAAAAATTCATATTTTTAATTTTGTTAATGTGATATACATATGGGTTGCTACGTATATGCCACGTTAGCATGTAATTATTTTTTAAAATTTTAAAATATTAAAAAAATACATATATATAATTTTTATACTTTTTAAATAATTTTAATGATTTTTATTTTTTAAAAATAAATTTTATATATTTTTTGAATTTTTAAAATGGTTGTCCTCTTGACTTAACTTTTAAATGGTTTTTTATTAATTTTTAACTTTTTGAATTTTTTGAACTTTATTTAATATTTTTTTTACAAATTTATAAAAAAATATTATTTGAATATTTAAAAAATAAGCTTTGAAATGAATGAGCCTGAAAAATCATATGCCCAAGTTCATTTCAGTAAAAAAGCTTAAATATTCCTTTTAAATATTTACTTTTAAAAAAAATATTTTTTAATTTTTGTTGATATGAGAACTGATGTGGTACTGCCACGTTAACAAATGTTGTTGACATGCAACATCACGTCAATCCTATTAACAATCATGTCGGTGTTGTAACGTCAACATTAGTCAAAGATCTTCTTTGACTAATTTATTAGTACAGGAGTTCAATTGAATGCAAAAAAATCATAAAAATTTAAATTGATTTATTTGAAAAAGTTGAGAACCTTTTAAACCATTAAAATATAAAATTTTAAGAACAGCAAAATATAGTTTTATCATATGGATCAAGATCATAAGTGACAGTCCACAACAGACCTTGAGTCAGGTACAAAGTACTCAAAGTGAATTTAGTCTCCATTTAATATTACTGATCTGAACCTCATGTGTTGGTTTGATAGTTAAGAATATTCATTATTCCAGGTATGATTTGAGTTCAAGTCGCATCAATTATGTTGTTGTTAGGGTTTTGTTTTCCTCTTATCACAAAAAAAAAAATATTACTGATCTTGTACTAATGGTATTGATTTTTCTTGGATTATAATTTGAGCAGTAATAGGTTAGTAATGGCTGGTGCAGCAAACTCTCTTCATAAATTAATAAAATGGGTAAAATATACCCAAGGTAATTAAATTATTAGTAAGTTTATGTTTTAATTACTCAATTTTGAAAAGTTATAAAGTGGTCACCAAATTATTCGAAATTTTTTATTTAGGTCACTGGACTGTTAATTTATATTTAAAAGTGCAATTAGTGAGCTCCAAACGGTAATTCGATAACCAGTACGATGGATCAGTACCCATTGAAGAGTAGAAGAATTTGGTGGTCAGGTTGAAGATTGAAAAAGAAATTTTTTTTTGGATTTTGGTTCGTAGATTTATGACATTCCAAGTTGTTGCATAAAAAAATTAAACTGTAGAAGAGAAGAGAAATGAGAGCTTTTGATTGGTGTAAGCAATGCAAATAAAGAAGATCATACAACAACGATTTTAACAACCTAGTGACTTAATTGAAAACTTTTGAATAGTCATTTATCATTTTGTAAATTTTTTAAGTTAGGTGACTAAGATGTAAACTTACTAATAGTTTAGTGACCTTAAATGTAATTTACCCTTATTAAATGCTAAGATTACTCTCAAAAATTGTTTAAGATATAGAAATTTGTAATATAGAAAGTAAGCAAGGTTGCAGAGAATATGAGATGAGATAAGGAGATGACCTTTTTGATGGAATTAGTATTTGTCCTTTATGCCGAGTCCCTAAGATTGCTCCCAAAGGCGAAGCAAGAAATTTTGTCTTGGGAGGATGAGATGTAATTAATTTGTTTTTCTGGAAAGGTGCAAAACTAAAAAACTTGATGTTGAAATAACTTAAATTGAATTGCTAATTTTTAAGAAGGATTAAAAATAAAAATTTTCATTCAAATAAGTGGTTAAAATGAACTAAATACAAGTATTATATATATTTTAGTACTATTATGATTTGAACCCAAATTATCTCTAAAAAAATAAGACTCGATCAATAAACTACAACTTAAAATTGAATTAAAGTGTTATATTTTTTTTTTGAATTACAAGGAGAGGATAAAAATACTAACAGCAATGTGATTGATGTGACTTGAAATCAGATCGCACTTAGAACAATAAATACTTTTAACTATCAGGTCAATACACGCGATTCAAAGTGTTATATTTTAAGAGGTTAGAAAGCTGTGTCTGCCTTTGACTACACCCCTGGCTGCTCATTATTGGTTAATCTGTAACGTGGTCCCATATTATTGTAAGATGGACAGCTAACCTAGAGAACAGAAGGAATGGAATTTTATATATGGGTGTAGTTTTGATTTGGATTATCCCTAGTCATTCAACAATAGAAAATTACCTGCGCACATGAAGCTATTTGGTATATACAATGGCCAAGCATGCCTTAGTCTAATCTTATGGTAAGTTATAGTATTTGTTTAATAAATCCAAGAAATTTATCGCCTTGATAATTGGATCTGTTATTGGATCAGCCAGCTTAAAGGCATTAATTTGGTCCCGACTTAACTCGGGGCATGTTTCGAATTAATTTATGTTACTATAATAATAAGCACTATAATAATTAAAAATAGGATAAATTACAAAAATAATCACTTTGTTTGCCTTAAATACTGTTTTAGTCACTTATATTTGAAATGTTACGTTTTAGTCACTTGTGTTATAGTTTTGTTACGAAGTGGTCACTCTGCTATTAAGGTCCATTACCTCCCTAACAACAATCTTATATGTCAGTCTAAATGGGTCTTAAATGCCAACTTGAATGTCCAGTTGGGATGAGAATATGTATTTAATTTTTTTATGAAAATAGAATACAAAATTTACCCTAAAATCCAATATTTTCATAAAAAAATTGAAAATTTATTCTCATCCCAGCTAAATATTCAAGTTGTCATTTAAAACTCATTTGGACTGCCATATAGGACTATCGTTAGGAAGGTAACAAAGCTTAATGGCAGAGTGACCACTTCATAACAAACTATAATATAAATGACTAAAACGTAATATTTTAAATATAAATAACTAAAATATAATCTGAAGCAACTAAATGTAACTGTTTTTATAGTTTACCCTTAAAAAATAATCCTACCAAAGTTGAGGTCATAAACTGACAATAGACTAGGTTCCGGTAGAGTAATGTTAGGCTACCACATATCCATTGTTTATTTCTTTTATATAATTTAATCTTTTATACAAATTAATAATTTGGGAAAGGGCAGAATCATTGATATCTTATATATATTTGTTTTGAAGGTGTCCACATGGTACTATATTTTAATTTTAACCTAAGCTATTCTTGGAAGTTAATTATTTTAAATAAGAGTGGTTCTAAATGGTATAACTGTTTTTTTTTTTTGAAACAATAGTTGGACGTCTTTATTGAAGAGAATTGACAACGTTTTACAAGCGGAACAAAAAAATAAAAAAATCAAATAAAATATAAACTCTAGGGCTTAAAAAAGAAAACATCAAAAGAAAATATAGATTCTAGCCGCACTTGAGTTTTCCTCGTTTCAAAATCAGAAAACCAAGAAATTGAAAAACTCTCAAATTCACCTTTGTCCACATCCGTAGCTAGTTGCAGACAGTGGTAGAAGCATCCGACAGTAAACAAGCTGATGGTAAGCACCCTGTCCGTTGAGATCCATTACAATCCTTCATCTCCTGCTACCATCGCCCTCAGGCCTGACCCATCCACCACATCACCTCTGTGGTCTCTTTTTGTTGTTCGTCTTGTACAAGAAGATAATGATCAGGGTCCTGTCGTTGACTAACATCCTATCCAAGGGAAGATTCACATGCATCTAGCCGTTGTTTGAGCTGCCCCACGTGCAAACCAATATTTTTATATTGATACATACATGGCTCTCTTAATACCACACTTCTCCTATGAAAAATGAATGATAAGAGGCCTCGACTCCGGCAAAATCCACCACCATCTATTCACCCCCAATTTGCCATCTTTTCAATCCAAGATGATAGCATCCAGTTCGTGCCCACTCCTCGATCCAATGGCAACATCCTCAGTGATTTGAAGTCCATCGATCCACCACGATGCTTAACGACAAGACTTCTCCTGTATCCCATCCCCTTGCCATCCGACGTTGTCTCTCGCCTGCCTGGCCCTCTCCCGATTTCCTCCTCCCCCTCGTCGAAATTGATATGCCATTCATCAATTTTCCCACCCTTTATGGATAATATCGCGAAAACCGCCATCATAATCACTCAACAAATTGTTGAATTGCGACTTTCCCCTCTTTCTCCTAGACACTTAAAAAATAAAAAAAAACTAAATAAAACCCAAACTATCGTGCTATAAAAACAGACATAACTGTATTATAAAAACAAACATAACTATTTTAAAACTTACTTGAATAATAATTATTCTTCAATAAGATATATTAAAAAAATTAAAAGTAGTTGTTGCTAAAACTAAAATATATAAAAATGTTATGTTTAATTTTTTAATAAGTAAATCTAGTTTAAATTTTTGCTTCAATACAACATTACTTTTTCACTTATAGGTAAACTACGCAGTTGGTCACCAAATTTTTATAAATTTTTACTTTGGGCATCAAAAAAAATATGCAATATGAGGGCACGACCATTACATCTTTTGTCATTTCTGTTACTCACTGTTAATTTTTCATTATATACACTCATTTTAGTCATCCAACTTTAGTAAATTTTTATTTTGGTCACTCATTTTATCTTTTTAATTTTCTTTATTTTCACTTATTTTAAGAATTAATTTTATATTTTTTCACTAAAGGGAAAAACCTGGGTTTCTATAGAGAAAAATTGGGTTGGAAAAATCATTTTATCTTTTTAATTTTCTTTATTTTATCTTTTTTAGAATTAATTTTAGTTTTTCTTAGTAAAAGAAAAAGAAAAAACTTGGGGTTTTATATGGAATTACTTGGGTTTTATTGGAAAAACTTGAATTTTTACAAGAAAAACCAATTGATTTTTTTCATTTCCTTTTCCTTTTTTCTTTTTTAGAAATAATTTTAGTTTTTAGTTTTTTTTTTTGTTAATTCTAACAAAGAAAATAAATGACCAGAATGAAAACTTACTAAAGTTGGATGATTAAAATGAGTCTATGTAATCACATATTAACGATGGGTAACTAAAAATGATAAAAATATGTAATAACAATGACTAAAATAATAAGAGTATGTAACAATAATGTCCATGCTGCAAATTTTTTATTTTTGATGTCTAAAATAAAAAAATTATAAAAGTTGAGCCATTCACTTGTAAAAAAGACATTTTTATGAGTTAACCATTAAGTTTCTTATTTTATAGGATTAATTTGTAGCTTTCTTGTGGAAGTTTGACAAAATATTTTAATATGATTGGTCATTGACTTTGCAAAATATTTTAGTTAAATTTATGAATTTGGAAAAAGAAATATTTTATTCGGTAGGTGAAAAATGATTGGGAACCACTTGTATTAATATATATTATATAATTTGGTTAATATAATCAAAATAAATTTCAAGTAAGAAAAAAGTTAAAACTTTTTCTCGAGTTTCTTCTTCATTCTCTCACTCTGCCAACAATTCTCATGGCTGGTGAGAAAGAAATAAAGGAAATATATGAAAATGGAATGAAAATTTTGGAACAAATAACCAGCAATGCTCACGAAATACAAGAACAAATGTTGGAGGAGATACTAATAAGAAATGCAGGAACAGAATATCTAAGCAGATTCTTCGTCAATGGCCAAAATCACAAGCAAAACTTCAAAACAAATGTACCCATTGTTACTTATGAAGATATCAAGCCTTACATCGATCGGATTGCCAATGGAGAGACCTCGTCTATCCTTCTTGCTGATCCCATCACCCAGTTCATTCAAAGGTATGTATGTCTTCATCAATTTCTTTCCCTGGAAAGAATTCCATAATATTTCAAAGTAAACCATTAACTTTGGATACAGCACTGGTACTTCTGAGGGGAAGCCGAAGTTGATACCAATGACAGCTGAAAGTTTTGAGAAAAGGATGGAAAAACCACTGCTGGTTGACCTTGTCATGAAAAAGTAAGCACTACTAATTTGCTGTTATTACTTCATGATTTTGGGTCCCTTTTGTCTCTCCAATATTCACTGCAATTAAAATCTCAGATCAAACAAATAAGTAACTTAAACTTGTGTGTTTTTACTTTTGTCTTGGCAGGTGTATCAGTGGGTTAGACCAAGGCAAATCGTTCTACTTATTTTTTGTCAAACCTGAGATGGAAACTCCGTCTGGTTTAATGGCATCACTCTACACAACATCCTATTTCAAGACCCAAATCTTCAAAAATGGCCTGGCTAAGTTTTGCACAAGTCCTATTGACACCATCTTATGTTTGGACAACAAGCAAAGTATGTACTGCCAATTGCTTACCGGTTTACTACTGCGCGACGAGGTCGTACGGATTGGCTCAAGCTTTGCATCGGTTTTGGCAAGGAGCATCAAGTTCTTAGAAGATTATTGGAAAGAATTATGTTCTAACATTAGGACAGGTTATCTCAGTGATTGGATTACTGACCCTGGTTGCAGAAATGCTATGTCATCCATCCTTACTTGGCCAGACCCTGAATTGGCTGATTTTATTCAACAAATATGTGAAGATAAATCATGGGAAGGAATAATAAAGGAGATTTGGCCTGAAGTTAAGTGTATTAGTTCCATCATTACAGGTAGTATGAGTCAATATATTCCAATACTTGAATTTTATGGTGGAGGGATCCCTTTAGTTTCACCAAATTGTGGTTCTTCCGAAGCTTGTTTCGGGATCAATTTAAAACCTCTAAGCAAGCCCTTTGATGTCTCTTACACCATTCTCCCAAATATGGCTTACTTCGAATTTCTCCCTGTGAATAACGATGATGGAGGGAAGTCTCGAGAATTCAAACTTCGTGGTGCATCAGCTATTGAGTCCTCTGAAAGCAGAATTGAGACTACCGCCGTCAACAAACCGGTCGATCTTGCAAATGTGAAGATTGGTCGATATTACGAAGTTGTTGTCACAACATTGGCAGGTAAGGTTTCTTTAACTTGGCATCAAAGCTATAGGCTGGTTCCGTTAAGAGCCATGATTAAAAGTCTCACATTGACTACCTCTTGTATGCACCTAAATTGTCTTTCCAGGTCTATATCGATACAGAGTTGGAGATGTTCTCAAGGTGACCGGATTCTATAATAAATCTCCACAGTTTCAATTTGTGGAACGACAAAATGTGGTTTTGAGTATTGATTTGGACAAAACAACTGAAGTAGACCTTTCAAAAGCAATCACGAAAGCAAAACTTGTCCTTGAACCACTCGGCATCATGTTAACCGCATACAGTAGCTACGCTGACACTTCATTGACACCAGGTCGATATGTATTATTTTGGGAGCTGAAGATGAAAGGCAGCAATGATCTACCAAAACTTGATGCCAAGATAATGGAAGAATGCTGCTGTATAGTGGAAGAATCATTTGATTTTACATATAAATCACTTAGGAAAAGTGGTGTAATTTCAGCTTTAGAGCTAAGGGTGGTTAAACATGGAACCTTTGATGAACTCATGGATTTCTATGTATCAAAGGGAGCTTCCATTTCTCAATACAAGCCACCTTGTTGCCTTAAATCTGAGGAACCTGTAAAGATACTGAATTCAGGGATGGTGGGGAAGTTTTTTAGCCCCAAAACCATGTTTTAAGCTGCATTGTTTGACGATTAATCTGGCATTGTGGAGATAATCCTGCAAGGTGAAAATATTGTAGGTATGAACTTCACTTTTATTTTAAAGGTTGTTATTGTTTAATCCAAAACACCTTATCTATAATTTTTGGTGCTAGGATGATTTGACAAATTTTTTAAAAATCATTTTTCAAAATTGTTTTCATTATAACAAACACGTAACTTTAATAATAAAATATCTTTTTTATAATTAAAAATAAAAAATGAGATTGTTTGAAACTAAATTCAAGTTCTGATTTTTACAATATAATATTTAGATAAATAAATTGTTCGCAGAATGTTATTTAAATTACATATACCAATAAGTGCATGTATTTTAAATCTAATATTAAACTCAATTATACATTGGAAACATAAGCTAGCTGCTCTCAACTTTAAAAAGGAAGTTAATGAGATCACCATGTAATAGTGGAAGACTTGAAGTGGAATACAGCAGACGAAGAGATTGGTTGCAAGGCTTTTGGCTTCTGTCTCACGTTTTCTTTTCATGAATATAATGTTTGGTGAAACTCCAAACAATGTGAGATTTAGAAACAGAACAGTAATGGTAACAGCGAAGTCTCTCATGGTAAATTAGACAAACATCTTTCAAGCAAGAAAACAGAACATCATCGATTCAATTTAAGTAAGAATCTGATAAATTAGACAACGTTTTCTCTCTCTTACTTAGTTTAGTTGGTTGTTATTTTTTATTTTGTTATCCCTTAGTTTTCATTTTTTAGGTATAAAGTTTATTTTTGAATAGTTTGAACATTTTATATTATTTGTAAATCATCTGTATACGAGTGTTTTTCATCATCAATGATGTAGAACAACTTTCAATCTTCTTCTACAAACCTTTTAAGTTGGCATACCTACTACGCAATATCTTAGAGATAAAAAATTCCAACACGTTTAAGGGCATACTGTCTTCTTTTTACAACTTAACAGTATAAATTAAAAAAATTGTTCTTCCTATCCAATAGGCAGTAAGTCAAGCATAATTATCAACATATAAATTTGGATGCACCTTTATTGGTGCAACAAGTTATAATAATCAATTGCAACTTATTTTAGGACATCAAGACTTCTTATTTTTGTTGACATTATTATTATTATTATTGTGCAATTTATTAAGGGATCCCATGCATGAATTTGTGGTATGATTAAGGAAAACTTTTGATCAAGGAAACTCAAAAGTACTAGAAGTGACTTTATGGATAAAAATATCTACATTAACATTGTTATACTCCCACCTCAACAATGACATGTGGTGAGATATGGAACAACCTACACAGGATCTTCCACTTGGAAAGGCCCGTATACAACCCCTCACTGAAAACTGTCCATGGTGACCCCTAGCTTAGGACAGTCCATAGAGGACCTCCCGTATATCCTATTTAAACTAGCTTGAAGATGACTCGCTATGCACCCCTATAGGGGTCACTCACCGCGCACTCTCCATGGAAATCACTAAGGCGTAATAATCTCGTATAACCTCAAGGATGAAAATGTTATAGCATGATCATATACTATCGACTATGTAGCACTCCATCACAAGGGGTGACCCCTCTATATAAACCCTAAAGCACAAGGGATTGAGCATCTCTCGTACTTCCCCAAGAAAAATTCTAAGTACCGACTAAGCCTTCTCCACTTATCCTTTTCCTTCTCTTCTTTCTTAGCTCATGAATCTTGTTTCATTGTTGGAATCTAGTGCCTTTAATGTAGTGATTTCATCAGTATGTACTTGTAATTTTTTGAATAAACTGGTTTAATAAGATACTCATCAGTATCATTAATATATTTGTATATTGTTCTCAACGATTTTTGCACGTGAGGTAAAATGAAAGAAAATATTGACTCATTGATAATCTAACGTTTAATTAATACTAATCGGTATTACATGGTTGAATCATAATACAGAAAGACAAATTCTATTAGTAGATAATCTAAATAAGTCCTTAGTTTAATTAGAATTGAGAAAATTGATTGAAAGACTAATACGACGTCTATCAAGTCTAATTGGAGTGATACATTGTTTTGGGTATTAGAGCGAATGACTCTAGAAGATAGAAACATAAATGTGACTAACTAGATTGACATTACTTCAGACAAGACCCAAATAGAATAGAACCTAGATCCATTTATGTATTTATTTATTTGTGGGGTTTATATTGTTAGAATTGAGTGACTAGAATTCTTGTTAAAATAAAATACAGTGGTAAAATAAAATAAAAGTAAAGTCCAAATAAACTAGACTTCTTTTATTTTATTTTAATTAGAATAAGTCATCTATTTTATTTTAATTAGAATAAGGTGTTTCAACCTTACTACATTACTTCTATTAGTTGTTGATTGGAATAAGGTTTTTCAACTTATAAATAGGCGTAGTTATCTCCTCTTGTATTCATTCAATTTTCGACATTAGTGAATCTTCTTCCCCTCTGCCCGTGGTTTTTTTCTCGAAAGGGTTTCCACGTAAAATCTGCGTGTTCTTTCTTTTCGTTTTCTTTGTGATATTTATTCATAGTTGTTATTTAAATTTTATCAAATTGGTATCAGAGCTTTTTCAGGTTAGTAGTCTCGATCACTATAATGGCAACATTGAAGTATGATATTCTGATGTTGGATCGTAACACCAGATTCGCGTTGTGGCAGGTAAAGATGCAAGCAGTTCTTGCACAGATGGATTTGGAGGATGCCCTGTTAGGGTTAGATAAGATACCTTCGAATTTGACAGATGAAGAAAAGAAGCGTAAAGATCGGAAGGCTTTGACACAATTACAGCTGTATTTATCGAATGAAATTCTACAAGATGTGTTAAAGGAGAAGACTACTGCTACATTATGGGCAAAATTACAGCAGTTATGTATGTCGAAAACCCTAACCAGTAAATTGCATATGAAACAGCGTCTGTATTCTCATCGTTTGGAAGAAGGTGCGTCTGTGCATGAACACTTAAATGTGTTTAAAGAAATTGTCTCAGATTTGGAGGCCATGGAGGTTCAGCATGATAAAGAGAATTTAGGGTTAATTCTCCTTTGTTCATTGCCACCGTCGTATTCAACCTTTAGAGTTACAATTTTGTATAGCCGTGAATCTCTCACAGTTGATGAAGTCTATGCTTCCTTGGCCTCGTATGACAAGATGAAGCATCTTGTGGCTGGATCTGACTCTCAGGGAGAGGGTCTCATTATTCGTGGAAGACAAGATCGTAACAGTGATGATAATTGTGGGAGGACAAAAGAATGAAACCCCCGCAGTAAATCTAAAGGTAGATCGAGATCTTCAAACAGAGGTAAATTAAACTTGTAACTTCTGCAAGAAGAAAGGGCACATTAAGAAAGAGTGCTACAAGTTACAAAATAAGATCAAAAGGGAGGTAGAGAATCAAAAGGGAAAACAACCAGAACAATCCGGTGAAGCTGATGTAGTAGAAGACTACAATGATGGTAAACTCCTACTTGCTTCTGTCGACAATTCTAAAGTGAGCGAGGAGTGGATCCTCGATTCTGGTTGCACCTTCCATATGAGTCCTAATCGAGATTGGTTTACAACATATGAAGGTGTGTTTGAAGGTGTTGTTTTAATGGAAAATAATGCTTCATGTAAAATCGCAAGTGTTGGCACAATCAAAATAAAGATGTTTGATAGGGTTGTTCGAACTCTTAGTGGCGTTAGACATGTACCAGAATTGAAAAGGAATTTAATTTTGTTAAGTACTCTTGATTCAAAAGGACACAGGTGCATAGCTAAAAGTGGGGTTCTAAAGATTAGTAAGAGTTCCCTCGTTGTGATGAAAGGATAGAGAGAGACTTCCAAATTATATGTTTTGCAAGGTTCAACTATTATTGGTGATGCTGCAGTCGCTTCCTCTTCCTTGCCAGATGATGATATTACTAGACTTTGGCATATGCGTCTAGGGCATATGAGTGAAAACGACATGGTAGAATTGAGTAAAAGAGGACTTCTTGATGGCAAGATATTAGCAAACTGAAGTTTTGTGAACATTGCATTTTTGGGAAGTAAAAGAGAGTACGATTCACTAGAGGAATACATAACACGAAGGGAATATTAAATTATATTCATTTTGATCTTTGGGGACCATCTAGAGTGCCTTCGAGAGGTGGAGCTAATTATATGCTAACTCTTATTGATGATTTTTCCAGAAAAGTTTGGGCATTCTTTTTGAAGCAGAAAAGAGATGTGTTTTTCGCATTCAAGTCTTGGAAAATTATGCTTAAAAAACAGACAAGAAAACAGATAAAATACCTCCGCACATATAATGGCTTGGAGTTCTGTTATGATGAGTTTAATGAATTGTGCAAATTAGAAGGGATCATGAGACATTTGACAGTTCGTCATACTCCACAGCAAAACGACATTGCAGAATGAATGAACAGAACAATCATGGAGAAGGTTCGATGTATGTTGTCGAATACTAATTTACCAAAGTCGTTTGGGGCTGAAGCAGCCTCTACTACATGTTTTTTGATCAACCAATCTCAATCCATTGCCATTAAGAAAAAGACTCCACAAGAGATATGGTCTGGTAAGCCTCCTGATTATTCTGATATAAAGATTTTTGGGTGTCCTGCTTATGCTTATGTTGATAATGGAAAATTGGAACCAAGATCCATTAAATGTGTTTTTCTTGGTTTTAAAGTTGGTGTAAAAGGGAATAAGTTATGGTGTCCTAAAAATAGAAAAGTTGTAATTAGCAAAGATGTTGTTTTTGATGAAACTGCTATGTTACCTAACTTATCTCTTAAAGACTCTTCCAGTAAAGAACAACAAAAGCAGGTGGAGTTTCAGATTGATTCAGTATCTATAACAGAGTCAACTTCTCAAGTTAGTACAGAAGTTCAGAATAGAGTTACTTCATCACCACAATATTCTATTACCAAAAATAGACCTAGAAGAGAAATTAAACCTCCGAAGAGGTACGCTGAGGCTAATCTAGTAGCTTATGCTTTAAACGTGGCTGAAGATATTGATGCAAATCAAGAGCCATCTACTTATTTCGAGGCAGTAAGTTGTGAAAACTCAGAACAGTGGATGACTGCCATACAAGAAGAGATGGAATCACTCCATAAGAATAAAACGTGGGACTTAGTGAAGCTTCCAAAGGGTAAAAGGGTCGTTCATTGTAAATGGGTATTCAAGAGGAAAGAAGGGATTCTAGGAATTGAAGAACCTAGATATAAAGCAAGACTTGTTGCAAAAGGTTACAGTCAGGTTCCCTGTGTAAACTTCACAGATGTGTTTTCTCCAGTTGTGAAACACAGTTCGATTCGAGCCTTACTTGGTATTGTGGCCATGTATGATTTGGAGCTTGATCCGTTAGATGTAAAAACAGTGTTCTTGCATGGAGAACTTGAGGAAGATATTTACATGCAACAACCAAAGGGCTTTATAGTCTCAGAAAAGGAGGACTATGTTTGCTTGTTGAAAAAGTCCCTTTATGGTTTGAAATAGTCACCAAGGCAATGGTACAAGAGGTTTGATTCTTTTATGACTACCCATGATTTCAAAAGAAGTAGTTTTGATAGTTGTGTTTATTTTAAGAAAAATGGTGATGGTTCTTTTGTATATCTACTCCTTTATGTTGATGACATGCTGATAGTAGCAAAAGATAAAGAAGAGATAAGAAAGGTTAAAGCCCAACTTAGTGAAGAATTTGAGATGAAAGATTTAGGAGCAGCAAAGAAGATGCTTGGGATGGAGATTCTTAGAGATAGAAAGGCATGTAAGTTGTACCCAAGTCAGAAAGGGTAGATTGAGAAAGTTCTTTGCAGGTTCAATATGCAGAGTGCCAAGCCTGTTAGTACTCCATTAGCAGCCCACTTCAGACTTTCATTGGCTTTGTCTCCGTAATCAGATGATGAGATTGATTACATGTCACGTGTACCATATTCTAGTGCAGTGGGTTCTCTAATGTATGCTATGGTTTGCTCACGTCCAGATTTGTCATATGCAGTTAGTGCAGTTAGTAGATACATGGCGAATCCCGATAAAGAACACTAGAAAGCAGTTCAGTGGATTTTGAGATACTTACGAGGTACCACTGATGTTTGCTTACAGTTTGGAAGAACTAAAGATGGAGTCATTGGGTATGTTGATGCTGATTTTGCTGGAGACCTAGATAGGAGAAGATCTCTTACAGGGTATGTCTTTACAATTGGGGGTTGTGCAATTAGTTGGAAAGCTACTTTGCAAACTACAATTGTTTTGTCTACCACTGAAGCTGAGTACATGGTAATTACCGAAGCTTGTAAAGAAGTTATTTCGTTAAAAGGACTCTTTGGTGAATTGAATAAAGATCTTCAGGTTGGTACAATATTTTGTGACAGTCAAACTTCTATTTTTCTTACGAAAGATCAAATGTTTCATGAGAGAACAAAGCACATTGATGTTCGGTATCATTTTGTGCGTGATACTATTGCTCGTGGAGATTTTGTTGTGAGCAAAGTTAATACTCATGAAAATCCTGCAGATATGATGACTAAGTCACTTCCCATAACCAAGTTTGAGTATTGCATGGACTTGGTTGGTGTTTATTTTTGAAGAATACCCCTTAAGAGGTTTAGTGGAAGAGGTGGAGAACTTGTTCGTTAAGAGTTCTTGTTCGTAGAGAATTCTTATCAAGGTGGAGATTGTTAGAATTGGGTGACTAGAATTCTTGTTAAAATAAAATACAATGGTAAAATAAAATAAAAGTAAAGTCCAAATAAACTAGACTTCTTTTATTTTATTTTAATTAGAATAAGTCATCTATTTTATTTTAATTAGAATAAGGTGTTTCAACCTTACTACGTTACTTCTATTAGTTGTTGATTGGAATAAGGTTTTTCAACCTATAAATAGGCGTAGTTATCTCCTCTTGTATTCATTCAATTTTCGACATTAGTGAATCTTCTTCTCCTTTGCCCGTGGTTTTTTTCTCGAAAGGGTTTCCACGTAAAATCTGCGTGTTCTTTCTTTTCGTTTTCTTTGCGATATTTATTCATTGTTGTCATTTAAATTTTATCAGTGTGACATACCTTAATCATGAACAAATGATGAACTATGTATGTGTAACTCATATACTTTGATGTAAATGAAAGTCTGAGTTCAAATAGATAAGAAACCAAAAACTGGTGCGTTAGGTATACGACTTCATGAGGTGGCATCATTCCACAAAAGTGAAATTCAAAACTCAATAAGGGCTCATCGACATTACATGATAGATGAAAAGTAACGTGGTCACGTGTCATTTGTCTTAATGATAAGTTATTTAATTACTATTTGATAATAACTGACTTTTCATGAAGGAAGATATAATAGTTACCATGAGATAAAATAGGATCATATTGGGAGAACAAATTTATTCCAAAGAGATTAAGGATCTCTTATGAAGGTAACACATTAATGATAAGGTCATTAGACGAGCACTTAATGAATAGCTTTCATAATAATATATAATAAAGGAGAGCTTAGTTATAATATTTTATTGGAATGATTTCATGACTAAATAATATTATAGTTAATAGACGAAAAGTCAAAATTTAATTACAAATTATTTGAGCCCTAGTTCTATTTTAAGGGAAAAACACATAATTCCAGTTATAGAGAGAATTTACTTTTCTACTGAAGTTAATAAAATTTTTATTCTATGTAATTGGTTTGTTATAATTTGAGCTTATGCTCAAAGTAGTTCATGGTTCGAGAATAATGGAGAAGGTCATATGGTAGAAAGTTGGGATTGACTTAACCGCATCTTACAAAGCACAAGTATAATTTCAGTTATCATTTATTGCTATAAATATCACAATGACTCAATTTTTTAAAAATTAAACTTTTATTGTGCTTAAAAATATTATTTTCTAAATCTATTTTCCAACATTCTTCACTTGTCACAGGTGAACCGACACTCCTCTCCACCACCTGCTCCCCCTTGTCTTCCTCCATGTATCAACAATCATAGTTCATAATATGTTGGTTGGTTAAAGTGAAATTTTAGAGATATATTTTAATCACACTAGTTCTATTCACGAATATTATGGTGCCTATACATTGAAGACTCGTTTTACCATTTTGAGTATGAAATATAGAGAGCACAATTTATTTGTTGTAAGGAACATTACTAAGTGCAATTTGAGTGTAATCAAACTGGCTTAGTATTTTGTCTTAGTAAGGAAAGTTTAATCATTATAATTTTTTGGGATTGAGACTGCAAATAGTGTGAGCGAAGTTGAGTTTAAATTCGCTCTTGTACTATGAAATTATAGTAAATTACTCTCTGAATAAATTCAGTGCATGTAGGATTTAAATCCAAATAGTGTGAACAAAGTTACACTATATTTCAGTTTAAAAAGGACTTTTTGCTAAATAAGTCTTTTTGGGTTGAAGGGTTACTAAACAACCCTCATTTAGCCACTTTTTTTGACTTTTCAACCTGAAAAATTTGTCAAAATGAGAAGTTATTTTTATGGTCAGTGACAGCCCAAACGGGCTTTTAAAATTTTTATTATCTTTTTTAACCTCAAAGGTCTGGCACCTATTTCTTCTTCCTTCCTTCTTTTTCTTCTTTAATTTTTCTGCTCTTTTACTTTCCCTTCTTTCTCCCCTTCCATTTTCTTCTTTCTTCCATTTTAAAGCTGTTTTTTTATCAACTTTTCTCTTCTTTCATCTTTTTCAGCTCCAACGGGTAGTTGCTATTACTCCTCCGGTAAGTGCTATGGTTATTCATCGATTTTTGGGTTTGGATTTATTTGATCTTTATGAGAACAGCTTATCTTTTGTACCTAAGTCAATATCTTCATGGTCTTGTGTCCATTGATCTTAGTCACAATTCTTTGGATGGCCCAATTCCAGATTACTTTGGCAACATCTCGTTTCTTGAAGTTCTAGATCCAAGTTTTAATCATCTTGATTAATCAATACCCAACTCCTTGTACAGTTTAAACCGTCTTCGATTCCTTAGTCTGAGTGCTAACCAGTTACAAGGAACAATCTCGAGTGCCATTGGGAACTTGAGCTCTGTTACTCACCTCTATCTTTTTAGTAATTATATGTTGGAAGGAAGATTACCAACCTCTCTGGAATATCTGTGCAAATTGAAGGAGTTGGATTTGTCATATAATAAAATTGAAGGTGGAATATTAGAAATCCTACAGAGTTTGTCATCATGTTGTTCGGGTTCCTTAGAGTCATTGAGTATGACCTATAACCAACTTTCTGGCCATTTAACTAATCAACTTGGACAATTTAAAAATCTATCTTTCTTGTCCCTTGCTCTAAACAATATTTCTGGTCTCATTCCATCATCGATAGGGGAGTTGACATCTTTGAAATTCTTTTTTATTTTTAAAAATCAATTCCTGTAACGACTGTATCGATAAGTGACCAAATTATTATATTTTGATAGTTGAAGATAGTAGGGTAAAGTCACACATATCATTCATCAATATACGAGAATATATATACATACCATATCGCACTTAGAATCAAAATAGGGGAACTACTCCTATTCGCCCTGAACATCCTATATATAATATAGAAAACTACTCCTATTTTCCCTCTACTTCCTTTAATATAGAAAACTACTCCTTTAAATAAATTATCTCATAATATTGCATACTAATCTTCCTATAATAACCCCCTCAACTTAGAGCATGCAAATCATAAATGTCCAACTTGCTAAGACAATAATCAAATTGTTTCTTTCCTAAAGCCTTTGTAAATATAATTGCTAGTTGATTTTTAGTAGAGACATATGAAGGAGAAAGAAGACCCTCCTAAATTACTTCATACATTCGTGGTTAACAGGCAATATGCAGGGCAAACTGACTATCACAAAACAAAGGAATAGCTTTAGGGTAATGCACCTCAAGATTGAGTAGTAGAGCCATTAACCATTTCAATCCATAAGTAATAGAGGCCATAGAACGATACTCTGTGTTAGTTGAGGATCAAAAGATAGTGTGTTGCTTCTTAGTTTTCCAAGAGATAAGCAATTTCCTAAGAAACACAAGTCAGCTAGTTAAAGACCATCGAGTGATGGGTCATGCCGCCCAATCTAAGTCACACAAGCTCTGTAAAGACAACTCACTATCTGTATAGAGGAAGATACCTTGGCCTAGAGCACCTATTAAATAACGAACTACTCGAATTGTCATGTCCTAATGTTCCTACTTAAGATGTTGCATAAATTGAGGTAAAACATGCATAGAGTATGCTAAATCTGGACATGTAACAACCAAATATATAAGAGGACCCATCATTCACAGATAGGATGGATCTACAATCAATTCTCCTGTAGCATGTGCAAGTTTGTGGTTTTGTTCAATCGAAAAGTCAACTAGTTTGGCTCCAAATAATCTTGCCTCAGAAATAATATCAAGTGCATACTTACATTGACACAAGAACAAACCTTAAGCACTACGAGTAACCTTAATACCCAAAGAATACTTCAGTAATCCAAGATCCTTCAAATGAAAACAATTATTGAGATATGCCCTAAAACTTCAATGCAGTAGAATCGTTACCATAAATGATCAAATCATGAACATACATAAGCACATTAATCTGTACAACACCCCTAGTATATGTAAAAAGGGAATAATCGAAGTAATATTGTAGGAAGCCATACCCCTTAAGAGCCATAACAAGCTTGTCAAACTAATAGCGAGGTGCCTGCTTTAAACTATACAAATATTTTCAAAGCCTAACACTGTACCCGGATCCGAAGTGTCAAACCTAGGTGGAAATTGTATATATCCCTCCTTATTAAGATCACCATGCAGAAAGGCATTGTGAACATCCATTTGATGAAACTCCCAATTCTTTGATGCTGCAGTGGCCAGGAAGGTTCGAACAATCACCATTTTTTCCACCAAAGTAAAAGTCTTATTATAACCGATTCCTTTAATATAATAATTACCGAGGACAACTAAACAGGCCTTCAATCTCTCAATGGTACCATCGGAGTTGTATTTTATCTTGAACACCTATTTCCTACCTAGAGCTTTCTTTCCATGAATAAGAGACATTATAGTCCATATGCCATTAGTCACCAAAGCCTAAACCTCCCTTTGCATAGCATTACGCCACCCCGCATCTTTCACAACCTCCTTAAAAGATTGTGGCTCCACCCCTGTAAGAAAATTTCTGTGTTTCACAATAAATGCGTCATAATTAACATCATGTGCTATAGGAAAAGGAGTACATGAGGAAGGAGAGAAAACGAGTGATACGAGAGATGGATTTTTCTTAATCACTATATGTTTCACAAAATCCTTTAATTTGGATGAGGGGATTTTTGTTCTCATACCTCGACCCATAAAGGAATCAAGAGAAACATTTGAACCAGATGTTGAATCTTGCTAACCATTATTCGGTTAGGTAGCCACCTCGATCAACACATCCTCCATTGAGACAAGAGGCAATTCGTTTGTGGCGGCAAAGAATAGTCAGCCAACTACTCAGTTTATTCTATTTTGATCACTCAACTATTAATTTTTTCGATTTAACCACTCAACTTTTCTATTTTGGTAACCAGAGTCTAATGTGAGATTTGTTTTATTGGCCTAATAATAAATTTAGCCCTCCAATATTTACAATTTTTTCATTTTAATTCTAATCCTAAAAATTATAAAATATATTTAAGAACTTTAAAATATTTTCATATTTAATTTTTAAAATTTATATTTATTTTTCCTCATCAATCATACTTACTTTCTTATAAACTAAACATGTGAAAAAAACCGAAAAAAATAATGTTATTTTCTTGCTTCAATCTTTTTTATTTAGTCCCATTTTTCTTTTGTTACATTGTTTGTCTCAAATGCCTAATTAAAACCTAAAAAGAAACTCCAAATTAACAAATTTATAAACCTAGAAAAATGGTTGGGATACTAACTCGACATCCTTTCTTTTTACTACAAAGATAGTACCAATTTCAAACTCTAGTGTTCTTGTGTCTTTATCATTTCTAGCTCAAGTATTGGAAAGAGATTGCAGGTCTAGATCGTAACATTTGATATTTCCAATTTTGTCAATTTAATGAAAGAAAGGCCAAAGTGGAAGATATTGTTGAAAGTCATTTAGGGCACAAAAATCTTAAAAACATTTTTATATTTACTTTTTTTAAAAAAAATTAAGATATTTTTATAATTAGGACTGAAATGATAAATTTTATAAACATTGAAAGATAAATTTGTTGACATTTTTAGATTTAATATCAAATTGATAGAAAATGTAAATATTGGAGGGCTAAATTTTGTATTAAGCCAATAAAATAAGGCCCACATTAGACTTCTATCAGGCAATTAATGTAACTAAAATATTTAATTTTGAAAAGTTGAATGATTAAAAAAATTAATAGTTGAATAACCACAAAAAACAAACTAAATAGTTGAGTGACTATTCTTTGAATTTTACTCTTATTTTTAAAATGTTATTTTAACCTCTCAATTATTATTTTTTTTCAAAATGAATTGACTTTTAGTATAAATTAAAGTAATCCTCAATTAATTAACATAAATATATATATTTGAAATTATAAGAATATATTGTTTAATGAATTAAAAATTATATAAATGTCACATTAAAAATTAGTACATTTTAACTTATAGGCGTATTCATTTAATTAATTAGATTGACTTAATTTTTTATAAATAATATTTTATTATGAATATCCATAACTGTAAAAATTGTAATCCTCAATAGAATTATGAGATTTTTATTTGAAATTAAGTCTCTATTTATTTTTTTAGCTTACGGGCTGTATTACGTTATTTCTTTGTACTGATTTTTTTTTGGATATATATTTATCTTTTTTTTCATTATTTCATAATAGATTGAATTATTTATTATTAAATAGGCACTAATGGACTTTTTTCCGACATGCAAACAAGGTGGTATTATCAGGGACAAACCAGAAATCATTGGTATTATCAGAGACATTCATCGGAGTAACAATTCTTTCTTGAAGATCAGTTTCAGCCATATTTTCCGACATGCAAACCAGGTGGCTAATGCGATTGCGAGAGGAACCTTAGATAGAGGAGAGGAGGTATACCTGATCGACACGATTCCTTCATATGTTGAGCACCTTCTGGATCGGCGCTGACAAACTGTTCGAGAACCGGATTGAGGCTAAGTGTGGTCTCTTTGGAGAAGATGATACGTACCAAAACTGCTTGAATTCCAAAGGATTATTATTTTTTCAATAAGCATTAATCGTCATTAATGGCTATATGGAGATGCAGACCCCTGACGATTTCTTTTAATTTGGCTGGGTGTTTTGTGTTTTATTTACTTTATCCTGTCTCTTCATTGTTATTATATTCTGTTTGGGCTTGTCTTGTTGCCCAATTGCCTTGTATTTGATGGGTTTGATTAATTATTTCCAACCTGACTCGTAGTAAAAAAAAAAAAAGTTTTGATCCGGCTCAGTGTCAGAAATAGTTTGAGTCAAATGTAGCCATAGGATAAAATAAAATCAAACCTACTAATATTAGGAGAGAGTAAATAATATAGAGTGGCATAAATTTAGAAACTGTAGGTTTGGTGAATTATTCTTTTATGAAAAGATCCTTTGTTAAGTCCATGCCTGGAATTTCAGCATGTAGGATTAACTCCACAATGTTTGATTAATCCTCAAACAATGCAGCTTAAGACATAGTTTTGGGACTGAAAATTTTCCCCACCATCCCTGAATTCAATATCTTTACGGCTTCCTCAGATTTAAGGCAACAAGGTGGCTTGTATTGGGTAATGGAAGCTCCCTTTGATATATAGACATCCATGAGTTCATCAAAGCTTCCTTGTTTAACCACACTTAGCTCTAAAGCTTAAATTGCACCACCTTTCCTAAGTGATATACATGTAAAATCAAAGGATTCTTCCACTATACAGCAGCATTATTCCATTATCCTGGCATCAAGTTTTGGTAAATCGTTGCTGCCTTTCATCTACAGATCCCAAAATAATACATATCGACCCGGTGTCGACAAGGTGTAGGAATAGCTACTGTATGTAGTCAACATGATGCCAAATGGTTTGAGGATGAGTTTTGCATTCATGATTGCTTTCGGGTTTTCTTTAGTTGTATTGTCTGTATCTATACTCAAAACCACATTCTGTCGTTCTATAAATCTAAACTATGGAGATTTATTATAGAATCCGGTAACCTTCAGAACGTCTCCGACTCTTTATCGATATAGACCTGATAAAGATGATTACAACACATTTAGGTGCGCAGAAGAGGTAGTCAATGTGAGACTTTTAACCGTATCTCTTGATGGAACCACGTATAGCTTTGATGCCGAGTTAAAGAAATCTACCTGCCATAGTTGTGACAACAACTTCGTAGTATTGACCAAGCTTCACATACTCAAGATCGACTGGTATGTCTATAATCCTAGTTTCTTGAGCCTTTCCTGCACCATCTTTGTTCACAGGGAGAAATTCGAAGTAGGCCGTGTTTGGGAAAAAGGTGTAAGAGACGTTGAAGTAATGGAATATATTGGCTCGTGTTATTTTTCTACTTTTTATTTTTCGATATATTTTTTGTTTTTTTCCTACTTAATCAAATAAACCCTAAATTCAATGTATGCCTCCAAAACCCAACTGCCCAATATTGAATGTAATTCAATTATTGATAAAATTTAAATATCAATAATGAATAAATATCGTAAAGAAAACGAAAAGAAAGAACACACAGATTTTACGTGGAAACCTTTTCGGAAAAAAAACCACCGGCAGAGGAGAAAAAGATTCACTAATATCTAAAATTGAATAATACAAGAGGAGATAACTACGCCTATTTATAGGTTGAAAAACCTTATTCCAATCAACAACTAATAGGAGTAACGTAGTAAGGTTGGAACACCTTATTCTAATTAAAATAAAATAAAAGAAGCCTAGTTTATTTGGACTTTACTTTTATTTTATTTTACCACTGTATTTTATTTTAACAAGAATTCTAGTCACCAAATTCTAACAATCTCCACCTTGACAAGAATTCTCTACGAACAAGAACTCTCAACGAACAAGTTCTCCACCTCTTCCACTAAACCCCTTGAGAGGTATTCTTCAACATGAACACCAACCAAGTTCATGCAATACTCAAACTTGGTTATGGGAAGTGACTTAGTCATCATATCTGCAAGATTTTCATAAGTATTAACTTTGCTCACAACAACATCGCCACGAGCAATAATATCACGCACAAAATGATACTGAACATCAATGTGCTTTGTTCTCTCATGAAACATTTGATCTTTCGTAAGAAAAATGGCACTTTGATTGTCACAAAATATTGTACCAATCTGAATATCTTTATTCAATTCACCAAAGAGTCCTTTTAACCAAATAACTTCTTTACACGCTTCGATAATTGCCATGTACTCAGCTTTAGTGGTAGACAAAGCAACTTTAGTTTGTAAAGTAGCTTCCAACTAATTGCACAACCCCCAATTGTAAAGACATACCCTGTAAGAGATCTTCTCATATCTAGGTCTCTAGCAAAATCAGCATCAACATACCCAATGACTCCATCTTTAGTTCTTCCAAACTGTAAGCAAACATCAGTGGTACCTCGTAAGTACCTCAAAATCCATTGAACTGCTTTCCAGTGTTCTTTACCGAGATTCGCCATGTATCTACTAACTGCACTGACTGCATATGACAAATCTGGACGTGAGCAAACCATAGCATACATTAGAGAACCCACTGCACTAGAATATGGTACACGTGACATGTAATCAATTTCATCATCTAATTGCGGAGACAAAGCCGATAAAAGTCTGAAGTGGGCTGCTAATGGAGTACTAACAAGCTTGGCACTCTGCATATTGAACTTGTAAAGAACTTTCTCAATATACCCTTTCTGGCTTAGGTACAACTTACATGCCTTTCTATCTCTAAGAATCTCCATCCCAAGCATATTCTTTGCTGCTCCTAAATCTTTCATCTCAAATTCTTCACTAAGTTGGACTTTAACCTTTCTTATTTCTTCTTTATCTTTTGCTGCTATCAGCATGTCATCAACATAAAGGAGTAGATATACAAAAGAACAATCACCGTTTTTCTTAAAATAAGCGCAACTACCAAAACTGCTTCTTTTAAAATCATTGGTAGTCATAAAAGAATCAAACTTCTTGTACCATTGCCTTGGTGACTGTTTCAAACCATAAAGGGACTTTTTCAACAAGCAAAGATAGTCCTCCTTTTCTGAGACTATAAAGCCCTCTGGTTGTTGCATGTAAATATCTTCCTCAAGTTCTCCATGCAAGAACGCTGTTTTTACATCTAACTGATCAAGCTCCAAATCATACATGGCCACAATACCAAGTAAGGCTCGAATTGAACTGTGTTTCACAACTAGAGAAAACATGTCTGTAAAGTCTACACCGGGAATCTGACTGTAACCTTTTGCAACAAGTCTTGCTTTACATCTTGGTTCTTCAATTCCTGGAATCCCTTCATTCCTCTTGAATACCCATTTACAACGAACAACCTTTTACCCTTTGGAAGCTTCACTAAGTCTCACGTTTTATTCTTTTGGAGTGATTCCATCTCTTCTTGCATGGCAATCATCCACTATTCTGAGTCTTCACAGCTTACTACCTCGGAATAAGTAGATGGCTCTTGATTTGCATCAATATCTTCAGCCACATTTAAAGCATAAGCTACTAAATCAGCCTCAACGTACCTCTTCGGATGTTTAATTTCTCTTCAAGGTCTATTTTTGGTAATAGAATATTGTGTTGATGAAGTAACTCTATTCTGAACTTCTGTACTAACTTGAGAAGTTGACTCTGTTGTAGATATTGAATCAATCTGAAACTCCACCTGCTTTTGTTGTTCTTTACTGGAAGAATCTTTAAGAGATAAGTTAGGTAACATAGCAGTTTCATCAAAAACAACATCTCTGCTAATCAAAACTTTTCTATTTTCAGGACACCATAACTTATACCCTTTTACACCAGCTTTAAAACCAAGAAAAACACATTTAATGGATCTTGGTTCTAATTTTCCATTATCAACATGAGCATAAGCAGGACACCCAAAAATCTTTATATCAAAATAATCAGCAAGCTTACCAGACCATATCTCTTGTGGAGTCTTTTTCTCAATGGCGATAGATGGAGATCGGTTGATCAAAAAACATGCAGTAGAGGCTGCTTTAGCCTAAAATGACTTTAGTAAATTAGCATTCGATAACATACATCGAACCTTCTCCATGATTGTTTTGTTCATTCGTTCTGCAACGCCGTTTTGCTATGGAGTATGATGAACTGTCAAATGTCTCATGATCCCTTCTGATTTGCACAATTCATTAAACTCATCAGAACAGAACTCCAAGCCATTATCTGTACGGAGGTGTTTTATTTGTTTTCCTGTCTGTTTTTCAACCATAATTTTCCAAGACATGAATGCGGAAAACACATCACTTTTCTGCTTCAGAAAGAATGCCCAAACTTTTCTGGAAAAATCATCAATAAGAGTTAGCATATAATTAGCTCCACCTCTCGAAGGCACTCTAGATGTTCCCCAAAGATCAGAATGAATATAATCTAATATTCCCTTCGTGTTATGGATTCCTCTGGTGAATCGAACTCTCTTTTGCTTCCCAAAAACGCAATACTCATAAAACTTCAGTTTGCTAATGCCTTGCCCATCAAGAAGTCCTCTTTTACTCAATTCTGCCATGCCGTTTTCACTCATATGCCCTAGACGCATATGCCAAAGTCTAGTAATATCATCATCTGACAAGGAAGAGAAAGCGACTGCAGCATCATAAGGAATAGTTGAACCTTGCAAAACATATAATTTGGAAGTCTCTTTCTGCCCTTTTATCACAACGAAGGAACCTTTACTAATCTTTAGAACCCCACTTTCAGCTGTGCACCTGTGTCCTTTTGAATTAAGAGTACTTAACGAAATCAAATTCCTTTTCAATTCTTGTACATGTCACACGCCACTAAGAGTTCTAACGACCCCATCAAACATCTTTATTTTGATTGTGCCAACACCTGCGATTTTACATGAAGCATTATTTCCCATCAAAACAACACCTTCAGACACAGTTTCATATGTTGTAAACCAATCCTGATTGGGACTCATATGAAAGGTGCAACCAAAATTGAGGATTCACTCCTCGCTCACTTTAGAATTATCGACAGAAGCAAGTAGGAGTTCACCATCACTGTAATATTCTACTACATCAGCTTCACCGGATTGTTCTGGTTGTTTTCCCTTTTGATTCTTTACCTCCCTTTTGATCTTATTTTGTAACTTGTAGCACTCTTTCTTAATGTGCCCTTTCTTCTTGCAGAAGTTATAAGTTTTGTCTCTGTTTAAAGATCTCGATCTACCTTTAGATTTTCTGCGAGAATTTCGTTCTTGTGTCCTCCCATGATTATCATCACTGTTACAATCTTGTCTTCTACGAACAACGAGACCCTCTCCTTGAGAGTCAGATCCAGCCATAAGATGCTTCATCTTGTTATACGAGGCTAAGGAAGCATAAACTTTATCAACTGTGAGAGATTCACGGCTATACAAAATTATATCTCTGAAGGTTGAATACGACGGTGGCAACGAACAAAGGAGAATTAACCCTAAATCCTCTTTATCATACTGAACCTCCATGGCCTTCAAATCCGAGACAATTTCTTTAAACACATTTAAGTGTTCATGCACAGACGCACCTTCTTCCAAACGATGAGAATACAGACGTTGTTTCTTATGCAAATTACTGGTTAGGGTTTTCGACATACATAACTGCTGTAATTTTACCCATAATGCAGCAGTAGTCTTCTCCTTTAACACATCTTGTAGAATTTCATTTGACAAATGCAATTGTAATTGCGTCAAAGCCTTCCTATCTTTACGCTTCTTTTCTTCATCTGTCAAATTCGAAGGCATCTTATCTAACCCTAACAGGGCATCCTCCAAATCCATCTGTGCAAGAACTACTTGCATCTTTACCTGCCACAACGCGAATCTGGTGTTGCGATCCAACAGCAGAATATCATACTTCAATGTTGCCATTATCGTGATCGAGACTAATAACCCAAAAAAGCTCTGATACCAATTTGATAAATTTAAATATCGATAATGAATAAATATCGCAAAGAAAACGAAAAGAAAAAACACACAAATTTTACGTGAAAATCCTTTCGGAAAAAAAATCACGGGTAGAGGAGAAGAAGATTCACTAATGTCTAAAATTGAATAATACAAGACGAGATAACTATGCCTATTTATAGGTTGAAAAACCTTATTCCAATCAACAACTAATAGGAGTAACGTAGTAAGATTGAAACACCTTAATCTAATTAAAATAAAATAAAAGAAGTCTAGTTTATTTGGACTTTACTTTTATTTTATTTTACCACTGTATTTTATTTTAACAAGAATTCTAATCACCCAATTCTAACAATTCTCATACCACTTTGGCTCCTTTTCCATCAATCAACATTAAAAAGGGTGGGACCATTTCCCACCATTCAAATTTTTTGAAAAAAAATACTGCCTGAATTAAATGTTATCTGCAAACAAATAAAGACACTCCCTGAATTAAATGCCATGTGAAATCAAATAAAGGGTAAAATGAATTCAACGAGTAGTTTCAGTAGAAAAGAAGATGATGTTCATTTTAAGATATTTGGGTTCGAGCACTTGTGCGTGTAAGATGTATATGCGTTATAAAATAGTTAAAAAATATGAACAGATACTATCATGTAATCACACTATTTTATTCAAAAAAAAATAAAGAGTAGGATCACTTAAGTTGTATTGCTTGGAATCCTCTATATTGTACTACATGAAAAATAATATTGGTCCAAATTACACCAAAATTGTCCATATATGATATGGAGTAGCTTAAGTGTAGCCACATTAGTCAACATTCATGACAGAGTATCCTAAATAACAAGCTTAAGTGCCAAGATTTAACAAAACAAAAGCTAAACAACGTTCTGTTTGGAAAATTTTAATAATAAATATAATTTTTTTATATTTTTTTATTCATAAACTTTGTAAAATTAACTAATAATAATAAATTTACTTGGAAGTAGCACACTTGCTAATCAACAATTGATTTGATAAATAAAAAGCTTAAAGTTGTTTCCAAAAATTAAATCATTTGTCCTTTAAGGCGAAATTACTTGTCATTTGGGGCACACGATATTGATGCAATTACCTTCCAAAACTTCAACAACATCACCTCAAAAAGTTACACACCTCTTGAAGGTCAACTAAATTATGGAATTTTAATTCAATTTTCTCTCCACAATTATAGAGTCCTAAACTATAATATAAATAAACTCTTTAATCAAATCTTAAAATTCATTTACAATCTAGTGGTTTGCTTTCAGGAGGAATATCCATCGATTCCCATATATGATTTTGCATGACGAATTTAATCTCATTATCGACTACTTCCTTCCGCTATGTAGCTTCTGGACAGGACATTGTCTCTGAAAAGCTTTGAGGCTCACTAATTAACAACCCCTAATTCTAAAGTTTAAAAATGCACCTATAGCACTAACTATAAACTAGCAAACGAAATCCTAGTCATCATCATTGGCAGCAACATTGGACAAAGGATATGTTGGAGTAATATAATTTCGGTATGATACATTACAGTGGTTGCAGTTACACTGTTAATACAAATACAATTATGGGTGATTAAATCACAAATTAGTACAAAACACTTCCTTCATCTTATAATTTTTAACCCACGCAAATGTAGAGTTCAAATGATAGATATGTATAATTCACGTAAAGTTATGATCATGCAATTCAGATATCGGAATATTAATATTCAGAATAACCATCACATACATATATCTAGAATTTATTTAAAATCATGAAATAGCAAATTATACAGTTCAATTCAATTTATACATATCCTACGAATGACATACAAATTAGTACAAAACACTTCCTTCATCTTATAATTTTTAACCCACGCAAATGTAGAGTTCAAATGATAGATATGTATAATTCACGTAAAGTTATGATCATGCAGTTCAGATATATCGGAATATTAATATTCAGAATAACCATCACATACATATATCTAGAATTTATTTAAAATCATGAAATAGCAAATGATACAGTTCAATTCAATTTATACATATCCTACGAATGACTTACATTCACCTCGCACAACAACTACAGCTTGAACAGAAATTTCAACTCCCAGGCTCACACGCCCGTGTGGCTCCACAAGGCCGTGTGAGTTCCCGTGTATTCATATTCTCAAAAACAGTGAGTTACACTGCCTGGACACATACTAGTGTGGCTGCCCATGTGCCTCACACGGTCTGGCACACGTCCGTGTCCCCTGCCCGTGTAACCCTAATGCATAAACAGTGAGTTACACAGCTTGGACACACACTCATGTGTCAGCCCGTGTGACCACTGCACCTTAATTTCCCTCACACGCCATGTGTCTCAAAGTCAGAAAATAGTGAGTTACATGACCTATCACACGGTCGTGTGAGCACACTCCTATGTGGCAACCCGTGTGCCATCGGTAACTATTTTTTGACAATTTAGCAGCACAAAATCGAGGTTTTTGGTACCTACCTGTTACAAAATTGAAGCAGAAGCAATAGCAGAGATGCCAAACCCATGAATCAATCATATTGAATCCATTTACGAGTTTGGAGGATTGTTAGTTGTTTCCCAAGCGTTCCCTGATCAGAATCGACAAAAGGCAAACACAATTCAACAATCAACACAACCACAATCAAAGAAGAAAAAACATCAAATAATAATGGAGCAACGAAGAAGATGAGATAAGAGAAAATAAAAAAAACACAGTAACATAAGAAAAACAACGAAAGGGGGAATTCTATTCTTTTAAAATATTTAATTGAACAAAGAAAAAGACAATTAATTGATATTTAGCAATAAAAATAATCCCTCCTTATTTATGCAGAGACTCAAACACAGGACCAAAGAATAGACAGATACTTAACCCTTGAACCATTAGGCTCATTATTGTCACAACAGCGCACAGAATTAACTTCAAATGGAGAGTTCAATGCCTAAGGTGCAATAAAAGAATTGATGTTAAACACTTAAAATTTTTGGGGTGTTACAGAACCACAGTATGTGCGAACCCTTGTTTGTGAGACCATATAGGCGAACACTCTAGGAGAACCTATGTGTGCAAACCTGTGCACGAGCCCTGGTGTGTGAGTCTGTGAGCGAACCCTTATGTGCGAGCTATTGCATGCGAACATCTAATAGGCAAACCCCCTTGCATGCAAAACCCTATAAGCAAATCCTCTTGCATGCAAAACCCTATAAATGCAAACCTGTATAGGAATTAGTGTGCGAGCTCTTAAGATAATCCTGCGAACCTAGTTATAGGTGAACCTCTTATATGTGCGAGCTCTTAAGATAATCATGCAAACCTGGTTATAGGTGAACCTCTTATACCTTTAGATTAATACATGCAAACCTATATGTTAATACATACAAACCCACAGATTATTATGTGCAAACCCTATTAATTGTACATGCGAACCCAATATGTGTCATATACGAGACATGCAATACGAACCCTATAAATGTCAGCATGCGAACCCTAATGTGCAAACCCCTAAGTACAAACCCTAATGTGCGAACCTTTAAGGTGCGAACTCTTAGAGTGCAAACCCTAAGGTGCGAACCCCTAGGTGTACGAACTCATACGTGCCACCTTATATGAGTGACCCTTACATGTGCAAGCCACTTATAAACTTGTATATGTGGGTTAGCCAAAATAGGCTTGTTTATTTATATGAGGATATTGTATATGTGAAATTATTTATAAATTGTTTAAATTAATTGTATATGTGAATATTTTTATGAATGAATGCATAATAGCATGCCAAATGATGATAGCATGTCACAATAAATGTGCTAAATAAACATAGTATCCAATATATATGAGTACGTATGATGAGTTAATATGCATAATTACACGAAATTGGGTATGGAAGATGGAGGAGTTCCATAGGAGACAGTGGCAATTTAAGTTCACATCGAAAGTCAGTACTGCAAGAAGTAGGCGACAATGTCATCAAAACTGAATAAGCCGAGATGATAATTTATAAAGCCATCAAAATTGGGTTGGCCGGTGTGATAGTTTATTGTAGTAAAAAGCCATCAAAATCGAGCAATCAAGATGGTAAGTTATTGTAGTAAAAGTCATCGTCATAGATGACAAAGTGAACAACTATAGTCACCGAGAAATCCAGGATGATCAATTTTTCATATGTATTTTGGTGTGTCGAGTAATGCTCGATGGCAAATAGGATGGATGGGTGGGAAATTTAAAACATTAAATTGCATTGCATCATGAATATAAAACCATACATGCATTGATTTACTATATTTTTCTCATATTATTTTAAAATGTTATTATTCTATAAATTAAATATTTTATTGTTTGAATGATTGTATATAATGATTTTAAATTAGACTCACACTGAGCTGTCATGAGCTCACTCTCTCTTTCTTTACCTCTCAAGTAGTGCAGAGAAATAGGACTGAAAATGACATCGAAAGAACCTCAGATTTACAACTTGTTTTATCATTTAAAAGTTCCCATTAAAGTTTTTACTTTATCTTTTATTTTTAGATTTTATTTATTAACTTCTTGCTTTTATATCATAGGCATGATAATTAGTTGACACTCTGATTTTTGCATGTTATTTGGTTTAGGAAATTATTATTTAAATGAATGGTTTCCGTTGTTTTACAAAATATTTAAAGTTGTGATAAGTCTTTTCTTAAAAACTTAAAAGTCGTTTTCTCAAAACTTTACATTAATTATACTATAAACAAATCAATAAATCAAGTCGATTTAATAAATAAATATTTTTTTTAAAAAATAAAAGAGTGTTTTCCATATAAATCAATGCAATTAAAAAATTGACTATACAGGATCACTTCGGTGATCGAATGTAATATTTTCGACTTAATCAAAATTCTTAGACCGAGTTGGAGGTGTTAAAAGGCTATATCAGTAACTCTTGCAAGTATGGTAGTATCTCTTCCACTAAAATGAAGATTATTATGGCAGTATCACTTCATTTTTATGTTATGGTTTTGAAAAACACTAAATTAATGTTTCTTATAAATTTTACAATTTTTAATAATTGTTACAATTTTCACAAATTTTAAAAATTTACTAAGTAAATTTACAATTTTAATCATTTTTATAAATTTTTATATTTTTTAAAAATTTCAATTTCTATAATTTTTACATTTTTATAATTTTACTAATTTTTTTATAACTTTTAATAGTTTTAATAAATTTTTTTCAAAAACTTAAATTTTTTTTACAATTTTTACAATTTTAATATTTTTTATAATTTTAATAAATTCTAAAAATTTTAATAATTTTTTTTACAGATTCTAAAAATTTTAATAATGTTTTTTTTTTACAGATTTTTACTTTTTTAATATTTATATAAATTTAAATAATTTTTTTAATCAGTCAACTTCATTAACCTGTCATGTCAACTATCAACGTTTTATGCCATCATCAACATGTCATCGTTGGCATGGCGTGTTCTCATTGGCCAGCCTTTTTTTATATGTTAGCTTTTAGTTTTAGATACTAAAACGAGTAATGGAGCAAAGTTCAAGTACTAAAATGGTATAAAAAATTTAGGTATGAAAGTGAAAAAAACGAGTATAGTTTAGGAGGCAAATCATAAATAAAGCTTTTTTAAAATTTAGGTTAATAGTATTCATATGGAGCTTTACTTATGGTTTGGACTCTAAACTATTTTCGTTTTTTTCTCTTTGTTACCTAAATTTTTCTTCCCTTTTTTTTTATTTCTCAATGTATCTATTGGATCGAGTTCAGTAATTAACTCGTTTTGATACTTGAACTTTGCTCTATTACCCGTTTTGCAGTGGCAGAGCCACGTTAAGGTCCAAGGGGGCCTTGGCCCCCTTAAGTATAAATTTTTTCAATTTAGTCTTTTGTAAATTTACATTATGGCCCTCTCAAAAATATAAGTAGGCTCCCTCAAGGTTTAATATTTTTGCAATTTTTCCTTTTGTATATATATTATAGCTCCCTTAAAATGGTAAATTTTTAATTTAAGCCCTTTATAATTTATAAAATGTTAAATTAGTAAAGATAAAATTACACTTTGGCCCCCTCAAAAATAATAAATTTTAATTTAACCCTTTAAAAATAATAAAGATATAGGTTATTAAAATGATGAAATTACATTTGTACTATCGTAAAAATTTACAATTTAATTCTAATCCCCCCAAAAAAATTTTTAGCTCTGCCACTGCCGTTTTGGTACCTAAAATTAAAAGTTAACGATGTAAAAAAAAAAGTTTGGCCAATGAGAAGGTGCATGTTAACGATGACATATCACATTGACCAAGTTGATCGGTAAAAAATTATTATAAATTATTTAAAAATTGTAACAATTATTAAAAATGTAAAAACTTCTAAAATTATGTAAAAACTTTATTAAAAAATTTAGGATTTATTAAAAATATAAAAAAATTAAAATGCAAAAACTTGTAAAAGAATAAATTAAAAGTTGTAAAAATTATAATAAATATAAAATTTGTAAAAAAATATTAAAAAGTTTAAGAAATTTGAAAATTGTAAAAAAAATAAAAATGTGAATATCGTAAAATTATTTAAGAATTATTTTAATTAGTAAAAATTATAAAAATCATTAAAATATATAAAAATTATAATGTTCTTCAAAACGGTAACATTAATATATATTTTTCAATGGAAGAGATACATACCTGCAAGAGTTACCGACATTGCCACCGCACAGTTGAAAAGAAATGACAACTTTGAGTTTTCAGACCATGCTTTTTGACCATTTGGACAAGCTCAACTTTTAGATTTAAGAGTCTGCTTGCTGTTGAAGATGAAAAAGGATGAAGAAAAAGAACTTGCTGCAAGTGAAACAAAGCAGAAAGACCAGGGTCAGTTTTTGATCTATTAAAGTCATCGTTTCATAAAGTGGTGTGGTTTTAAAAGTTAATATCTTTTATTAGGAAATTTGAGGATGAATTTAATAAAATTTGTAAATTTGAAGAGTAAAATTTATTGAATTATTTAAAAATAAGATTAAATTGATAGAATATATAAGAATTGAGAATTGAATGTGTTATTATCCTAGTTAGAAAAAGATTTCGTTATTAATTTAACGGTAAGTGACTAAAATAAGAATGAATTCTAATGTCAATACCTAAATTGAAAATTTTTAAAATTGAATAATCAAAACAAAAACATTAAATGAGCATCTGTACAATTTACCAAAAATTAATGTTGTTAGGTAGGAAATGGTCCCAAAAAATAATGTTGATAGGTGGTAAATGGTCCACCCATTTTAATGTTTTGGCACATGTTTCACGGGAGTCAAAGTGGGATGATAATTGAATTTATTCTTTATTTAATTGAGTACAAAGAAAGTTAAAAAAAATAAAAAATTAAAGAACAAAAAATGGTAAATTTTTAGAAATATGTCGAAAAAATTAATTAAGTAATTATATCGTTTTTTTGAAAATTTATCGATTTATGCTGTTTTGGAGAGAAAAAAGAAAATGCATCTTATAGGGCATGTTTTCACTGTCACGTCAGTAAAAACATATTTTGTAGGACGCGGTTTTAGAAGAAAGGATAAAAATGCGTCCTACAAGACACGTTTTCATTGCCCTCTAGGATGTGTTTTCCTTTTACCTTTAAACCATAAAATTTCCTACACAAATCCCTCCAAATTTAATTCTTTTCAACAAAGTACTCAATACTCATTCTTCAATCTTATATTCTCAATCCTCAATTTCCAATTTATTTCTAATTTTTCCAAATTGTATACTTTGTTTTACATCCCAAATGTACAAGTATTTACAATATACGAAACTTATTTATTAAATTAGTTTGCTTTGTACTATATCATATTGTGAGTTTAAAGTTTACAATTATTTAAGTTTTTCTTTTATTTGTTGACCCTAATATTTTGAGATAGCAAATAATAGAATGTCGGTATGGAAAAATATTAAAACTTTGGATTGTGTATTGTAATATATCTTACATCAATAATTAATATTAACTTACACTTTACAGAAAAAATTAAAGAATAAACGAATAAGTTAGTGTTTTCACTGAATGAGTTAGTGTTTTAATTAGCTCTTCTCCTCGATGCTCCCGGGTTGTATGGACATATTAGCTTCGTATGCCCTGGATTCCTACAGTATTTGTATAACCTTGGTGTGTCTCCCCGCTCTCGAATATCTATATTTCCTCGTATCCGAGTTGAGTTCGACTGACCTTTTGACTTGCGTCGTGAGTTCTTATCTGGTACCAACTCAAAAGGAGCGTGCGAGGTAGGTGGCTATATGCTTTCATCCGAGACAAGTGGGAATTCAGATTTCCAAACATTATACGCGCGTTCAAGTTTGTAAACTTCGTCAACGTAGACCATACAGTCTATACATGTCGAGGCACATGTCGCAATTGCATGTGCGCATGGATAACAAAGTGCTTGAAATCTCCCAAAGTCTCAGGTATACACGGTATGCTCCACCGATAACTTCATGGTCGGGTTTATAGGGTTGTTTAACCCGAAATATTAGATTTGGTCGCGAGTGACACATTGAAGTCATCGAGTTCATGATTTTTACATTGTCCCCAATATCATTCAACACCGACTCGCACTAAGTGTGATCGCCCTTTAAATGTCTCGCGTATGTCTCGGTCCATCTTGGAAATAAGATTCTTTGACCACCGAGGTTACCAAAAAATGAAGCTTCCCCTTCAATACGGAATTAATGCATTTCGCTATGTGCCTGTATCGTAGTCCTCTGACAAATGACACGTCCCACTGCTCCTTCAGTATCCCATCGAGGTACGTCACACCATCTCAATTGACAGCTCGTAATCTCTCCAACATTTCATGGAATCGATGTTGGATGAGCTTGTACACTATCGATGAAAATTAATATTATATTCAAGAAAGGCAACCCAAATGTAAATGTTAAACTGTTATCTAGAAAAAAAAAGATATTATGCACAACGTACCCATGTTGATGACATGTCATTGCTTCGAATCCTTGTGGTATCAACCCATGTAGTTAAACCCTATGTGATGTAAACAATACCTAGGTATGGACGATCCCATAGGCTTGAACGTCGGTCGAATGAAGCCTGTATTCTAGTGCCCCTGTTGAAAATGATACACACATCGGGCTGCGGCACAACATGCCTTCTCAGGTTAGTTAGGAAAAAATCCCAGTCATTGTCGGATTCTTCTGGAGTTATTGCAAAAGCTATTGCCAGGATTATTCGGTTACCATCTTATGCAATAGCTAATAATAACTTATGCTCGTATCTTTCGTAGAGGAATGTGTCGTCGATTTGGACAAGTGGCTTACAGTACCGAAATGCAGTTACACATTGCTTGAAAGTCCAGAAAAAATGGTGAAAACTCTTTTTCCAAAGACCAAGCGATCGTTGTAATACGCAGACTCCATTTGCAACTCGATTACGGAACCTGGAACATACTACTTTAGTACCTGACACCATTGCCGCAACTCATTGTAAGATTTCTCCCATACGTTGTGCATCTTTTCTAATGCATTTTGGTTTGCCAACCATGTCTTATGGTAGGACACGATGTAATCAAACTTGCTGTGGATGTGTGCATTCAAAATAGGGACTGAAATCCTAGGACACGCTTTGACCATGGGTAATATAAAATCAAATATCATGTCCAAATCCAATTTTGGATGATCGTTCGACATGCATGAAAAACAATAAAATGGGTGACCATATGTAATAGAATGTCAAAAAAAAAGGTCAGAGATTTGAGTCGATGTTGTTAACCATGATACATACCATTTACAACACACGTATGTGGTGCGATAAACTTCCTGATCATCTAGAACATCGACTTATTCCTAACATATGCCAGTATTTTCCATGGACATCCTGTTCCATGCATTGTGCAATTTGCCTTATATTTCTCGGCTCGAGAGCATGTAACTATTAAGTTGACGTCAAGTTGTATGCTAATTGCAACTACAAAAGAATCTTTAGACACAACTTCTAAATGGTCAAAATTTGTTGACGAAGTCGCATGCCCCGATTTTCTATGAGGAAGGTTTGGGAATTCTAAACCTCCTTCAGTAGTAAGATTGAGAGTTTGCATGTGGGGTGGGGGTTCATACATTGTGAAACCTAGGTCATCCTAATGAGCAATGTCCGAAGCTTCACCGTTAAATCCACCATATTCCGGTTCAGTAAGAATGGGATCTATTTTTGAAATTACTGTAATTTCTATTCATCAGGGTTTGCCTCCTCTACTAGGTCATTATCTGTTTCTTCAGTCTCGTCGACCTTTTCGTTCTCTTCTCCCTCTTTATTATCAACCTCGGTTGCAAGTTTAGGGTTGGATGTACGCTCGTCGATCGTGGTTGTCTAAAGTAGGTCATGCGTTCTTGTAAATCTGATGTCAACTCCAAAATCACTTCTGTTTGGCCCACCCCTGTAACTTGATAGCTCACTCGTGTGAATTTTACTGGTGTTGAACATCGGTATGCCGAGGTTAAAATTAAAGGCACTGACAGAATGTCATGCAGATGTGTCATAGGCCTGGTGACCAAATACGTCCAAGGTCCAAGTTGGCGGTGATTATATCGTTTAGATTTGAAGTGTGATTAAGGCTTTAAGGTTACAATGGTCATGTTGTCAAAGGATGAAGCATAACTAGGGCCCTAGTTGGCAGTGGTTATGCAGGTATGGCATGCAGTTTCTCCTTGTCAAAGGAGCATGCTTTATAAAACCCACACGAATGTGTGAAGAAGAAAAATGAAGAGGCCTTCCAGTATAATCAAGTAATTCGTATTGTCCATGTCCACCAAAGGCAGTGGAGCTTGTTAGTAAAATATGTTACACCTCAATTATGTCACATGTTTTAATAATGGGATCACCGACCTCGGTGGACATAGATAAAACAAAATACTTGATTATACTAAAAGGCCACTATTTTTTTCTTCTTCGTATGTCTGTTTGGGTTTTATAAAGCATCCTCCTCTAATGGGAAAAAACTGGTTGTCGTACTTGCATAACCATTACCAATTGGGGTCCCAATTATGCTCCATAATTTGACAACATAAATTTTGTAAACTTGAAGCCCTAGTTACACTTCAACCCGAGACCGTATGATCATCGTCAATTGGGACCTTGAGTTGCAACACAATCTGACTTCCCGGGTAATGACTCCATACTCACATGACAGATGAAATTTGTAGGTCACCCAGCTCCACGACACCACCACAAATTCAAACATTCCTTAAAATTATAACCATGTCTATCTCAAACACGGATAAAAATAAATCTACAAATTTCTAATTTCCAACCGCAAGAAAAAAAGAAAAAGAATTAGATAAGTGAAAACACGTTCAACAGGGTGTGTTTTCCTATCTCTCCAAAATCAACATAGATCTACAAATTTTCAAAAAAAAAAAAGCATAATTAATTAATTTTTTTAGCATATTTCTAAAATTTTGCCATAAAAAAATAGAAGGTAAATATTATTTTTTTTCATAGATGTATTTAGTAGGAAAGATAAAAAATGAAAAAAAAATTACTTTTCATTCATTATTTGATAGAGTTAAAAAATTACAAGAAAGAAAATGAAACTTTTGAAAAATGAATATTTTTTAATTTAAATATTCATTTCTTTCATTTTTCTCTCATTTCATCATCTCGATTTAAAATGATTGATTTTTATGCGTTAGGATAAAAAATGACTATCTTTCTATTTTTCTTTCATCTCACTCTTTTCCTATCAAACACACTCAAAATTTATTTTGTTTCCACTTTTTTACCTAACCAAACACTCCTTAAAGTGCATTTTCTAGATATCTATACCTTGATTGTGAATTTATGCATTAGAAATGAGATAAATTCATAATGATTATTGAATTTTATAAAAATATATGAATATAATCCCTTCACAGTTATTTTCAAAAATAATATATTGTTTTTTAAACATTTAAAATATATTATTAAAACATTAAATTTCTTTATTTTATTTTATTTTTCTTAATTGTTGAAAATCATATTATTTAATATTTTTTTAAAAATAATATATTATCTTTTAAAATACTAAAATTTTCAAAGTTGAATTAGTTTTGTAACTTTTTTTATTACTGAAAAAAATATGAATTTTAAAAGCGATATGCATTTCTTTTAAGAAAATTTTAAAATTTTTTATTTTAAAATAATTCCATTTCAATATTTTAATTCTTGAACTCTTATAATAAATTTTAATTTAGAAATTAAATATTGTCAATAATACAATTTAATATTTTAAACTTAAAAAACAGAATTTTAATATAATTTTAAAATAGACTAAACATATTAATACTCTAATAAAGTTAAAAGACAATAGTGATATTATCCAATTTAGTTTTTTTTTTATTATAAACCTCATACATACTATTAATAATATTGGTATAACCAATCAATCAGACATCAATTCAGTTACCAATGATTAAAATTGGTGAATATATCTAAGAGGTCCCTCTATTAAAAAAATTTGATCAAATTAATCCCTCTACTATTAAATGGATCAATTTAATCTATGTACTATTAAAAAGAATCAAAAAAAGGCCAATTTGAAATAGAGTTAACATTTACAGTATAAAAAATATCATTTATTGTTTAATAAAGTTAATATTTCCAAAATTTTTATGGTTGTATAAATCAATTTTTTTTGGAATTGAATTGCAATTGAAAAAAATAATTTTCAAGATATTTTTTTTATACCATAAATGTTAAGTCTGTTTCAATTTGGAATTATTTGAATTTTTTTAGTAGTATAAAGACTTAACTTATCCATTCAATAATAAGGGAACTAATTTTATCCGATTCCTATAATACACTGACTTCCCAAGTACTTTAATTGACTACAATACCATTACTTTATAAAATAAATTATATTAATTTCAGAAATTTTTTGTCATTTTATAACTTTAATATAAAAAATTGAAAAACACAAGTGTAATAAATTTTGAACATATACTGACTATGATTTTCATCAACTTTGCTGTATCATTCCAACCAAACATCATTTATTTCTTATTTCAATTTTATAAAAAAATATTTATTACCTATTTAAAAAAGATAAATTATAAAAATAATCACTCAATTTTAGTTATTTTTTTTGTCACTGATCTATGAAATGTTACATTTTGATCATTAATGTTATAAATTATAACATTTTAATCACTCAACTGTTAACAACCATTACAATCCTAGTGGAAGAGTGATGTGGCATGTTAAATCAAAAGTTAATATTTAATTTGACTTTTGAACTATATTTTGTTGTGTATAAATAAAATTAAACAAATATACTAATAGTTTAAGAGACTTTAGCAAGCACCTGTACCTCTGTATTTCTATCTAAAATCATTGTAGCAAGTCTATCAGCAACTTTATATAATTAATTATTTATTTTTGAAATTCTAAAAATATTTTTAAAAAAATTATAAATATGTAAAACGATTAAAAAAAACATAAAATCAAACTCTTTTTTAAATTTCCATCCCTTTGTCTTCAAGGTTTCCTCTCCGATTTCTTCATTGTTGCCTGTGCAAAATAGGCTATCGTTTATCAACATGGGATTAACATGTGGAACTTGTGTACCATGTGGATTGGAGAAAAAAATATTTTATGCGGTAGGGGAAAGATGATTGGGAAAATTATATATATATATATGATATAAGAGACATTCCAAATAAATTTAAAGTAAGCAATAAGTTCTAAGCTTTTCTTTTTCTTTTTTGAGTTTTCCTCTCGAGTTTCTTCTTCGTTCTTCTCACTCTGCCAACTACTCCGATGGCCGGTGAGTCAGAAATAAAGGAAATCTATGAAAATGGCATGAAAATATTGGAAGATCTAACCAACAATGCTCATGAACTACAAGAACAAATGCTGGAGGAGATACTAACGAGAAATGCAGGAACAGAATATCTAAGCAGATTCTTCCCCAATGGCCAAGCTGACAAGCAAAGCTTCAAAACAAATGTTCCCATTGTTACTTATGAAGATATCAAGCCTTACATTGTTCGGATTGCAAATGGAGATCTCAAGTATCCTTTTATCTTATTGAATACACTATTACTAAGAAATTGAAACATTTATTGTGGAAATTAATTAGTGAATATTTTTGAAAATTTAAATAAACAAATTTCTTAAGTTTCTTATTTACAAATATTAACATTGTGAAAATTGATAAATATTAATAGTGTACCGATATAACTGTACATTGTATTAAGCGAATAATTTTTAAGCAAACACATGATCGTGTGACACACAGACTAGTGGCACGATTGTGTGCTCTGTTGTATTTGGATTGCATGTTCTTCACATGGTCACAGTTTGTTACACAGCTTTACTACACGGTTGTGTAACTTCTTTCCACATGGGTTCAATCTCTCACACGACCTGACCACACGAATTTATTAAAATTTCCATGTATTTTGTTAAGTTTACAATTAAATCCCTATTTGTTCTCGAGATGGTTTAAGAGCTTTTCTAAGCTCAACTGAGACTTGGATAGATGTGTAAATCATTGCATACATGAATTATAAATGTTTTGATGATTGTTTTGCTTGCTAAATGTCAGATTTACATGTAATTGTTTCGTTATCTTCTGTAACATTCTGTAGCTCGAGTTCGACGATCGGACCGGGTATGGGGTATTACAAAATATCTAATATTTTTTGGGTCAAAAGTGGTACCTAAACTATAAATTTTTTCCCAATAAATATCCTTGTTAGTTCAATTGTTAATCAAGCTATGAAGTTTATTTAGAATTTAGATATTCAATTAAAAATAGCCATGTAGTAAAAAAACAAAAAAAAAGAGTTACTTTTTTCTGTATATATAATGATTAAGAAAATATTAAAAAAATTAAAAAATAGAAAAAAAATTCAATTGATTTAGCTGATTTTTTAAGTTTGATTCAACTGATCTGTATTGATTTACGGGTCAATTAATTTTAAATTTTTTTTAAATATCAAAATATTTTTTAAAAATTATAAATATTTAAAAAATTTAAAAAATCATAAAATCAACTTTTCTTTTACTTCAATCCCCTTTTCGTCAAGTTTTCCTCTCCGATTTGTTCAATGTTATTCTCACTTTCCCAACAACTGTGATGGCTGGTGAGATAGAAATGAAGGAAATATATGAAAATGGCCATCCATCTCTACACATTCTTTCATTTCACGTTTGACTGTGCAAAATAGGCTACCAACTAAAGATAATTTATCAACATGTGGAACTTGTGTGCAATGTGGATTGGAGAAAATATTATTTTATGCGAACTTGTGTGCCATGTGGATTGGAGAAAAAAAACTATTTTATGCAGCATGTAAAAGATGACTGGGAACCACTTTATTAATATATATGTGATATAATTTGGTTAATGTAATCCAAATGAATTTCAAGTAAGCAATAAGTTCTATGCTTCTCTTTTTCTTTTCTGAGTTTCCTCTCGTGTTTCTTCTTCATTCTTCTCACTCTGCCAACAACTCTGATGGCTGGTGAGTCCGAAATAAAAGAAATATATGAAAATGGCATGAAAATATTGGAAGATTTAACCAACAATGCTCATGAACTACAAGAACAAATGCTGGAGGAGATACTAACGAGAAATGCAGAAACAGAATATCTAAGCAGATTCTTCCCCAATGGCCAAGCTGACAAGCAAAGCTTCAAAACAAATGTTCCCATTGTTACTTATGAAGATATCAAGCCTTACATTGATCGGATTGCCAATGGAGTGACCTCGTCGATCCTGTTTGCTGATCCCATCACCCAGTTCATCCAAAGGTATGAAATTAGAGAGACTGATTTTTGTAAAATAGAGGGATGAAATTCAAAATTAAACATTTCTTTCATTTCAAAGTAAACCATCAATTTTGGATACAGCTCTGGTACTTCTGGGGGGCAGCCGAAGTTAATACCTATCACAGCTGAAAGTTTTGAGAAAAGGAAGTATCATCGTCTTCTGACTGACATTGTGGTGAAAAAGTAAGTACATTTAATTAGCTGTAATTACAGTGAAGTATCAAATAGTAGTCGTAATTCGCTATTAAGATCTTTACTTCATGTTTTTTTTTTCTTGTTCAATATTCGCTGCAATTACATAATCAAACAAACAACTAATTGATTTTTTTTTTCATTTTCTTGGCAGATGTTTTGGTGGCTCAGACGAAGGAAAATCAATGTACCTATATTTTATCAAACCGGAGATGGAAACTCCATCTGGATTAGTGGCATCACCCTACTTAACATTCTATTCCAAGACCAATATCTTCAAAAATAGCCTAACTAAGTTTTGCTCAAGTCCTATTGACACCATCTTATGTTTGGACAACAAGCAAAGTATGTACTGCCAATTGCTTTCGGGTTTACTACTGCACGACGAGGTCGTACAGATTGGTTCAAGCTTTTGTCACGGACCGCGCATCGAGGCCCGAGACCAGCTCGCATCAAGTTGCCCAAGAAGCACTCCGCAGCATTTTGAGCTCGCATCAAGTTGCCCAAGAAGCACTCCGCATCTAGCATATTCCCTTTTGATTCTTTCCATATCCTTTGTAATCTCTTATCTTTGGAATGTTTGATTTGAATTCCTTAGATTAAGGGATATTATAGATGTCATTGTATCTAGACTGTTGATGTACTCTAATCTTGACCGTTAGATGTAGGGGGCTTCAACTATAAATAGAGGCTTACCCTCACCTCATTTTACACACTTCACTTTTGAGGAATATACAGAGCATTCACTCAAATTTCTTCCTTGTCTTTTTGTTTTGCCTTTTCTTTCAGAGTTCTTTTGCTTCCGCAAGGATCTAAGCACTTTAGCTTTGATCAAGTTTTAGGCTTACTTAGGCGTTGTGTGTTCGAAAAGCGTCTAAGACCGCACGCTCCAAGATTCAAGTTTTAGGGACATGACAAGTGGTATTCGAGCTAGGTTCGAGTGAGAGAGATGGCACCACAAAACGCAAGCGAAGTTCCAGCAACTGAACGAGAGACTCATGCTGCTGCTGAGAAGAAGAAGAGAGAGAGTTCTAGGGACATCATTTCAGCCTTGGAAAGAAGAAGATTCCATGAAGGAAGTCAAGGAGGCCCAAGACGAGACAGAACCGTTTCACTCTCTTAAAGAAGAAGTGATGGTTGCGGTTCAAGGACTTCTCAATGACATATATGAGAAGTTAGACCAACGGGATAATTCCCTTGAAGTAGCAGGGGAGGCTACCAAAGCCGAGTTGGTAGAGGAGATCGAGGATCTCAAGAGTGAGCTAGCCATTTACAAGAGAGCCATGAAGAATGGAGTGATGGCAGAAACAGCGTCACCCACACTGAGGATCGATGTCCCAAAGCCGAAGATGTATACAGGGACAGGATCAGCCCAAGATGTTGAGAATTTTATTTAGGCCATGGAGCAGCACTTCCGAGCCATGAGGATCAGGGACGAAGCAACAAAGGTAAACACTGCTTCTGTCTATTTGATTGATATCGCACTTTTATGGTGGCGACATAGGTGCTTCGAGAAGGAGAACGGAGAAATTCCCATTGCAACATGGAGCGAGTTCCAATCCGAGTTCAAGGAACAGTTCTATCCCAAGAATGCGCAACTAGAAGCCCGAGCAAAGTTGCGATAACTCAAGCATACTAGCTCGATTCAAGACTATGTCAAGGAATTCACCGAGCTCAAGCTTCAGATCCCAAAGTTGGGCGAGGAAGAAGGATTCTTTGCCTTCATGGATGGACTTCAACGATGGGCCAAAATGGAGTTGAAGCGGATGGGGGTTCAAGAGCTTTCAAAAGCCTTCTCCGCAGCTGAGTCCATTGCTGAGTTCGAGATTCAAAGGTCCGAGTCTACCAAACCAAAGCCAAAATCCAAAGGCAATGGTGGGGGAGACAAGGAAAGACCAGCTAAGAAGGGGTCCGAGAAGCCGACAGGTGGTAATTTCAAGCTTCACAAGCCTTGGGAAAAGAACAACGAGCCTTTCAAGTGCTACACTTGTGGAGGCAAGCACTTGGCTAGGAACTGCCCTCAAAAAGCCGCTGCCATCCAAGGGAAGGATGCCGAAGAGAAGGAGGCTCTTAAAGTTAACTCCATCATTAGCTCCATAGAGGTTAAGAAGGGCCATAAGAAGAAGGGACTGATGTTCGTTGACATCATCGTGGCAGGCCAAAAGATGAGCGCTCTAGTGGACACAGGTGCCTCAGAATTGTTTGTGTCCGAGCGGGCTGCCAAGAGACTTGACCTTCTTATTGAGAAGGCAAGTGGGTTTATTAAAACCGTCAATTCCAAAGAGGCTCCGATTGCGAGAGTGGCAAAATGAGTCATGATAGACCTTAGAGGTTGGATCGGTAAGGAAAACATCAAGGTAATCCCTCTTGATGACTTTGATTTCATAATTGGGCTTAATTTCCTTGACCGGGTTAATGCGTTCCCTGTTCCATTTGCCGATTGTTTGTGCATTTTGGATCCAAAACATCAATGCATTGTTTCGGCAACCCGAGAGGCTGGAGTTGGAGCAAAGATGATATCAGCCATCCAGTTTAGTAAGGGGGTGCGCGAGGAGGAACCAACTTACTTAGCTGCGTTGGTTGATGAGCAACCTACCAAGTCCATCGAGGTCCCAAAAGAGGTGGGACAAGTATTGGCAAAATTCTATGATGTGATGTCTACCGAATTGCCCAAAAGCTTGCCACCAAAGAGAGAGGTGGATCACAAGATTGAACTCGTGCCGAATGCAGAGCCATCCGCTAGAGCCCCTTACCGAATGGCTCCACCCGAGTTAGAGGAGTTGCGCAGACAATTGAAGGAACTCCTGGATGCAGGATATATCCAACCATCCAAAGCACCCTTTGGTGCACCAGTACTATTTCAAAAGAAGCACGATGGGACGCTTTGAATGTGTATCGACTATCGAGCTTTGAACAAGCTCACTGTGAAGAACAAGTACCCGATCCCGCTTATTGCAGACTTGTTCGATCAACTTGGTGGTGCAAGGTGGTTTACCAAGTTGGATTTGAGGTCCGGATATTATCAGGTTCGTATAGCCGAAGGAGATGAACCAAAGACTGCTTGTGTGACGCACTATGGTTCGTATGAATTCTTAGTGATGCCCTTCGGTCTCACGAACGCTCCCGCTACTTTTTGCACCCTCATGAACAATGTATTACAACCCTTTCTTGATCAATTTGTTGTTGTCTACCTTGACGATATTGTGATCTATAGCAAGACACTTGAGGAGCATTTGGGACATTTGAGAAAGGTGTTCAAAGTCTTGTGAGAGAACGAGCTCTATGTCAAAGAAGAGAAGTGCTCGTTTGCCCAACAGAAGGTCCCTTTTCTAGGCCACATTGTGGGAGGTGGCAAGATCCGAATGGATGGGGCCAAAATTCAGGCGATTGAAGATTGGGAGTCGCCAACCAAGGTGACAGAATTAAGATCCTTCTTGGGGCTAGCCAATTACTACCGAAGGTTCGTCAAAGGCTACTCCAAAATAGCCACACCCTTGACCGAGTTACTGAAGAAGGACAAGGCGTGGGATTGGAGCATTGAGTGCCAACAAGCCTTTGCAGAATTGAAGAAGGCCATGGCGAGTGAACCAGTGTTGGTGTTACCAGATTACACCAAGCCTTTTGAGATTTACACCGATGCGTCCGATGTTGCCATTGGTAGGGTACTTATGCAAGAACGACATCCGGTTGCCTTTGAAAGCCGGAAGCTCAATGAGATCGAAATGAGGTACACGGTCCATGAGAAGGAAATGACTGCAGTGGTGCACTGCTTGCGCACTTGGCGACACCACATACTTGGGTTCAAGTTTGTGGTATACACAAATAATATTGCCGATAGTTATTTTCTAACCCAAAAGAAGTTGTCTCCAAAGCAGGTTCGATGGTAGGAATTCCTTGCAGAATTTGATTTTTCCATGGAGTACAAGCCAGGAAAAGTGAATTCCATTGCCGATGCTTTAAGTAGAAGATATGACATGGAGTTTGTTAGCTTGCCGCAGGGATAACTATTGGAGCGCATCAAAGAGGGGTTGTTACATGACCCAACAGCCAAGATGCTCATTGATTATGTCAAAGAAGGGAGAACCAGAAAGTTTTGGCTCGAGGGGGACTTGTTATATGCTCGAGGACATCGCCTCTATGTTCCTCAGTTTGGAGAATTGTGCAAGGGGATCATGAGGGAATATCATGATTCCAAGTGGACGGGACATCCGGGGATGAATCGGACATTGGCACTGATTGCAGAGAATTATTACTGGCCACACATGGGCACAGATGTTGAAGCCTATGTGAAGACTTGTCTTGTGTGCCAACAGGACAAGATAGAGATGAAGAAGCCGGCGGGACTGTTGCAGCCATTGCCCATTCCCGAGCAACCATGGGAAAGTGTTTCCATGGACTTTATTGTCGGTTCGCCTAACACTGACGGCCTGTCAAGTATTATGGTTATTGTTGACAGGTTTTCGAAGTATGGGGCATTCATTCCAGCATCTAAGGTGTGTCCAGCCGAAGAGGCAGCTCGTCTTTTCCTCAAACACATGGTTAAGTATTGGGGAGTGCCAAAGACGATTATCAGTGATCGGGACACACGATTCACGGGGAGATTTTGGACCGAGTTATTCAAACTAATGGGATCAAGCTTGATTTTTTCAACAAGTGTTCATCCCCAAACCGACGGGCAAACTGAGCGAGTGAATGCACTCTTGGAGATCTATTTGAGGCACTATATGAGTGCAACGCAGCGCGACTGGCCAAAACTGTTGGATGTGGCTCAGTTTTCTTACAACTTACAACGGAGTGAGGCCACAAACCAAAGTCCGTTCGAGATTGTGACCGGGCAACAACCGCTTACACCCAACACGGTTGTTACTAAGTATGAGGGGCCGAATCCAGCAACACACAAGTTTGCCACGGAGTGGCAAGAGCATCACGACTTAGCCCGAGCTTGTTTACACAAGGTAGGGAAGCGGACCGATCGAAAGTGTAGGGACGTGAATTTCCAGGTTGGTGATCTAGTCCTTGCCAAATTGACAGGAATCTTGCCCAACCTAATCGTGCACAAAGGGCTTGTGCGAAGATACGAGGGTCCATTCTGAGTTGTGAAGCGGATAGGCACCATGGCCTATCGATTGGAGTTGCCACCGACCATCCGAGCTCATCCAGTGTTCCATGTTAGCTTACTCAAGCCTTACCATCAAGATGAGTCAGATCCGGATCGAGGCAAATCACACCGAGCACCAATCGGAGTGAAGATCTTCTATGAGAATGAGGTTCGAGAGATCCAAGCCGAGAGAGTTATTCGACGACCAGGTTACCGGCCGAGGCACGAATATTTTGTGCAGTGGAAGGGACTTCCCGACAGTGAGGGGAGTTGGGAACTAGCCGAGGGCTTGTGGCAATTCAAGGACCAAGTGGACGGATACCATGCTAGCCGAGTGACGAGGGCGTCACTAGATTCAGTGGGGGAGAATGTCACGGACCGCGCATCGAGGCCCGATACCAGCTCCCATCAAGCTGCCCAAGAAGCACTCCGCAGCGTTTTGGGCCTATCACCACTTAGCCCAACACTTGGGATTGAAGAGCCTTACAAAGTAGATATGGCAAGTAGCACATAATCTAGCATATTCCCTTTTGATTCTTTCCATATCCTTTGTAATTTCTTATCTTTGGAATGTTTGATTTGAATTCCTTAGATTAAGGGATATTATAGATGTTATTGTATCTAGACCGTCGATGTACTCTAATCTTGACCGTTAGATGTAGGGGGCTTCAACTATAAATAGAGGCTTACCCTCACCTCATTTTACACACTTCACTTTTGAGGAATATACAGAGCATTCACTCAAATTTCTTCCTTGTCTTTTTGTTTTGCCTTTTCTTTCAGAGTTCTTTTGCTTCCGCAAGGATCTAAGCACTTTAGCTTTGATCAAGTTTCAGGCTTACTTAGGCGTTGTGTGTTCGAAAAGCGTCTAAGGCCGCACGCTCCAAGATTCAAGTTTTAAGGACGTGACACTTTGCATCAGCTTTGGCAAGGAGCATCAAGTTCTTAGAAGATTATTGAAAAGAACTTTGTTCCAACATTAGAACAGGTTATCTCAGTGATTGGATTACCGACCCTAGTTGCAGAAATGCTATGTCATCCATCCTTACTGGGCCAAACCCTGAATTGGCTGATTTGATTCAACAAATATGCCAAGATATATCATGGGAAGGGATCATTAAGAAACTTTGGCCTAAAATCAAGTATATTCAATGCATCATTACAGGTTCCATGAGCCAATATGTTTCATTACTTGAATTTTATGGAGGAGGGATCCCTTTAGTTTCACCAAGTTATAATTCTTCGGAATGTAGCTTTGGGATCAATTTAAATCCACTAAGCAAGCCCTTTGATGTCTCTTACACCTTTCTCCCACATACGGCTTACTTCGAATTTCTTTTTATAAAATTGACATAAGAAATACATGTTATTTTGTAGCAAAGTTGATGAAAATCATAGTCTCATGTACAAAATTTATTAAGTTTGTAATTTTTATTTTTTTATATTAAAGTAAGTTTACTATTGATGTAGTTAATTTGATATGAATTGAAGTAAGTTTATTATTTTAACTCTTATGAATTTATTAATTATATGAAATGTTTATTTTCTTGTGTTCTTTTATTTGTAATTATTTTTTGTGGAACAAAATAATAAGATCATTTTAGAGTTTATATTATCTTTCGATTCGATAATTTTTTAATTGTTTTGGATTCCATTATGTGACACGCATACAAGAGATGTTTAACTTTGAATATTTATGAATTTGAATAAATGATATGTCTAATTTTTTATGGTTACATGTTGTGTATATAAATATGCATGATGGCTATGTGCTAAATATGATTGAGGTATTATGTATATGTTTGATATGGTTGATAATGAAATGCTTGAGTATTCGGTAAAAGTGAATGAATGGTATTCAATGTTTAGGTAAGGGGAAATTATTTTAGGTTGATATGATATTAAATGGTCCCACCCTTTTCAAAGATGATTGATGGGATAAAAACGATTCATTAGCTGGTTGTGTCATTAAAATAGGAGGACAAAACCATAAAGATGATTGGAACAACATGTGGAACTTGTGTACCATGTGGATTGGAGAAAAAAATATTTTATGCGGTAGGGGAAAGATGATTGGGAAAATTATATATATATATATGATATAAGAGATATTCCAAATAAATTTAAAGTAAGCAATAAGTTCTAAGCTTTTCTTTTTCTTTTTTGAGTTTTCCTCTCGAGTTTCTTCTTCGTTCTTCTCACTCTGCCAACTACTCCGATGGCCGGTGAGTCAGAAATAAAGGAAATCTATGAAAATGGCATGAAAATATTGGAAGATCTAACCAACAATGCTCATGAACTACAAGAACAAATGCTGGAGGAGATACTAACGAGAAATGCAGGAACAGAATATCTAAGCAGATTCTTCCCCAATGGCCAAGCTGACAAGCAAAGCTTCAAAACAAATGTTCCCATTGTTACTTACGAAGATATCAAGCCATACATAGATCGGATTGCCAATAGAGAGACCTCGTCGATCCTGTTTGCTGATCCCATCACCCAGTTCATCCAAAGGTATGAAATTAGAGAGACTGATTTTTGAAAAATAGAGGGATGAAATTCAAAATTAAACATTTCTTTCATTTCAAAGTAAACCATTAATTTTGGATACAGCTCTGGTTCTTCTGGGGGGCAGCCGAAGTTAGTACCTATCACAGCTGAAAGTTTTGAGAAAAGGAAGTATCATCGTCTTCTGACTGACATTGTGGTGAAAAAGTAAGTACATTTAATTGGCTGTAATTACAGTGAAGTATCAAATAGTAGTCGTAATTCGCTATTAAGATCTGTACTTCATGTTTTTTTTTTTCTTGTTCAATATTCGCTGCAATTACATAATCAAACAAACAACTAATTGATTTTTTTTTTTTCATTTTCTTGGCAGATGTTTTGGTGGCTCAGAAGAAGGAAAATCAATGTACCTATATTTTATCAAACCAGAGATGGAAACTCCATCTGGATTAGTGGCATCACCCTACTTAACATTCTATTCCAAGACCAATATCTTCAAAAATAGCCTGGCTAAGTTTTGCTCAAGTCCTATTGACACCATCTTATGTTTGGACAACAAACAAAAAGTATGTACTGCCAATTGCTTTCGGGTTTACTACTGCACGACGAGGTCGTACAGATTGGTTCAAGCTTTGCATCGGCTTTGGCAAGGAGCATCAAGTTCTTAGAAGATTATTGGAAAGAATTTTGTTCCAACATTAGAACAGGTTATCTCAGTGATTGGATTACCGACCCTGGTTGCAGAAATGCTATGTCATCCATCCTTACTGGGCCAAACCCTGAATTGGCTGATTTGATTCAACAAATATGCCAAGATGTATCATGGGAAGGGATCATTAAGAAACTTTGGCCTAAAATTAAGTATATTCAATGCATCATTACAGGTTCCATGAGCCAATATGTTTCATTACTTGAATTTTATGGAGGAGGGATCCCTTTAGTTTCACCAAGTTATAATTCTTCAGAATGTAGCTTTGGGATCAATTTAAATCCACTAAGCAAGCCCTTTGATGTCTCTTACACCTTTCTCCCACATACGGCTTACTTCGAATTTCTTCCTGTGAATAACGATGGCGGAGGAAAGTCTCGAGAATTCGAGCTTCACGATGCTTCAGCTACAGAGACCTCTGAAATCAAGAATGAGACCATGGCCGTTAACGAACTGGTCGATCTTATGAATGTGAAGTTGGGTCAATATTACGAGGTTGTTGTCACAAATTCGGCGGGTCAGTTTTTTTAACTCGGCATCAAAGCTATACAAGGTTAGAAATCTCACATCGACTACCTTTTCTGTGCACCTAAATATGTTGTAATCATCTTTTCAGGTCTATATCAGTACAGAGTCGGAGATGTTCTGAAGGTGACCGGATTCTATAATAAATCTCTACAGTTTCAATTTGTGGAACGAAAGAATCTGGTTTTGAGTATAGATGCAGACAAAACAACTGAAGAAGACCTTTCGAAAGCAATCACGAATGCAAAACTCATCCTCGAACCATTTGGCATCATGTTGACTGCATACAGTAGCTATTCTGACACCTCGTCGGCACCGGGTCGATATGTAATGTTTTGGGAGCTGAAGATGAAAGGCAGCGATGATAACCCTAAACTTGATGTCAAGATAATGGAACAATGCTGCTGTATAATGGAAGAATCCTTTGATTATTCATATAAATTACATTGGAAAGCTGGTGCAATTTCAGGTTTAGAGCTAAGGGTGGTTAAACATGGAACCTTTGATGAACACATGGATTTCTATATATCAAAGGGAGCTTCCATTTCCCAATACAAGCCACCTTGTTGCCTTAAATCTGAGGAAGCCATAAAATTATTGAATTCAGGGATGGTGGGGAAGTTTTTCAGCCCCAAAACTATGTTTTAAGCTGCATTGTTTGAGGATAAATGAGATAATTTTTTTTATTTCATTCCTTGTGTATATCTCTACAAGATTTGCGCATGCCTCTATTTATAGACATAAAAATCTTATAATTTCATTGGGGGCTACTACATTAAAAATTCCAACTTTGAGAGTTATGGAGATCAATAATAAAATATAATTTACAACAAAATCAATATTATCCAAAAAAATCAAGTCAACCTAATTAATTAAATGAAAAAGCTTATGAGTTGAAATGTACTAGTTTCTAATGTCATATGCATTGCACATGATTTTTTATATAGTTTTTAGGGATATATTTAGTAATTTAAATAACAATTTTATATAATTTTTTGTGTAAACTATACTCATTGTCATTTTTAATTGCCTTAGGTTACATTTTAGTCACTTATATTTAAAATATTACTTTTTAGTCACTTATGTTATCGTGTTGTAACATTTTAGTCACTAAGCCGTTAATTCCCGTTAACAGTGTAACGATAAGCTGGCGTGACACAATAAATCATTATTTCAAACAAAATTTTAGGTTAAATTATACAATTGGTTCTCATATTTTTTGTTTTGAGCAATTTAATTTTTTTTCTTTTATGTTTTTAAACTTTTCTTTCCCTTTTTTTTTCCATTTTGTTTTGTTTCTCTCCCTATTTTCCTACTTTCTCAATTTCTTTTAACATATCAGGAAGTTGAATTGGTAGTGAAGGAAGAAGTAGGAAGTCAAAAGTCATCATTGTCTATAACGTGGGTTTATTAATTGTTTTTTATTTAGATTCTTAATTGATTTCAATGTGGGTTTATTTGGTGAGGGGATGATATTGTTGGGTTTGTCATGAATGAGGTCATGGTAGTGGTGAAGGTGTTAGTGGATGAAATGACAATGATGGAGTTTTGATAGTTACCGGATGGTATGAGTTTATGAGTTTTTATGGCTTTCGACTTCCTCTTTTTTTCTTCATTGTCAATTTGACTTCCTAATACGTTAAAAGAAATGGAAATTGTAGGAAAGTAGAGGGGAAGCAAAAGAGAATGAAAAATAAAGAAGAATAAAAAAGGAAAATTAAAAGAACATAAAAAAAATTAAATTGCTTAAAACGAAAAAATATAGGGATCAATTGTATAATTTAACCTAAAATTTTTATTTGAATTAATGATTTAACGTGACATGTCAGCTTACCGTTACACCATTAACGACTCAGTGACTAAAATATTACAATACAATAACGTAAGTGACTAAAACGTAACATTTCAAAAATATGTGACTACAATGTAACTACAATATAACTTGAGATAAACAAAAGTGACATTGAATGTAGTTTACTCTAATTTTTAAAGTTTATTATTTTTAAAAAAATAAAAAAATGAGGGATATATTTTTGTTATTCTTATATTTTTTTAAAAGCTATTTAAATTTAATTTCAAAAATAGATAGATGTAACATATAAATAGACCAAAAGTTAAAAAACATTTAATTTAGTGCGATCAGCCCCTTTTTCAGCCAATTTAAAAAGGATAATTGTTGCATCATATCCTTGAAAATTTGATCCTTCAATACTTTAGTCACATATAAATAGACCAAAAGTTAAAAAAGCATTTAATTTGGTTGAATCAACCCTTTTTTCAGCCAATTTAAAAAGGATAATTGTTGCATCATATCCTTGAACATTTGATCCCTCAATACTTTCGTCCTGTGCGGTTAATTTTTCAGGCGGCACCATTAATTTTTTTTTTTTTTTTTTTTGGAAATGCTATCATTGGCCAATAATGAGAGCCAGTGCTGCCGGTGAGTCTGACCGTATTAACAAATATTATAGAAATCGGGTCATTTACATACAAAATTTTTAAATTGAATCGTTTTCATAATTATTTAAAAAATATGGGTTATTTTCTTTTATATAAACTAATTTTAAATAATTCAATAGATATGAAAAAGCGAAAGGCCATGAACGCCAATTCATTGGCATTGAGTGTTGGCAGTGAAGGGGTTATGGTGGGAGGGACAAGTCCAAATGCAACTTCCTTTTTAACTGATTCAAATAAATTTATTAATTATGAAAATGATTTACGCTCTTTTTATTTACACGTAAAATGCTTTTTGAAAAATTATTTTTAAAAAATAAATTATTTATTTTAAAAAAATTAATATTTTCTGATGTTTAAATAAATTTGTATAAAATATTTTTAAAATATTTCATAAAAGTTATTAATTTAAAATAAAAAATATACATTTAATAATTTATTATTTTTTATTGTTTAATTAAATTTATTTTATATCTATTAATAAATTTATATTTTACATTATTTTTACATATATTATAATGATTTATTTATTTAATAAATAAATTAAATTAAATATATAATAATACTCAATTATTAAGCTAGAATATTAACAGTCATAAATTGAAAACAACCAAAATGAATAAATAATTTTTAATTGTGTTATAAAAAATAAAAAATAAAAATTGAATAATTATAAATTAACTTCCAAACCACAATTAATACCATAAATTAGTAATATTACCGAAGTGCATAATTAGTAATTCATCACATGATAACTACAACATTGTCCAAAAACCCCCAAAAGCTAAAACTAAAGTCACGACCCTAACAATTGCATTATGATCTTAATTCCGATTCATCTACACAAAATAATGTCACACAAATATTTGATCGCTACAAGAAAAATGCAAACTTGCCATAGGATTTACAAATCAATATGCAATCATTCATCGTTCATTCCGATTAGATATAGAAGAGAATGTAACAACTTGCCAAGAGAACAGTCCACAAATTCCTTATAGCACTGCACTAAACATGCAATACTACAGGAATACTTATGCCAATGAACCAATGTTTAGAACTTTTGTACTAAACAATAGAAGCTAATATGTGCTTTTACTTAATAGCTGTATCAGTCTAACACGGTGGCATAATCAGAAACTATCAAACATGTCAGGTTCTCCCTGCATGGAGTGTGCATGTCAGAATCGAAGTACAAACGCAAAAATATACAGGTTTCTTCTCACTGCAGTATGGTATAAACAAAATCCTATTGCCAGAAATTTATATTTCATTGTATTGAAGGAGTCTGCTAAGAAATGATAAGAAGATAGAATAGACAACCTTTGCAGTAATATCGAAGAGGCCAATAGTGAACCTGTAGGATCCCATTTGACACAGTTTACTTCACCCTGAAAAGCACAAAGCTCAATATATGAAAAGCAGAGTAGAGATAAAATTTAATTCAAAAGTTCTACTTATCAGACTCAAATCAAAATCCAAATCCAAATCTAAAACAAACATTGTTTTTAGTTGCTAATTAAATCCCATTGCTAGCAAGTTATTGAAGTCATAAGGCTTGTTTCATTGTTATAAAAGTTTCTTAGAAATTATGTAGCAGAAAAATGTACAGAGAGGTAAATGAAAAATATTTAACTCTTTGAAACATTCTCCTTTAAAGGAGAGAAGGATTTTAGGATTTAGAGAGACACAACCAAGATCTAGAAACATTGGTTTCATACAAGCAAAAACTATGTGATATATTAAGGATTGGTACATCAATTCAAGCATACACAAGAGGGAAGTTAGGATTTGGCATTTCCAGCTCATATTTAACCTTGATTTGAGACCTAAGCGATATCAAGATCTTTTATCTGATGCAGGTAACAAAAATTTAAACAGAAAATAGAAGGAAAAAAAAAAATTGAGCTGGGAATAGAGATGAAGTTACAGGGGACATTACAGGCAGTAGAAGACATGCATATCATTCAGCCTACGAGGTTAGGACGTTAGGAATTTCCTCCAGAAAAGTTAACTCTGTTTCATCCAGGAAACAATGCATTAAAAATATTTAATAAGAACAATCTTGCTAAATAAAGAGCAAAGTAAATAATCCAATATATATATGCTAAATAATAACCCAAAATGGCAATCAGTCTTGAATTTTGACAATATTCAGAATCAACAAGAATAATGTTAACAATTCAAGTAACAAATTCCAATTCCAAAAAATCCCAGTTTCTTAACAAAACAAAAATCAAATATACCAAATACCCTTTCCCTTACACGTAAAAGCTAATTCAAGAGATCAAAAAAAAAAAAAGTTAATTCAAGAACCAAGACACGAAAGAGCAAAAGTAATAAAAAATCTTTACGCATCCAAACTTGAAAAACAACCAAAATTCAATTAAAATCTTAGTCAGTTTAACCTGAACAATCACATGGAAATAGAAAAAAAGAGAAACTCACATGTGGTCATGGAGAAAGCAACAAATTTCTCTATCATTTCCAAGGAACCAAATACAAGAACTTTGAAGAACAAAAATACCTAAGAAATAGCCAAAGAAAAAAACAACAATGAGAAAACGTGTGGGTGATATGGAATTGGTAGGCAAGCGTTAAACCCTATGAATAAAATTCCAGGAAAGCTCATTTACAGAGTAACCAAAATAGAACACCGCAGAGACTACTTAGCCAAAGAAAATAAAAGAAAATATTGATATAACTTGATAGGATTGGGTTCCCAAATTTTTAGGGTTTCTTTAAATTGCAGAGTTGGTAAGAACGACCGTCAACCGACAGAGATGATGAGGCAGAGATGAGAAGGTGAGGCCAATAAACAGAGATGAGGAGGAGAGGTGGAGGCTGACGGATAGACAGGAAGAGAGAACGACTCTATGGTGAGAGTGAAAAGAATGGAAGGAATAAAATGGGTAAAAGACGGTTTCTTTAAGAAAATACTTGGTTGTGTTTTTGGAGAATGTTTTCGAATTCATTTTTCATTAAACAAACACAAAAAAATAAAAAAATATTTTATTAGTAAATAAATAGAGTTTAATTAGAAGTAAAATTTTGTACAAGAATGACACATATTTTATAGTGTCTGTCAAGTAGATAGGTAATTCAGGGTCGAAGTCAAAAAAAAAATTTGGATTAAAATTAAATTGTAATTTTTATAATATTAAAAATGTAATTTTTAAATAATTAAATTAAAATTTTATCATTTTTAAGTGATTAAAATATAATTTTATTTATATTAATTTAAAATTTAAAAAAAATTAAGAAATTAAATAAATTTTTTTTTCTATTTTAAGGGAGTCAGGCCTTGCTAATCTTGGATTCGTCCCTGGGTGGCACCTCCCCCACATTATTAGCCAATGATTGGATTTTTAAAAAAATGTATATATGATAACTTTTTTTTGGTATCATCAGTAATATATATGAAATTGTGATTTCATGTCATATTTATCCCTTTTTAATAAGGAAATGACAAATTAAATTTTTTTCTCTTGATTTTTAGTTTTTTCTTCGTGAAAACATTCAAATCCAACTAAAAATACTAAAACTCAGAAAAAAAAAATCTAATTTATTATTCTTTATTGGAAATAGATAGAATTTAGGGTTTAAAAAAATTATTACAGATTGTTTTAGTCGAATTGATGAAGTTCTCAAGTTACAAGTTGGTAATGAAACCTTTGAAGTTTATATTATGGAAACGGATCCCAATACTATCTTCCAGAGCTATAAGGAGAGGGATGAGACAATTAATGGTGACTCCAATGAAGCTGATATGGAAGAGGTTGACGACAGCAATCTAAAAGAATAAGTAGAGTTGCAATTAGAATGTGAAGAGTCGGAGTCAATTAGACAAGAAAAGATTTGTATTGGGGACGACCATCAAGGTAATGGAGCCTTGGAAAATGAGGCTAGAGTGGGGAACTTCAAAAAGATTTAGACAAGAATCAATGAAGGGCGGTTGAATCATGATATTTTTTCTGGAAGAAAATGGGAAAGTTTACACTGGGGCAGAGCAGATGGGAAAAAGATTTGAGTAACTTGGATGGAAAATGGGTGATGGGTCGAGAGATATGTCTTTTAGATTGAGGGCTAGTTTAATAATGCTTTTCAAAAGTGTTTTTGAGTTAAAAAGTATTTTTGAGAAAAAGTTAAAATTTTTTTCAATCTTCTTTTAGCTAGAAAAGTGTTTTTCTAAAACATTTTTGGTGCTAAAAGCACTTTGTTTAACAATGTTTTTATTTTAAAAATATTTTTTATCTCAAAAATGCTTTTGAGAAGTAATGCTAAACAAAACTTGAACCCTCTTACTAGGTGTGATTTAAGGAAGTATGACTCTTTGGGAGATAGGCCCAATCAGGAGGGAGTTGGAGATGATCAATTGGAGAACGATTTATTGGGTAATAAATTATATAATGGGTCCGACAAATGTATGGAGGTTGGGTAATAAATAAATAATTTCTAATTATTTTAATGATTTTGGTTTTGTTTAGTATTGTTTTTCAAAAACACTTTTGAAACAAAAAATACTTTTGAGATAAAATATTACTAAACAAAGTGATTTTAAGTTTTTTAAAAGTACTTTTGGCACCAAAAATACTTTGAAAAAGTACTTTTTTGGCTAAAAGAATAGAGAAAATTTTAGCTTTTTCTTCAAAATGCTTTTTAACTCAAAAATACTTTTAAAAAATATTGTTAAACTAATCTTTAATTACACAAAAAACGCAAAAAGAACTGACAAAAATCTCCAAGGGAAGCCCAAGTGAAAGCTTGCAACGGAGAGAAAGGAAACAAAATCAAAGAAAGAAGAAACAAAATATAAAGAAAAAAAGAAAGAAGTGGAACGTTGAGGCCAGTTTTGAGGTCTCGGGTCGTCATCTCGAAAATCTGAACAGTAGGAATGTTAAAGAGTCTAAAAAAACAACATACCTTGGAATTAGACTGATTCAACAGTCGGATTTCGAGATCGAGCAAGGAGAAGTTCGAACGTTCAAGCATAGATTTGTGTAGTTCGGGAAAATTTTGGGGAATCCGACTCCGAATTCATGTTCAAAGGGTCAAGAAGAGACTAGATAATAGTTTGAAGTCTTCTTACCACCGCTAGCAACGGTCAGTGCGAAGGTCCAACATCGATTTTTGGGTTTTGTGGCTGCTGTTTCAGGTTGCTTCAAAACAGAGAATTTTGAAGGGAGTGTTGAATTATGACTCCTATTTCAACAAATTTGAGAAATAATCTTTCAATTAAACTCTGTTTAATTGTTTCAATTAAACTCTATTTATTTGTTTGAGTCAAACTCTTATTAGTCTATATTATTTTATTATTATTTGACCTAGAAATTTAGCATATAAATAGGCTCTTTTATAACATTAGAAAATACACTCATTAGATACACCCATTAGAGTTTAGAACTCCCAACATTTTTGGAGAATTTAGTGTTTACGTTTTGAGGGTTCTTTGTTTTCGAATTTTTGGAGTTTAATTTTTATCTCCATCTTTTGTACTCTTCATTCTTTGCCATTATAGTAAAATTATCTTCGCTTGTGGTTTTTCATCCTCTTCGAATGAGTTTTTCCACGTTAAATTTGTGTGTTTAATCTCTCAATTTCTTCCGCTATTTTTAACTTGTTTGTTGCTTAATCGGGTTGATCCCCAACAAGTGACATCAGAGCTAGTTCAATTTTCGTAGATTAACCCGTTCAAAGATGGCAGCAACAGGGTTCGATATTAAGAAGTTTAATGGTGTCACAAATTTCAATCTGTGACAAGTTCGGATGATGGAAGTTTTAGTTCAGACCGATTTGGAAAAGGTCGTTATCGAGAAAAAGTCCGATAATCTAGATAAGTTAGAATGAGAAGAGCTTGATGAAAAAGCCCTGTCTGCAATCCAATTGTGCCTTGCGAATAGGGTATTGTATGAGGTATTGATGGAGAAGACCTCATTTGCCTTATAGAAAAGGTTAGAAACTGTTTATGCAACTAAGTCTCTGGCTAACTGTTTAGTGCTGAAACAATGTTTATTTACGTTTCGCATGATTGAAGGTGAGCTTCTTAGAGATCAGATCAGTCAATTCATTACTCTTTTGAATGATTTAAATAATGTTGAGGTTCAGATTGACGATGAGGATCAGACTATGCTATTATTGTGTTCTTTACCCCTTTCATACAAGTCTTTTAAGGAGACTCTGATTTATGGTAGAGACAAACTCTCGTTCGAGGATGTGAAGGGTCATTTGTTAAGTAAAGACAAACTCGACAATGAGTTTGGTTCAGATAGTAAGGTAGATAAGCAAGCTTCCGTTTTTGGTAGCATCAAAGAAGCGAGACAAAAGGTTTTGCTATTGTAAAAAATTAGGTCACGTCAAAGTAGATTGTTATAAACTGCGAAATAAAAAAGCTACTGAGAGTAACGAGGAAGATATAGCTGGTGCTAATTTGGCTGTTGAAAATGGTGATTATTTCTTGTTAGTGTCAATGAGCGGAAGCTCTGAGCTTACGTCTGAGTGGATCCTAGATTCAGGATGTTCTTTACACATGTATCCCAACATAGAATGGTTCTCTATATACAGTTCGGTTGAAGGTGGAGTTGTGCACATGGGAAATGATTTATCCAATAAGGTAATCGGTATTAGCACTGTTAAAATTAGGATACACGATGGTACAATTAGGACACTATCAGATGTCAGGTATGTACCTGATTTACGAAAGAATATCATCTCCTTAAGTTTTTTAGACTCAAAAGGTTGCAGAATCAACATCGAGTCGAGCGACATTAAGGTGTCTCGTGGGGCTCTCGTTTTGTTAAAAGGTAAAAAGACTGACAGTCTTTATATTCTGGAAGGTTTTACAGTGACCGGTGAAATCAAACGTCCCTCGTCTGTTACGGAGTTGAAGTCAACTCGTTTGGAGCGGAGACAACTTGGTTATAGGAGGAAAAAAAGTATGACTGTTTCGTTGAAGAGAGGTTCTCTTTTGCATGCAGGTTTTGAAAGTTAGGGCACTGAATTCGAGAAAATCAGACCCGGGTTAGTTTTGATTTGGCAGTACACAAGTCGAAGGCTAGAAGACTTTCAGCTTCTAAGCACGGATTCAACTCAGTTAATTCCTTGCATAGTTCAAGTAGGCCCGTGACGGGCTTTGGCAAAGATGACATTTTGGAAATACAAGTCAAGGTGGAGATTTGTTGAATTATAACTCCTATTTCAAGTCAAATTTGAGAAATAATCTTTCTGTTAAACTCTGTTTAATTGTTTCAATTAAACTCTGTTTATTTGTTTGAGTCAAACTCTTATTAATCTAGATTATTTTTTTATTATTTGACCTAGAAATTTAGCCTATAAATAGACTCTTTTACAACCTTAGAAAATACACTCATTAAATACACCCATTAGATTTTAGAACTCCTAACACTTTTAAAGAATTTAGTATTTATGTTTTGAGGGTTCTTTGTTTTCGGGTTTTTGGGGTTTAGTTTTTATCTTCATCTTTTATACTATTCATTCTTTGACATTATAGTAAATTATCTTTGCCTGTGGTTTTTTATCCTCTTCAGAGGGGTTTTTCCACGTTAAATTTGTTTGTTCAATCTCTCAATTTCTTCCGTTATTTTTAACTTTTTCGTTACTTAATTGGGTTGATCCCCAATAGGGAAAAGAGAATATTTATGAAATTGGTGTTGTTTGTGTATATCCTTTTCTTTTATACAAAGTGCAAACTCTTTCTTTCCCTCTCAATCGTTGCTCTATTTATAATTGAAAATTACTTAAAATTCTAAAGATAATTTGGAGCATTACAAATTTGAGAATAATTAAAAAAAAAACAAATTTGACAATAATCCACAACATATATAAAAAATACATGACAATTTCAAATCTCACAATTCCACACAGCACTGTTACTACTTTTTTACATATATTTGGACCCATGAAGAGCAGCAGCAGCATAAAAAATATGGCAATGGCTTCTATAGCTGAAGAGGAAAAATTAAAAAATGTCATTATCATATGAAGTTATTATCTGCTTTCAGATATTTAAATAGCGGTCGTATAGCGGAATAACGGTTGTTATATAGTGGTAGCAACTTCGAAATTGTTATTATTGAAAATAACGATGTGAAACAGAATCAAACCAATAGTTGCGGATTGCAACGGTAATTTAACAAGTAACAGTCAATTGCGATAATAACGGGTCGCTATTCTCATTTTTTCTCCCGTTACCGTAAAATAAACAGATAGATAGTAGAAGTAGAAGAAGTAACTTACCCCATACCAATTATCACTGTTTTTGGGAGATTTGAGGAGCACCGGAGCTGCGGAGCACTTCGAAAGTAAAAGTACTAGATACCACCGATTTCTTTTTTTTTTTAAATTTTAGTTTTTAGGCAGATTTAATGGTGAAGGTAGGAGGCGGGTGGTTTCTAAAAGGATGGTCTAGGGTTTTCTATTTTTTGCAGCTTTATTTTTTAATTTATTTGAATTTTTCTTTTCTTTATTTCTTTTTTCTAGGCGAAGTTTGTATCCAGATTAAGTTATACGTTTTTGTACAGCTTAGTTGGTTTTTAATTTTTTTTAACTCACCTTTTTCAAATACTTTGATCTTTTCTTTAATAATAGCCCAATCTTGATTTATCATGTTTGTTTAATATAAATAAATAATATATATTTTAAATATTGAGCTTAAACGTCATATACTCTTATATCATTTACATATAAGTTCAAATTGCAAGTCATCGATGATTAAATTTTTCAAATTAAAAAAAGTTGTATTATCTAAATATGTAGTTTTATTATTTCAATTTAAACTAAAATTAATGTTTAAAAATAAAATTTACGTTATATTAATCTACTTCAAAATAAATAAAATTTAAATATGAAATTTTTATTAATTTATTTTAATTTCAAATTAATAAAAGTTGTCTATTGATATGTTAATAAAATAAAATTAAAATATAGCTCATTAACCTATATTTACATTATCTAAACTTTTACTTTTATAATAAAATTTGTTAAAAGAAAGTTATTAAAATCTTACAAAAGCTATTGTTATAAATTATAAGAAAATTTTTACTTATGATAACTTATGTGTTTTTAGAATTTAAAATTCTATTAAATAAAAGTTAAAAGAAAGTTCAGAAGTGTTGAAAAACACTTTAAAAATCATTAAGTGATTTTTTATAATTATAATTATAATTATTATTATTATGTTTTACAATAAGTTATGCGACCGCGATAGTCACAGTGACAGTTATAACATCCGTTATGTCCGTAACCACGATAAATACAACACGATCGAAAACGCTGCCGCAATCGCAATTTAAATCCTTGTTTTCTTCAGAAAGAATCTAAACATGCAAAATAGTTGTGGCAAAGATTATGAATTACCTGCCATTAATCATGATTAGTACCACTCGCAGTTGTGGAATATGATAGAAGGAACATGTCGGACTTTGCAGAAATCTTCTCCCCCTTCCTCCACTTTATCTTTGAAAGTCTTTCGCATCCATCCAATCTTCAGTTCTTGGAGAGTTGCAATGAACCTCAGTCTATCTGGAAGTTTTTCTAGCTGTGTGCACCTTTCTATCTCCAATCTCCGAAGTGAAGGCATGGCTCTTTCATCCACCTTCCACTCCTCCAAATAGTAAAGAGACTGAAGGCTTAGAGACTCGAGTTTGGGAAAACCTTGTGCAGAGCAAAACATTTCCTGTCCTATGAAAGCCTGTTCATGTAAGTCAAGCATCCTTAAGTAAGGTAGTTTCTCAAGTGTTGGCATTGGATCTTCCTCAAGCTGGCATCTTCTCAACTTTATGTAAGCCAGACTTGAAGACAAGTAGTGGTACTCTGGTAACCTTCTTATCTCCACATCTAAGCTCAACTTAGAAATGTTTTTGCAACTCAAAAGGAGGTGCGTTAAATGTTTTGGATCTATTCCTCCTTCATAATTGATGATAGACAGGGAATGAAGATATTTGCTTTGGATGATAGGTGTATTCTTGTCCAACTCCTCCGTGTTAAAATCTTCAATATGGAAGGGCCCTCGAATCTCCAACTCTCTAAGATTTGTCATGTTCATAAGATCCTTTACATAACAATTCTTGGTGTTGAAGTTGACAAGTGTTTGGAGGTTTCTCAATGTACCCAACTTCAACTTTGTTTTACGACTACATCGCTCAGGGAGATATAAATGTCTTAGTTGTTGCATCCTCCATATCACATTGGGTACATGAATAGAGTTTGAGCATTCGCTTTTGATTCTTAAATCCAAGGTTTGCAAGCACCTTAAGTTGCCTAGAGATGATGGCATCCTGCCTCTCCTCCGCTTTCGTAATCTAAGACTCTAAGAAAATTAAAATTATTGAACATATATTTCCAAATTCCTCTCAATTTAGTACATAGCATAGTAAGTCCTAAAAGTATCACAAAGCAAACAAGTGGATTGCAAATTTCTTTGTAGTGGTTATCGTAGTACCTTCGTAGTATCAATGGCCTAAGCTTTTCCTCTTCCTCCCACGATAAAAACTTATCAAAGAACAAAAGTGATCGAAGATATGGACTTCTAATGTGTTTTATCTCAAAAAAAATATGTGCAGAAATTCTACGAACCTTTCGAACTGTAGACAATGAGCTCGCATTTGGTTGATCAACAATAAAGAGGAAAATTTCCTCTTCAGCCTTGGACAAGCAAAGATCTCTCATCAGATCATGCATCTGAAAATTTTTTACCTTTAAGGTTGCGATGTCTCTTTCTCGTACTTGAATCATGCACCTCTCCACAAGCTCCATTAAGTATCGTTCTGCCACATCTTCCGCAATTTTCCCACCATCTTTTTCTTCTTGCTTTGGTGAAACAATACCTTCAGCAACCCATAATTGAATCAATCTATCCACGTCTATCTCATAATCCTCTGGAAAGTGGCTTAAATAAAGAAAACACGGTCTTAAATAGGAAGGCAAATCATCATAACTTAATCCTAACACATCCTTCGGTCCTTGAGCATTACCGCTCTTCAAGTGTAATTTCACATTTGTAGATACCTTTACCCATTCAAGTAAGGAATTATTTTTCGTAGCCAAAATTCCTCCCAACACAATGATGGCTAATGGAAGCCCTGCACAACGTTGTACCATGTCCTTCCCTAATTCTTCCGTGTTTGCATTGACTTTATAGTCTGTATAATACCAAAACATATTTGAAAAAAAAAACAAGAATTGGTCATAATTTCAAAACCAAATTACAGTTTACTAATTAACCACAACATGGACATCTTTCCTTCATTTAGGTTGTTCACAAGCCTTATGGAATGAAGCTACTTTTGCAATTTAGCATGTAGTAGTTTAGGGGTGTAATTGAGTCAAGCCAAACTTGAATAGTAGTAAGTTCGAGTTTAAGCTTGACTCGAAATTAAAGGCTCAATATTTAAATTAAACTTAATTAAATTAACATCGATTTCTAAACTCAAATTTGACCTTAATCGAGCTATTCGAGCTCAAGTATATTCATACTTAAGATATTTTTAGATAATAAAAGTAAAAATATAATTTCATAATATGAAAATATGCCAAAAAATTCAATTAAACTTGTAAGTTGTTAGCATTAAGTATTACAATATTCAAATTGGGTTTAATAGATAACTTTAGTTGCTCAAGTTCAATTTGATCATTGTTGAATTAAATTCAAACTTTTTTCGAGTCTAACATAATTTCTTAATATTTGCTACGTCAAGCATTTCAATCAAACCGCTAGACTCAATTTAACATCAATTTCTAAACTCCAGCTCAAGCTCATTCGTATTTATGTTAGAGCTCATTCATTCTCAAGTTATTTCTAGATAATAAGAGTATAAATATAATTTCGCAATATAAAAATATATTTTGAAAAAAGCTCAATTAAACTTGTAAGTTGTTAGAATTGAGTATACGATACTCAAATTGGGTTCAATATATAACTTTAGTTGCTTTATTTCGATTTGATTATTATTGAATTAAATTCAAATCTTTTTCGAATTTAACATAATTTCTTAATATTAGCTACGTCTAGCTTTCATTCAAATCACAAGACTATAATAATTTTTAAATACTAAAAAAAAATGGATCGCGTAAAAATAATATTAAAGTGACATGAATACGTAAATATAAAATTTATATAACATTTCCTCAATTAATATTTTATTGAATCTTGCCATTACTTTATTCCCATTTTTATTAAAAAAAAATTTTGCATTCATATTTTGCTATTTTGTACATTTTCTTTATCATCAATTACATATTATCAGGTGGCATCCACATCCAAAAGTAATTGTTTAAAGCTTTTTTAATGAATAAATGCTGAAATTTGTCCAGTTTTTTAGAGTGCATTTATTTCATGAAAAATGATTAATGAAATATATTTTCTATATTTTCTATGTTTGATTCATGAAAAATAGTTTGATTAATAAAAAATAATTTACAAGAAAATAAACTTGTTTTTCTGTAAATTGAAGCGTAAATCATTTTTCATAAAAGAAATTTTTTATAAGTAATTTTATTTTTAAATAAAATTTAACTTAAATAAAGCCTAATGTTATTATATTAATAATATTTTTATTTTAATTTTTAAAATATTTAAAAATACTTAAAATATTAATATCAAATATTATAATGTTTAATTAATTATATTTATTAATAAAATTAATTGTTTCTATAATTTTTTTAATATTAAAATTTATTTTAATAATAAATTTTAAAAATAATAATTTTAAATTTTAAACAATATTCTTAATGTATTATCCAAAAATATTTATATTAATATTTTACTAATAAATATATATTACAATTTATAAATATTATATTATAAACTACTTGTACTATAAAATATGAGTATTTTAATTATATAAATATCGGCATTTGTTTAAATAATGCTTAGCTTCATTTATCCCTTTCAATTTTAATGTGTCACTATCCACTCTCTTATATGTAATATATGCAATTTAAATTAAGTTTTAATTAGGAATTATTTATTATGATGTTTATATATAATATATTTGGACAAAAAAAGTTTATATATGATATTAAGGGTGAGTATTGGTAAATTAGTAGTGTACTTTTTTTTATTTCACAAAAAACTTTAAAAATTGTTACGTATCTATTTTTTTATATATATTATTTAATTTATTATACTTTTATAGGATATTTACCAACCCTGATTTTGCTTGTGCAGTTTAAAAACTTCACTGACAATATACTAAATATTTTCCCATGATATCAATTATTATAAAATATGATTTTATTATAAAATATTCTTTATTGTCAAAAGGAGATGTTGTAAATATTTATTTATGTTGTGTTTTTTTCACTAAAGACAACTTTTAGAAAATGATTATAAAAAAATTGTCAAACAACAAAAAAATATTTTATGCAAAATTATTCAAACACCAAAAACTATTAATTTTTTAAAAATATATTAGTCCATTCTTCAGAAATCATCTAATTATCAATTCTTCATACATAAAACATTTTTCTATATAAAAAATTTGTTAAGAACATATATACTTATTATGTTGAGAGTTTTATTTAAATTCATATTTTGAAATTATTATTGATTTCAAGTCTAAAATTTTAAAATAAAAAGTTAATAATTATTGTGTCATGTAATAATTAACAAACAAAACAAAAAAGTATTACCTGAAGAATCACTGTCAGGAAATGCAATCTTTTGAAACAAGTTCCAGCTGTCTTTTTCATTTAAGCACTTCAATTCAAGCAAATAGCCTTTTCTATCTGCGTGTGAAGCTACCTCTTTATTACGAGAAGTGAGCAATATCTTGCTTCTCATGCCGCCCGCCATGGGGAACGCAGCTTTTAAGCTATCCCAAGCTCCAAGTCTCCAAATATCATCAAGAATCACCAGGCATCTATTGTCTTTCAAGAAGTTGAACAACTTGTCTGTTAGCTTTTCATCACTAAGCTTGCTAACCTTTTCATTCGACGAAATAAGGCCTGCGAAAATCTCTTCCCAGACTTTCCTTCTTTGGCATTGCTGAGAAACATAGACCCAAACCCTGTGACCGAAAGAAGCTCGAACCCGGTCATGATGGTAAACCTTTTTAGCCAGCGTGGTCTTACCCAGACCACCCATCCCGCATATCGACACGAGTTGGTGGTTCGAGCTTTCATCATTGAGAAGAACAGAGACTAGCTCCTCAATTTCATTCTTTAATCCAACGATGTTATCCTCGATGATATGAGGATAAGATCGCCTTAACTCACGCCTTGTTTGAGAAGAACTTGATGCTTCTTCTCCTTCCCTTAACTCTTTCACGCCATATGTCTGCAGTTGTCGAGTCAAGTTGGAGATTCTAGCTTTGATCTTCTCTATCTTCGACTTGGTTTTGCAAAGTTCCCATCCCTCATTGAGGATGCAAGCAGATCTTTTGATTGTGTTTGAGAAACCACCTTTCCTTCGGGGCCCAATCTTCAGAGCGAATGCTTCAACGATATCCTCAGCATCATAAGCAAGTTCTCTGATTTCGGAAACCCAGAGGCGTATCCTTTCGCTCTCGCCTTGTCTTGAATCAGCATCTTTTAAGAAGCTTTGCATCCATTTCAGCTCCTTCTGCAAACTGTCAACTTGATCCTCCACGCCCCATAGGGATATTGCTTCTTTAGTTAGCGACGTCCCAATCGTTGTGACGGCAGAAGACACGGCGGACCAAGCCATTTTTTTCCTCTGATCGATGTTTGAGTGACCAAAGAAATTCTAGTATTTTTCTTTTCTTTTCGGAATCCAATGATTGTAGCATGGAATCCAAGTTTTAAAGTAATCCGAATAAGTAACTGATGGAATCCAAGTTTTCTTCTTTGAATTACAGTACTTTATTATCAAGAAAAGAATTTGTTTTTCCATAGAATCCACTTTTGCCAAAACATATGTTAATTCTTTTCCAGTTGATAAGAGAAAGGAAAACAACATGCCATCCTCTTTGGAAAAGAAAACATAAATCCTGGTAAGTAACCTCAGCTTGAAAACATAATCAATTAGCTGATTATATTGATTAATCAGGTTTTTAATTCATAGTTTAATTTTGCAATAAAAAGATATTGTTTCAAGCAAGAAATTTTAAATAAAATCCGAATAATTAATTGATGGATTAATTCAAGTCTTTATGATCAAATTAAGCAAAGATATTGTTTTCCCAAAGAATCTACTTTTACCAAGAACACATGTTATTCTTTATCAATTTATAAGAGAAGAGAAAAGTATCTGGTTATTGTATCCTAAGTACAAAATTTAAGTTTAAACCTTTAAGATGATATTATTAGTGTTGAAAATTTTATGTATTTTAAAAAATTACTCAATTTCACATCTTTTAAAAGAAATTTCGCACAATTATGTTTATATAGCATTTGTTTTACATTAAGTTTATAGGAGTTAAAATAAAATGATGGACAAACACATGTCACGGTTGCGCAAAATAGGGCGCAGATGTGCACATTTCAAACTCTTTTTGTTTCCTTGGGGTGATTTAGCTTAACAAAATTATGGGGGTTGAGTAATGATATTTTTCTGGAAGAAAATGAGAATGAGAAAGTTTTCGATGGGGCAGAGCAGATGGGAAAAGACTTGAGTCACTTAGCTGGAATGGGTGATGGGTGGAGAGATGGGTCCTCTAGACTGAACCCACTTACTAGTTGTGATTCAAGGGTGTATGACTCTTTGGGAGGTAGGTCCAATCAGGGGGGAGTTGGAGATATGATCAATTGGGTAATAAATTATATAATGGGTCGGGCAAATGTATGGGGGTTGGGTAATACTGCTAATGTCAGCAATATTTGTAAGTTGGTGTGTTGTTACTAATTCAAGAAACAAAGAGGTTTTATGTTATGATTGTAGGTGGCTGAATAAACTATGGCCAAATGAAAACTATGATTGGATAGGGAAGGAAGCGGTGGGATCTGCTCTGGGGATTACTGATTATGTGGGATAAAAGCATACACATTTGCTAAGGGCATGTTTGTTTCTAAGGAAAATTTTATTTTATTAGGGGTAAATGGGTGCTTGAAGAATTCAATTGTTCAATCATGAATGTCTATGCTTCTACTAGCTTGAGGACTAATGAGAGATGAGAAGATGTTATTGTCGAATAGATGGAAATCAAAATTGATCGGTAGAGAGGGAAGCAGTGAAGATACATTGGAGCTTTGAGGTTTTTTTTTTTTTTTTTGGGTGTTGAAATATTTAATTATAGAAATTTGGTGGATATGATCATGTTTCAAGAGATAATGTTTGAGTCCATCTCGATACAATGGACAAGTGATGTATGTTCTTTTGAGCTGATTGGAGCATTAAGGATCGACTTTGTTGGAACATCAATGTGCAATTTCACACTTACGGTGATATATATTGAACATAAGACTGATGGAACTGACTCACCTGAAAATGTGAAGACTAAATCGATAATTCAGGAGTAAAAATTATTTTATATTTGAGTCATAAAAGTGAAATTTTTTAAACATAGTAGAATGGAATGAAAGATTTTTCTCAGAGAGGTTTGAGATTGTGTCTACCCTTTTGATTGGTTTTATGTTTGCTTTAATTGGGTATAATCTTGTGTGCCTATTCAGGTGTGTAGTTGCTGGTTGTATGGCATTTTCTATGCCTCAATGACTATAGTTTGAAAACATCGTCAAGCCCTCAACGACTATGCATCTTCCTTTGTTCCTTACAAAACAAAAAATATTTATTTCCTTCTCCTTAAATGAAAAAATTATGATGATCAAAGGTATGCACCAATTTGGAAAATGGGCGTGCATGGTTTCCAGGGTAGGTGTGATGCAAATTGAGTCGGGGGATGACCCTATCTAAAACTGCCTTCAAAATTACCTAAAATCATACTCTTTTCTCTGCATTGCCAATCATTTTTACCCATTTCACATCCTCATTTCCAACCTTAATATACCCACAGATTTTCGTTCATTTTTTTTCTCACTTGTGTTTCGGATTACATGTGATGCAGCTTGACAAAAATATAAACAATCTGATTTTTGAATTTTCATCAGCTAATGGTGAGTATAAAAGTTGGAGACACTCATAAATAGAAGAATAATGAGCTTCAACGCACTCGAACTCATATCCTTTTACATTTATAATAATACCTATGCCAATCGAACTAAAACACAATCAGCCATAATAATAATTAGTGGTTACAATATGATTGCAATCATTAACTTTTTTTTAACATTCATTATCTTATAATTTAAGTTTTTCTGAATTTAATATACACCTTATTTTATTTTAATAATCTATACTATTAATTATATTCTTCATTCAATTATTATTATGAATTAACTACACGCTAATTCAATTAAAAAACAAGTTAAATAATAATATATTAATATGAATATATAAATAATTTAATTTAAGTTCATGTTTTCATTATGTGTGTAACATTTAATCAACCACTCAAATTAAACTAATTAAGCTAATTGAAGTTATGTAAAACTTCAGCAACCCTTCTTAACAATTGAAGCAAAAGTCTATCAGGACATAATAAAAAATCTAGTCTTGAAGAAACAAAGTCTCTATAAGAAAAAGTTCAAAATTAATAATTCTCAATTTATTCACATTCAAAAAAATTTACTTGCATAAAATTCATTAAAATGATCATAATTTGAGTTTTTAAACTTGAAATAACATGTTTCAAAATATATTACAAAGCTAAGAGATCACAAATTTTTAATCTATAAAAAGATAACTCAACTTAAAAATACATGAATCCCATTAAAAAATGAATTGCAAATCTGTTGATATTTCAGACTTAAAAAATTGACAACTTTGATGAATTTAATTCGGGGAACTTAAGGGTGGAAATTAATTTCAAATATCGACTAAGAGAGTGGGGTTCCCTACTAGCTAGCTTATTAAATTTGGATAAAAATCTTTACAGAAATTCTAATTTTCGCTTTGTAAAATGGATTTTAATAAAAATCCAAGGCTGTTAAAAATTAAGAAATAAAGAACAGCTTAATATACATGACTGGATAACAAATTAAATTCAAATCTTGAACCCATCAAGTAATTCTGGTGGAAAAAAGAATGTTGTTCATTCTAAAAGTCTCGGGTTCAAACACCTGTGTGCGTTGTAAAAAGATTAATAAAATATGAATAGATATTACCATGTAATCACACCTAATATATTAAAAAAAATTAAATCCAAATCCTTATAGATCTAAATGAGTTCATCTAAGAATTTGGATTTTATTAATTTGGTTGATTTTTATCAATTACAATCGATTTGGGGCTAAACAATTAATTCCAAGTGAGCTAGACTCTTACTTATTCTCCAAGTAGCTTGCGCCTAAAAGAATACATTAAAAGCATAAATTAACCTAAGTTACCTAAGAAAACAAAGAAACAATACTCCCTTTTATCTCCAGGTAATGACTTAGTCATAATCCTATTCAAAAAGATATAAGTAATCTAAAATTCGTCATAAATAAATCCTTAAAATATGAAACTTAATAAATACATAATTGTACTTATAAATAATAAAAAATAATCCAGTAATCAAAATTACTAATTCTCGATTCAATCACATTCAAAACTTTTTACTTGTACAATCTTCACTAAAATAATCATAATTTGAGTCCTCAAACTTGAAATAACATGTTTCAAAATGTGTTGCAAAGCTAAGAAACAAATTTTCAATCTATAAGAAGACAATTCAACCTAAAAATGTATGAATCCCATTCCAAAATTAAAAAATGACAACTTTGGTAAATTTAATTTAATAAACTTCATGCCATGTATCATTGAGGTCATTCTTTTAGTGCCCCTAGTTTATCCAAAGCCACGGGGTACTTTGGTTTGGGGACATTCAAACAATGCATCTACACGACAAAGGTGGATTGTTGATGGCTACTTTTGAAATCCTCTATAATATTAATGTTTAAATAGATATTCAAGATGGGAAGATATCATATATGTGTAAAGAAATTAAAATATATTATGAAAGTTTGATTGGATAAGAAAATTCTAGATTTTAATTTAAGAATTGTATTCTTTAATAAATTTATATTACTAGAAGTTGTTTCAAATAAAAGAAAATAAATTTTTAATCTTTTATTAAAGATGAGTATAATCATGAGAATAAATAGAATTATGGTTTAGTTATGAGATTAAATTGAATGTTCAATAGTAAATGAAGGATTAAATTGGAAATTAACTTTTTAAAAAAAAATTAGAGTGCAAATTGGATAAGTTTGACGTAAACTGGATAAACCAAAGGCCTCCATCACACGTAGGGTGCGATGCATGCTTCGTCTTCCTTCCCGTCCGTATTACCATACACACTTTGATCTTTATCGTCTTCTCGGCCTCACATATTGCACACTATATGAAGTGTAAAATACAGAGTTCAAATACACGAGATTCAAAGTTTATCAAGTATTTAAATTTATTATTTGTTGGGATAATCTGAATTAATTTTTTATAAATTTTTGGGATAATTTTTGTTTAAAAATTAAAATATATTTTGGTTTATAAAAGCTTATTTTGTTTAAAAATGTATCTCTAAAATTTATGTTATTTATGTATAGTAAACTAATAATATATATTTAATAAAGATTTTAATGGATTGGTATTCTTAGTTTCTAATAAAGATTTTATAATTTTTTATAAATTTTATTTATAAATTTTATGACTTTTTAAATTATTTTTAAATTTTAAAAAGGGTTAACTGGTTTTCTTAATTTCTTACTAAGAATCTTTTTGACTTTTTTAGTTTTTTTATTAGTTTCAAAGTTTTCTAGTATACTTTCAATAAAAGAGTAAGAGCAAATTGAATAAATGTATAAAGATTGAGGACTAAAATTATTATTAGAATCTCGTGTATTAGTCAGATGGTTAGGGTGTTGACCGCTCCAAGTATATCCTGAGTCCGAGTTACGCAAGTCGCGTTGTTACTAGAGTTTACCTTCCTTTTATAATTCACAAAAAAAAAATATTACTATATCTTATATATAAATGCTAAAATTTAGCGGAAAGACTATTTTACTCACTCATCTAACATATAAAGATTAATTTGTTCATTTTTTAAATAAAAAATTAAAATGCAATACAAAATATAATAAAAAAATTATGACACTTTTAACCATCAAATAAAGAAATCCATAAATTAGAATATTCAAGAAAATGAAATCAAATCTCTTGAATTAATAAAATAATAATAATAATAATAATAATAACCCATCAAATTACAAATCGACCAAAAAGACAGTACCATCAAGAACCGAAAATGATTGTGTAACTTATTGTAAAAATTTAAAATCATATTAGAATTTTTCCATAAATATAATCTCAAAATTAACCTCTAGCATTTGCTTGATTGATTGGTTACTTTAACTTTCCAAATCATTTTAACTTTTATGATTTCGTTTTTTATCAAATTAATTATTTTCTAATGAAATTGATGAGGTTTACGTTTATTAACTAACGGTCAAAGACATATGGTAACATGGCACTCTACATGTGCATAATTATTGATATAATATTATTTTATTTTATATGTCATGTCAATAATTATTTTTAAAAATAATTAAAAATTCAAAAAGTTTATAAAAAAAATAAATCTCAAAACTATACATAAATTATCGTCCAATGTGTAATTTTATATATTAATTTTGATTTTGTGTAATTTTATATATGAAATTTTGATTTGATCAAATTCTCACAAATTATTAACATTATTATTGATATAACATTATTTTATGTCTATATATTACACACACATATAATTATATTTATCTAATATAAAATAAATTTATTACTTAAGTGTGTATAATTAAATCAAAATTAAAATTTCATTTATGCATTTGAATCATAATCAACATTCATGTATAAAATTATACATTAAATTATAATTTATGTATAACTTTAAAATTTATCCTTTATAAAAAATAAAAAATTTTAAGAAAAAATCTTTTAAAAAATCTATGCAAATAAAAAATTAAAAAAAATTTGTTTAAAATGTAATTGTTTTAAGGTGGATTTAGATGAATTATGCGTTTAGCTACCGCCATTAGTATAAAACAACAATGAAAATAAAACCTAACGAGTGACTTCAGTAGAAAAGAAGATGTTGTTCATTCTAAGAGATCCATGTTTGAACACTTATATGTACAATGTGTATGCGTTGTCAAAAAATTAAAAAGTATGAATAAATACTACCATATAATCACATATTTTATCAAGAGATAAAAAAAAAAAAACTAAATACATCTAATCTCCCTATTCATTCATTCATCCATCCATCCATCCATCCATCCATCCAAACCCACCTTAATTTTTAGTGTATTTATCCTAAAATTTTCCAAGCTATTAAATTTTTTTTAATTTTCTTCTTTTTCTAGAAAACTTGAAAAAACATAAAATTTATACTTTTTTAAACCACACCATCATCAACCTCATTCAACACTAATACTATGTAATCACATATTTTATCATGAGAAAAAAAAACTAAATACACTTTACATCATCATCCATTTAAATCCATCCTTAATTTATAATATCGTTCTCCTGAAATTTTCCAAGCTATTACTTTTTTTTAATTTTCTTCTTTTTTCCAGAAAACTTGAAAAGCATAGAATTTATTCTTTTTTAAACCACACCATCATCAGCCTCTCTCAACACTAATCACCACCACTATCCAATTAACCAACTACCACACATCACCACCACTGTCCACCCTCCACTCTCATCACTGTCAAATCCAAAACCCCTCACAATCACTTCATTTACCATAGCCACCATAAACACGTCCTCACCACACCCTCAACAACCAAAACAAATCACACTAACAACACAAGAAACGCAAAAAGAATGACAAAAATCTCCAAAGGAAGACCAAGTGACGGAGAGAAAGGAAACAAAATCAAAGAAAGAAGAAACAAAATATAAAGAAAAAAAGAAAGGAGTGGAACGTTGAGGCCAGTTTTGAGGTCTCGGGTCGTCATCTCGGAAATCTGAACGATAGGAATGTTGAAGAGGTCGAAAAAACAACATACCTTGGAATCAGACTGATTGGACGGTCGGATTTCAAGATCGGGCAAGAAGTTCGAACGTTCAAGCATAGATTCGTGTAGATCGGGGAAAATTTTGGAGAATCCGACTCCGGGTTCATGTTCAGAGGGACAAGAAGAGACTGGGTACGAGTTTGAAGTTTTCCGACCACCGCTGGCAGCAGCCAGCGCGACGGTCCGACGTCGACTGTTGGGTTTTGTGGCTGCTGTTTGTGGTTGCTTCAGAACAGAAAATTTTTAAAGGGAGAAAAGAATATTTATGAAATTGGTGTCGTTTGCGTATATCCTTTTCTTTTGTACAAGTACAAACTCTTTCTTTCCCTCTCAATCATTGCTTTATTTATAATGGATAATTACTTAAAATTCTAAAGCTAATTTGAAACATTACAAATTTGAGAATAATTAAAAAAAAATAAATCTGATAATAGAAACCACAACATATATAGAAAATACAAGACAATTTCAAATCTCCAATTTTACACACACGTCCACACAGTACTGTTATTACTTTTTTTCATATATTTGGTCCCATGAAGAGCAGCCGCAGCATAAAAAATATGGCAATGGCTTCTATACCTGAAGAGGAACAAGTTAAAAAATGTCATTATCATATGAAGTTATTATCTGCTTCAGAAAGAATCTAAACATGCAAAATAGTTGTGGCAGAGATTATGAATTACCTATCATTAATCATGATTACTACCACTGGTGGAATATGATAGAAGGAACATGTCGAACTTTGTAAAAATCTTCTCCCCCTTCCTTCACTCTATCTTTGAATGTCTTTGGCATCCATCCAATCTTCAGTTCTTGGAGGGTTACAATGAACCTCAGTCCATCTGGAAGTTTTTCTAGTTGTGTGCAACTTTCTATCTCCAATCTCCGAAGTGAAGGCATGGCTCTTTCATCCACCTTCCACTCCTCCAAATCGTAAAGATACTGAAGGCGTAGAGACTCGAGTTTGGGAAAACCTTGTGCAGAGCAAAACATTTCCTTTCCTAAGAAAGCATATTTATCTAATTCAAGCATCCTTAAGTAGGGCAGTTTCTCAAGTGCTGGCATTGGATCTTCCTCAAGCTTGCACCTTCTCAACTTTATGTAAGCGAGATTTGAAGACAAGTCTGGTAACTTTCTTATCTCCACATCTAAACTCAACTTAGAAATGTTTTCGCAACTCAAAAGGAGGTGCTCCAAATGTCTTGGATCTATTCCTTCTTCTTCATCATGGATAATAGACAGGGAATGAAGATATTTGCTTTGGATGATAGGTGGATTCTTGTCCAACTCCTCCGTGTTAAAATCTTCAATATGGAAGGGCCCTCGAATCTCCAACTCTCTAAGATTTGTCATGTTCAGAAGATCCTTTACATAACAATTCTTGGTGTTGAAGTTGACAAGTGTTTGGAGGTTTCTCAATGTACGCAACTTCATCTTTGTTTTACGACTACATTCCTCAGGGAGATATAGGTGCCTTAGTTGCAGCATCCTCCATAACACGTTAGGTATGTGAGCAGATTCATTTTCGAGTCTTAAATCCAAGGTTTGCAAGCACCTTAAGTTGCCTAGAGATGATGGCAACTTTGAACTCAAGAATTCAAGACCCCTTAGTCTCAAGAATCTTAAATGGATGAGTTTACCAATGTCATTGGGTAGCTTGCATCCTGCAACTCCTCCTCTTTCGTAATCTAAGACTCGAAGAAAATTTAAATTATTGAACATATATTTCCAAATTCCCCTCAATTTAGTAACTAAAAGAGTACCTCCTAAAAGTCCCACAAAGCAAAAAAGTGGATTGAAAAGTTCATCTTGGTGGTTGTTGAAGTACCTTACCATTGCCAATGGCATAACATTATCCTGTTCCTGGACTGGTAAAAACTTATCGAAGAACAAAAGTGATCGAAGACGTGGACTTTTAATGCACTGTATCTCAAAAAACTTGTGTGCAGAAATTCTACGAACCTTTCGAACTGTCGACAATGAGCTTGCATTTGATTGATCAACAATAAAAAGGAAATTTTCCTGTTCAGCCTTGGACAAGCAAAGATCTCTCATCAAATCATGCATCTGAAAATTTTTTACCTTTAAGGTTCCGATGTCTCTTTCTCGTACTTGAATCATGCACCTCTCCACAAGCTCCATTAAGTATTGTTCTGCCACATCTTCCGCAATTCTCCCATCATCTTTTTCTTCTTGCTTTGATGAAACAATACTTTCGGCAACCCATAATTGAATCAATCTATCTACATCTATCTCATAATCCTCCGGAAAGTGGCTTAAATAAAGAAAACACGGTCTTAAATAGGGAGGCAAATCATCATAACTTAATCCTAACACATCCTCCGGTCCTTGAGCTTTATCGCTCTTCAACTGTAATTTCACATTTTCAGATACCTTTACCCATTCAAGTAATGAGTTATTCTTGGTAGCCAAAATTCCTCCCAACACAATGATGGCTAATGGAAGCCCTGCACAACGTTGTACCATGCCTTTCCCTAACTCTTCCATCTTTGCATCGACTTTATAGTCTGCATAATACCAAAACATGGTTGATAAAAAAAAGAATTAAGTCATAATTTCAAAACCAAATTATAGTTTAGTAATTAACCACAACATGGACATCTTTCCTTGATCTAGGTTGTTCACAAGCCTTATGGAATCAAGCCACTATTTGAAATTTAGCATTTAGTAATTTAGGAGTGTAATTAAGTCGAGTCAAATTTGAATAGTAGTAAGTTCGAATTCGAGCTTGACTCGAAATTCAAGATTCAATATTCAATTTAAACGTAATCAAATTAATATCAATTTTTAAACTCAAGTTGACTTTAATTGAGTTACTCGAGCTTGAGCTCATTCATACTTAAGTTATTTCTAGATAATAAAGGTAAAAATATAATTTTATAGTATAAAAATATGTTAAAAAGAAAATCACAATTAAACTCGTAAGTTGTTAGAATTGAGTATTACGAACTCAAATTAGGTTCAAAAGATAACTGTAATTGCTTGAGTTCTATTTGATCATTTTGAATTAAATTCAAACCTTTTTCGAGTCTAACATGATTTCTTAATACTTGCTACGTCGAACATTTCAATCAAGCCACTATATTCAGATAATCTTTAAATACTAGGAAAAAAAATGAAAGCATAAAAGTGACATGAAAACATAAATATAAAATTATTGGAAAAGTAATTTATAAATTATTGGAAAATAAGCTCATTTTCTGTAAATAGATTTACTCTTTTGAAAAGCGTAAATTATTTTTCGAAAAAGAAGTCTTTTATGAGTAATTTTATTGTTATATAAAATTTAACTTAAATAAAGTCTAATATTATTATATTATTAATAATTTTTTATTTTAATTTTTAAAATATTTAAAAAAATACTTAAAAAATTAATATCAAATATTATAATGTTTAATTATTTATATTTATTAATATAATTAATATATTTTAAAAAAATTATTTAATATTAAAATTAATTTTATTATTAAATAATTTATTAAAAATATGATTATTTTAATTATATAAATACGGGTATTTGTTTAAATAATATTTGGCTTCATTTATCCTTTTCAACTCTAATGTGTCATCATCTACTATCACATATGTAATATATGCAATTTAAATTAAAATTTAATTAGACATTATTTATTATTATGTTTATATATATTTTCTGCATTTATCTGTGTTTATTTTATACAAAACAGTTTGATTAATGAAAAATAACTTACATGTTAATGGAAAATAATAAACTTATTTTCCTGTAAATTGATTTATCATTTTAAAAAGCGTAAATCATTTTCATAAAAAAAGCCTTTTATAAGTAATTTTATTTTTAAATAAAATTTAACTTAGACAAAGCCTAATGTTACTATATTAATAATACTTTTTATTTTAATTTTTAAAATATTTAAAAATACTTAAAATATTAATATCAAATATTATAATGTTTAATTATATATTTATTAATATAATTAATTGTTTCTATAAATTGTTTAATATTAAATTTTATTTTAATAATAAATATTAAAAATAATATTTTTAAATTTTAAACAATATTCTTAATGTATTATTGAAAAATATTTATAGTAATATTTTACTAATAAATATATATTACAATTTATAAATATTATATTATAAACTTTTTATAGTATAAAATATGAGTATTTTAATTATATAAATACGAGTATTTGTTTAAATAATGTTTACTTCATTTATCCCTTTCAACTCTAATGTTTCACTCACTATTCACTCTCTTATAAGTGATATATGCAATTTAAATTAAGTTTTAATTAGGCATTATCTATTATTTTAATTTGTTTATATATAATATACTTGGACAAAAAAAGTTTATTTATGATATTAAGGGTGAGTATTGGTAAATTGGTAGTTTACTTTTCTTATTTCACAAGAAACTTTAAAAAATTGTTATGTGTCTGTTTTTTAATGTATATTTTTTAATATTTTAATATACTCTTATAAGGCACTTGTCAACCCTAATTCTCCTTGTGCAGTCTAAAAACTTCATTAACAATATACCAAATATTTTCCCATGATATTAATTATTATAAAATATGATTTTATTATAAAATACTCTTTATTGTCCAAAAGCGATGTTGTAAATATATCTATGTTGTATTTGTTTCACTAAAAACAATTTTTAAAAAATATTATAAAAACATTTGTCAAACATATTTTATGCAAAATTATTCAAACACCAAAAACTATTAATTTTTTTTAAAAAAATATTAGTCCTTTTTCAGAAATCATCTAATTATCAACTCTTCATACATAAAACATTTAGCTATATAAAAAAACTTGTTAAGAACATATATATACATATTATTTTGAGAGTTTTATTTTAATTCGTATTTTGAAATTATTATTGATTTCAAGTCTAAAATTTTAAAATAAAAAGTTAATAATTATTGTGTCATGTGCATTTAATGATAATCTAATTCACAATACTTAACAAACAAAACAAGAAGTATTACCTGAAGAATCACTGTCAGGAAATGCAATCTTTTGAAACAAGTTCCAGCTGTCTGTTTCATTTAAGCACTTCAATTCAAGCAAGTAGCCTTTTCTATCTGCGTGTGAAGCTACCTCTTTATTACGAGAAGTGAGCAATATCTTGCTTCTCATACCGCCCGCCATGGGGAACGCTGCTTTTAAGCTATCCCAAGCTTCAAAACTCCAAATATCATCAAGAATCACCAGGCATCTCCTTTCCTTCAACAAGTTGAACAACTTGGCTGTTAGCTCTTGATCACTCAGCTTGCTAACCTCTTCATTCGATGAAACAAGGCCTGCGAAAATGTCTTCCCAGACTTTCCTTCTTTGGCATTGCTGAGAAACATAGATCCAGGCCTTGTGATCGAAACAAGCTCGAACCCGGTCATGATGGAAAACCTTTTTAGCTAGCGTGGTCTTACCCAGGCCACCCATCCCACATATCGACACGAGTTGGTGGTTCGAGCTTTCATCATTGAGAAGAACAGAGACGAGCTCCTCAATTTCATTCTTCAATCCAACGATGTTATCCTCGATGATATGAGGATAAGATCGCCTTAACTCACGCCTTGTTTGAGAAGAACTTGATGCTTCTTCTCCTTCCCTTAACTCTTTCACGCCATATGTCTGCAATTGTCGAGTCAAGTTGGAGATACTAGCTATGATCTTCTCTATCTCCGACTTGGTTTTGCGAAGTTCCCATCCCTCATTGAGGATGCAAGCAGATCTTTTGATGGTGTTTGAGAAACCTCCTTTCCTTCTGGACCCAATCTTCAGAGCGAATGCTTCAACGATATCCTCAGCATCATAAGCAAGTTCTCTGATTTCGGAAACTCAGAGGCGTATCCTTTCGCTCTCGCCTTGTCTTGAATCAGCATCTTTTAAGAAGCTTTGCATCCATTTCAGCTCCTTCTGCAAACTGTCAACTTGATCCTCCACGCCCCATAGGGATATTGCCTCTTTAGTTAGCAACGTCCCAATCGTTGTGACGGCAGAAGACACGGCGGACCAAGCCATTTTTTCCTCTGATCGCTGTTTGAGTGACCAAAGAAATTCTAGTATTTTTTTTCTTTTTGGAATCCAATGATTGTAGCATGGATTTGATTAAGAAGTTTTAAAGTAATCCGAATAAGTAAGTGATGGAATCCAAGTTTTCTTCTTTGAATTACAATACTTTATTATCAAGAAAAGAAATTGTTTTTCCATAGAATCCACTTCTGCCAAAGCATATGTTAATTCTTTTCCAGTTGATGAGAGAAAGGAAAACAACATGCCTTCCTCTTTGGAAAAGAAAACATAAATCCTGGTAAGTAACCTCAGCTTGAAAACATAATCAATTAGCTGATTATATTGATTAATCAGGTTTTTAATTCATGGAAAAGGATTGAATGAAACAGTGACACCACGTCATTTGTCTCCCTTTTCCAATAGTTTTATGCCACATCAATATTGGAAATCCTGAAATTTAGGATGAAATTGTTGATGTGTCATAAAACTATTGGAAAGGGATAATATCCCTGTTTCATACAATCCTTTCTCTTTAATTCATAGTTTAATTTTGCAATAAAAACATATTGTTTCGAGTAAGAAATTTTAAATAAAATCCGAATAATTAATTGAGGGATTAATTCAAGTCTTTATGATCAAATTAAGCAAAGATAATGTTTTCCCAAAGAGTCTACTTTTACAAAGAATATATGTTATTCTTTAGCAAAATAGGGCGCAGATGTGCACATTTCAAACTCTTTCTGTTTCCTTGGGGTTGAGTAATGATATTTTTCTGGAAGAAAATGAGAATGAGAAGGTTTTCGATGGGGGTAGAGCAGACTGGAAAAGACTTGAGTAACTTGGTTGGAATAATGGGTGATGACCCTATCTAAAACTGCCTTCAAAATTACCTAAAATCATACTCTTTTCTCTGCATTGCCAATCATTTTTAACCATTTCACATTATCATTTCCAACCTTAATATACCCACACATTTTCTTACATTTTTTTCTCACTTGTGTTTCGGATTACATGTGACGTAAAAATATAAACAATCTGATTATTTTATTTTTCATCAGCTAATGGTGAGTATAAAAGTTGGAGACAACTTCAACTTATAAATAAGAGAATAATGCGTTTTAACGCACTCAAACTCACGTCCTTTTATATTAACAACAATAGTTATGCCATTCGAACTGAAACTCAATCAACCATAATAATAATAATTAGTGATAATTAGTGATTACAATATAATCGCAATCATTAACTTTTTTTAACATTCATTATCCTATAATTTAAGTTTAAGTTTAATATACACCTTATTTTATTTTAATATTCTTGATTCAGTTATTATTATGAATTAACTACACACTAATTCAATTAAGGCTTAATATAATATTTGGTACTTGAACTTGACATTTTTTCTTAATTTGATACCTAAATTTTTTTTTGACTCAACTTGATACCTGAACTTGACATTTTTTTCTAATTTGGTACCTATGGTCTAGTTATACCGAGTTTACACTTGAAATTACATAGCACACGGCCTAACCCATGGCCTTGTGCGCACCCGTGTGTGACACATGGCTAGACACACGCCCGTGTACCCACTGTACCTGAACAGACAAAGCAGTACGTACACACAGTTTTGCACACGGCCGTGTGTCTAGCCCGTATGGTCTAAGTCAAAATACGGCCATGGTCTGGAACACACCCATGGGCCCAACCCATGTATCCCCTGCACGTTATTTCTCAAAACAGTATGTATGCACAGTCTGACACATGCCCGTGTGCGCAGCCCGTGTGGTACCAAACAGTATGTACCCACGGTCTGGCACACGACCATGAGTGTAGCCCTATGTCTCCTGTAACCTGTTTATATGGCATACGATTTGGACACACGCCCGTGTGCCAACTCGTGTGGCCTCGAACAATAACATTACTAGAAGAAATTGCAGAAAAATGACAGGGAAATTTAATGTATTCGATGCCCTACCTGTTTCGAAGTAGAAGCGAGTGTCCCCTCTCGAGCCAAAGCCTAAAAAGAAGTTTATACAATCAATTTCACATGAATTTCCTAAGTCATAACGATTCTCAAACCAATTTGTGGAACTTCATCAAAAGTTCCATTTCCAACTCAAAAGAACACTTACCTTGCCCAACACTGAATTCATTGAACTAACTTGTCGAGATATTGTCAACTGTATGATCCTCACCTAAAGAAAACCATTTCAACTCATAAACAATAATTCTAACAGTTCAAATGTAACTTCACACCAAAATCGAAATGCTTGTGAAATTCCAATTAACTTACGAGATTAAACCATAATTTGCAGTATTACGAAACAAATAACTCTTCGATAGTATTTCCGAACAATCGGCAAAATGATTCTTCCGTAGTTTGTGCAGTAATTGTAAAATAACAATGCAAAGGAACCCAAAAAAACAGAAAAAAAAAAGAGAAGACAGTTTTAGTAGCATGCTTCAAAAAGAAAAAGTTAGAAATTCGGGGCATTACAAAACTGAATCGATAATTCATGAGTAAATTTATCTTATATTTGAGTCATGAAAGTGAAAATTTTAAAACATACTAAAATGGAACCAAAGATTTTTTTGGGAGAAGTTTGAGATTGTATCTACTCTTTTGATTGTTGTTATGTTTGCTTTAATTGGGTATAGTCTAGTGTGCCTATTCAGGTGTGTAGTTGCTGGTTGCATGGCATTTTCTATGCGTGTTGCATGATATCTTTATGCCTTTTAGGAATTAATAAAATCATTAAGTATTTGCTGAGCAAAAAAATTGTTGCCTTTTTGGGTAAAATTAGTAGTAGTTTCCAACCTGTTGGATATTAAGAAAATTTTATTTTTATTGAGCAAAGAAAAAAATTTAAAATTTAAAATTTAAAGATGATATTATTAAAAAAGATATTATAAACTTTAAAAAAAATTAATTTTCACAATGAACATAAAAAAAATTATCTCAAAATCTCTACTATTTGAGATTATATATGGAAGGAATACAAAATCTCATACGATGGTTATTTGATAGGCTGATGTTGGAGTTTTTTTTGAAAAAGATCCACCCAAAATGCTGATTGAATAGTTGAAATTACAAGTAAAAACAAACTATAGTTTGAAAACATCGTCAAGCCCTCAATGATTTTGCATCTTCCTTTGTTCCTTACAAAACAACAAACATTTATTTCCTTCTCCTTAAAAGAAAAAATTATGATGAGCAAAGGTATGCACCAATTTGGAAAATGGGGGTGCATGGTTTGCAGGATGCAGATTAAGTCAGGGACGACCCTATCAACAACTGCCTCCAAAATTACCTGAAATCATACTCTTTTCTCTATGCATTGCCAATCATTTTTACCCATTTCACATCCTCATTTCCAACCTTAATATACCCACACATTTTCTTACATTTTTTTTCTCACTTGTGTTTTGGATTTCATGTGATGTAGCTTGACCAAAATATAACCAATCTGATTTTGGAATTTTCATCAGCTAATGGTGAATATAAAAGTGGAACAAAATCAGGTTCGGTCTTAAGGGTTGTTTGAGAATGTTGTCGTCCAAGGTTAGAAAAATTCAAAAAAATATTTATTTCAGTTTTTAATGTGAGAAAAAAAATTCGGATTAAAATAAATTAATTAAACACTTAGGGCATTCAATATTTCACCATAAATGCTTCATTTTCTAGGGCTCCAAAAATTTTCAGCTTTTATTGTATTATATTTTATAATTTTTTTTAAAAAAAAATCCAATTTATTATTTCATCTAGGGCCCCTATCCAAAAATGTCAAGAACGGATCTAGAGACAACTGTCAAGTCGAAAAGTTTTTCGTATTATATATGCTCTTTTTGACACAATGCTTAATCAACCCATAAATAAGAGAATAATAAGCTTCAACGCACTCGAATCCAGGTCAATATCTATATTAATCGAGTTAATACTCAATCGATCATAATTTTAATAATTAGTTATTACAATATGATTGCAATCACTAACTTTTTTTTAACATTTATTATTTTATAATTTAAGTTTTTCTGAATTTAATGTACACCTTATCTTATTTTAATAATATATACTATTAATTACACACTAATTCAATTTTAATTTTAAAAAATCAAAACTTTCCTTTTCTTCACCGACCACTCTCATGCAGTTTTTCAGTGTATCATTTTTTAGTTATTAAGCATTTTTTTTTATCGAGTTTGGTACTTAAACTTAAATGTTATACAAATTGCTGCAATGTATTAACAGATTTACTTTGTATAAGATAGCAAAAATAATTAATGTATGGTGGATTTATAGTTAATAAAATAAAATATCTTTTTTTATATTTGAAATGTTTCAATTACTTTTAGTTTAATTAATTTAATTTATTTTAATTTTTTAAAACTCTTGTTTTTTTCAATATTCATTTATAAAGTATAGCTCAAAACACAATTTTTGAACACATATTTTCTTTCACACTAACGATTTTTTTTTGGTGAAATTGAAAGCTTTGTGAAGATCAGACTGTGTTTTAAGCATGAAGTTACTCTTTAATCATTCTTACAACAATTAACAGTCAAAGTAATCTCAACCCCAATAAAAAGTAAAAGTTGAGCATAGAGAAAGCTCCAAATAAATGTAATCATTTTTACTATTAAATTCTATGTCATACGTCACATGTTAGTCATACAATAACTATTTTTTTCACTTATAAAAAATAACATTATTAGTATTTTGTGTAATTTGTATAACATTTGACAAGTTTATTTACCAAATTAGACAAAAAAAGACTTAGATACCAAATTAAGAAAAGTATGCTATTTTGATCAATATCTTTCTACTCAAAACAAAAGCACCCAAATGATAAATTTATCATTTAGTCCTTTTAAAATTTAAAAAATTTACAAGTTAATATTATAGTAAAATTGATCTTTGACCCCAAAAAATTATGATTTATCTCTAGTCTCCCAAAGTGATTTTGGCTTCCTCCTTGCTCAAATGTTAAAAACTAATTGTAAAATATAAAAAAATAAGTATAAAATAGTTGAAAAAATACATGATTTCTTTTTACATTTATTTTTATTTTCTATAATAACAATTAAAAATAAAATACTTCATAAATAGATTCTTGAAAATATTTAAAAATATATCATGTCGTGATAGATGTTTTGTGTTAGAATTTTTTTTTTCTTTTAAACGGTTCATTTATCTCCCTCCTATATCTTCATCTACCCAAAGTCATGAAATTTATATATATAGGTATTGCTATTGATAATACAGATTCAGATATTTACGAGTATCCAATCTGTGTGGATTAAATATTTCTTTTACTATCTACAAAGAATTTGGAATAAGTGTAGATAATAACTTCATCTATTCATTGTCCAAATTCGTTTTACTTTTGTAGATAATAGTTTCAAATTTGAATAAAAAATATCGAAATTCATTTGTTTCTCAAATAAAAGATTTAAAACTCCGAATTCACTACTTACATTATTGTACACAAAAATTATAGATACTCAATCTGCTACCATCGCTATCTATATCTCACAACTGTCTATAGTTTTTTGAACTTAAACTCAGTCCAAGATGCCAATTGACTTGCAATTTGCTCATGAAAAATGGCTTTGTCTAGTGCCTAGCAAAACTAGATGTGGGATACACTGTCCTTAATGAAAAAATCATTTAACTATTTTGTTGTAAGACTAGTGTCTACTTGAGTCCAGCCACTAAGAGATCCAGGTCATGGTCCCTGGTAAGTTTTAAATTTTGGTTTTTTATAATTTATAAAATTTAAAATTAATAATGGTAAAATTACATTTTATTCCTCAAAAATAATAAAATTTAATTTAACTTTTTAAAAATTATAAAGATATATAATTTCGATCCTTAAAAAAAACATTTGCTCCGCCACCGCCAGTTCTTGAGTCTGACTATGGAAAATTTAACCAAGTACTATTTTTTTTAAGAAAAAGTTGTTTTTTCACCACAGTTTTATCATCTTTTCCATAAACACTATTGATTTTATTTATAAGATTGTATACGTAATTATGAACTACCAAGAGAGAAATGTTTTGAACTAAATCAAAATATATACATAAAATTTCAAACATTCTATAGACATTTAGATTTTTCAAATTTATTATTCTTTTCTCTTTATATTCTAAATATATCTTATAACTATAATTTAAATTGCTTTCAAAAATTTTAATTGAAATTTGAAAAATCAAGATCATCTTATATTTTTTTAACAATTTTTTATAGGTTCTGATCATATCTGTTCTTTTTGACACAATATCTTGAACTATCCATAACCCTCCTATTTTTTTTAACAATTATTTATAAGTTCTGATCATATCTGTTCTTTTTTAACAATATTTAGAATTACCCATAGTTTCTTCTCAATTTATAAATAAAATGATAATGCGCTTCAATGTAATTGAACTCACGTCCTCCTGCATTTAAGACTCAACCGACAAATCATATCATATTTGAAATAAAAAATCCAAAAATTAACTCCATATAATCGATCCCAAAATAAATATAAATTTCTTTTGTTAGAAAATGTTAATTTAATATTTTGAATTTTTTTTTCTCCATCTCCAAAGTTTGTAAGACAGTATTGAATATATTGTCAGAAAAGCTGTAACAAAAAAATGTTGGTCTTGTAGAATCTCAAATTTTTAATATACTGCATATATACACATATCTTTATTACAATTTTTCCTATACCAACAGTATAGCAAATGCTATTATTATTAAAGTTTACATATAGACTGCTTCTTTTTTTACCGACATTTGCCAAATATATTAATTCTGTACTGCACATATTTATCACTTTCTTTGAAGGGTCAATTTCTTCAATATTAAAAAATACAAATTATTAATTCTGCTGAAGAACTAACTTCCAATATTTTAACTCCAGAACATAAGTCAGTTAAAATTGTTAATTCAGTTTTAGTTTTGTGGATTTTGAAAGTTAAATTAGTTGTAAGGTTGGTTTATTTTGTTTTGTTGGTTGATTGTTGGTGATCAATTATTAAATTTTATAATCGAATTAATCGATTTAAATAATTTAATGTTTATTTTTATTTATAATCCCTCCTCAACTAATTTTTTTTGACAACACACACACCTTGCACATACATGTGCTCGAACCCTAGTCTCTTAGGATGAATAACATCTTCCTTACCATTGGAGCTACTCGTACATCCTCCATGTTAAGACTTAAACGTACATTCTCCATGTTGCTATAATAACAATTGTATCAATTATATTAAGACTCAATCGACGTTAATTATTGATTATTAAAAAAGAATTTGACTCACAACTTGGCCTATCTATCAACTATTAGAATAAATAGAATGTAGCTTGTGAATTTTTTAATAACAATAATCGGCGTCTTGTGTTTTTTTTAATTATATACTGTCATTTGAAGCGGGAAGGATATGTCGTTGAAGGTTGGATGACTTTCTACGCCATCGACGACTAATCTAGATGTCCAACACAGATGGATATTATATACGTTTTAAGAGCTTTTATTTTGGAAACTAACAGTTCAAGTACTGATAAGGTACTGATGCAACGTAGATCTTTTTCCGCCATATGCAACTAATTGTGGAGAACCATAAAGGTTATGCTATCAAAGGTCGGATGACTTCCCGCGCCATCTAATGGCTAACTGTGACGACTTAGACCTGATTCAAGCAGATGAACATTATCTATGTTCGTATTTTCTTGTATCTTTAATTTTAATTTATTCTGTATTATTGTTATTCGAATTTTAAATTTTCGTGTATTAATATTATATATTTGTATTTTCTTTTATCTCTAAATTTAATTTGTTGCATATTAATATTCTACAATGTTTGTATTTTCGTGTATTAATATAATTTCGAATTATATTTTTTATTAAATATTTTGTAGTCAAATGAAAACAAATAATTATTTTAGAAAAATTAAATTTATATTGAAAAATAATAATTACAAAGTAAAGAAAATTTTTACAAAAAAAGAATCAAAATTATTGTGATTCGAGCGATGTCCTGACATTGACGTGTAATGGTCTGGCTACCTCCGTTGACGAGATCGTGCACCTTCTTGAAGCGTTTGATAGTAGCTGGCTTCCAGTGTCCCGACCAATGTATTCAAATTTAACGTTGTTTTATTATTTTTATTAGTATAGTGATTAAATATATATGAACCATGAAATGAAAGTAAATAATTTCTTAATCATAAGAAAAAAATTAAAATAAAATAATTTATTTAAAAATATCATATTGTACATATTTTATGCGCTATTATTAATTAAATTTTAATCCTACATTTCATTATTTATAATATATAAATAACATGTCTTGAAAATAAAATGTTGGGTGGTTCGAACTTGAGGAAAAGAAAAGAAAATCATGAACGTTATCCAATTTAATTCCAAATGTCAACCTTGTGATTTGAATATTTAAATTAATATCTTAATTGATTTGGAAATGCCACATTTCTTGCAGAATGTGATGAATCTTTGTGTAAGTATTTAATTGGTTGCACATTTTTTATTTAGTTTTTCATATGTAAGTAAGTCGAGACCACAAATGGACCACCAACATAAGGGTGGAAATTAATTTCAAATATCGACTAAGAGAGTGGGTTCCCTACTAGCTACCTTACTAAATTTGTACAAAAACTTTATACAATTCAAAATTTACTCTTAACAATTGGAGCATAAGTCTATCAGGACCACAATAAAAATCTAGTCCTGAAGAAGCAAATTCTCTATAAGCAAAATTCTAAAGCTAGTAATTCTCGATTTAATCATATTCATAATTTTTTACTTGTACAGTCTTCATTAAAATGATCATAACTTAAGAACTTAAGTCCAAAACATATTTTTTTTAATATATTGATATGATCACATAGTGTTGATCTTCCAGAATTAAAAAATGACAACTTTAATAAATTTAATTTGATAAATTTCACCTCATCTGCCATGTATCATTGAGGTCATTCTTCTAGTGCCTCTAGTTTATCTAAGGCCATGGGGTACTTCGATTTGGGGACATTCAAACATCGCATCTACACGATAAAGGTGGATTGTTGATGGCTACTTTTGAAATCCTCTACAATATTAATGTTTAAATAGATATTCAAGATGGGAAGATATCATATATGTGTAAAGAAATTAAAATATATTATGAAAGTCAGATTGGATAAGAAAATTCTTGCTTTTAATTTACGAATTGCATTCTCTAATAAATTTATATTAATAAAAATTGTTTCAAATAAAAGAAAATAATTTTCAATCTTTTATTAAATACGAGTATAATGATGAGAATAAATAGAATTTTGGTTTAGTTATGAGACTAAATTGAATGTTCCATAGTCAATGAAGGATTAAATTGGAAATTAACTCTTTTTAAGAAACTAGAGTGCAAATTGGATAAGTTTGACGTAAACTGGATAAACCGAAGGCCTCCATCACGCGTACGATGCGTTACATGCTTCGGAGCAATACTTCCTCTTCCTTCCCGTCGGGATTACCATACACACTTTGATCTTTATCGTCTTCTCGGCCTCACATATTGCACACTATATGAAGTGCAAAATACAGAGTCCAAATACACGGGTTCAAAGTTTATCAAATATTTAATTTTATTATTTGTTGGGATAATCTGAATTAAGTTTTTATAAATTTTTGGGATAATTTTTGTTTAAAAATTAAAATTTATTTTGGTTTATAAAAGCTTATTTTGTTTAAAAATGTATCTTTAAAATTTATGTTATTTATGTATAGTAAACTAATAATATATATTTAATAAAGATTTTAATGGACTGGTATTCTTAGTTTCTAATAAAGATTTTATATTTTTTTTTATAAATTTTATGATTTTTTAAATAATTTTTAAATTTTAAAAGAATTTAATTAATTTTTTTAATTTCTTACTCAGAACCTTTTTGACCTTTTAGTTTTATTAGTTCAAAGTTTTCTAGTTTACTTTCAATAAAAAAGTAGGAGCTAAATTGAATAAATGTATAGAGGTTGAGGACTAAAATTATTATTAGAATCCCGTGCATTAGAAAGATAGTTAAGGTGTTGACTGCTTCAAGTGTGTCTTGGGTTCGAGTTGCGCTAGTCGCGTTGTTACTAAAGCTTACCCTACTTTTGTAATTCACCAAAAAAATTTATTATTATATCTTATATATAAATGCTAAAATTCAGCTGAAAGACTATTTTACTCACTCATCTAACATATAAAAATTAATTTATTTATATTTTAAATAAAAAATTAAAATGAATTACAAAATATAATAAAAAAATTATGATACTTCTAACCATCAAATAAGGAAATCCATAAATTAAAAATTTCAAGAAAATGAAATCAAATCGCTTGAATTAATAAAATAATAATAAGAAGAAGAAGAAGAAGAAGAACCCATAAAATCACAAATCGACCAAAAAGATAGTATTATCAAAAACCGAAAATGATTGTATGATAAAAGTTTAAAATCATATTAGATTTTTTCAATTGCGAATTCAAAAGGTATGTTGCCAAAATTAAATTCTAACGTTTCCTTAGATTGGTTACTTTAACTTTCCAAATTATTTTAAACTTTATTATTTCATTTTTTTATTAAATTAATAATTTTTTAACGAAATTGATGAAGTTTTCATTTATTGACTAACAGTTAGCGACATACGGTAAGATGGCACTCTACATATGCATAATTATTGACATGATATTGTTTTATCTTATATCCCATGTCAACATTTTTTTAAAAAATAATTAAAAATTCAAAAAGTTTATAAAAGAAATAAATCTAAAAACTATACATAAATTATAATTCAATGTGTAATTTTATACACGAAATTTTAGTTTGATCAAATTCTCACACATCATTAACATAATTATTTATATAACATGATTTTATATTTATATATTACATACACATAATTATATTTATTCAATATAAAAATAAATTTATTATTTTTTTGTGAAAAATAAATTTATTATTTAAATGTATATAATTGAATCAAAATTAAAGTTCCATATATACATTTGAATCATAATCAAAATTATATATATATAATTACACCAAAGCAATATTCATGTATAAAATTACATATTAAATTATAGTTTACGTATAATTCTGAGATTTAACCCTTTATAAAAAAATAAAAAATTTAAGAAAAATCTTTTAAAAAATCTATGCAAAACAACAAAAAATTTAAAAAATAATTGTTTAAAATCTAATTGCTTTGAAGTGAGTTTAGATGGATAATGTATTTACCCTATAGTTAGTGTAAAACAACAATAACAGTAGAACCTAACAAGTGACTTCAGTTGAAAAAAGAATTTTGTTCATCATAAGAGATTCGAGTTCGAATACTTATGTGTATTTTGTTAAATAATTAAAAAAATACGAATAAATACTATGTAATCACATATTCTATCATGAGAAAAAAAAAACTAAACACATTGCATATTACCATCCATTCAAATCCATCCTTAATTTCTGGGTCTTTCTCCTGAAATTTTCCAAGCTATTAAATTTTTTTTTAATTTTCTTCTTTTTTCCAGAAAACTTGAAAAGCATAGAATTTATTCTTTTTTAAACCACACCATCATCAACTTCTCTCAACACTAATCACCACCACTATCCAATTAACCAACCACCACAAATAACCACCACTGTCCACCCTCCACTCTCATCACTGTCAAATCCAAAACCCCTCACAATCACTTCATTTACCATAGTCTCTCAACACTAATCACCACCACTATCCAATTAACCAACCACCACAACTAACCACCACTGTCCACCCTCCACTCTCATCACTGTCAAATCCAAAACCCCTCACAATCACTTCATTTACCATAGCCACCATAAACACATCCTCACCACACCCTCAACATCCAAAAAAATCACACCAACAACACAAGAAACGCAAAAAGAACGACTAAAATCTCCTAAGGAAGACCAAGTGGAAGCCTGCAACGGAGAGAAAGGAATCAAAATCAAAGAAAGAAGAAACAAAATATAAAGAAATAAAGAAAGGAGTGGAACTTTGAGGCCAGTTTTGAGGTTCCGGGTCGTCATCTCGGAAATCTGAACGGTAGGAATGTTGAAGAGGTCGAAAAAAACAACATACCTTGGAATCAGACTGATTCGATGGTCGGATTTCGAGATCGGGCAAGGAGAAGTTCGAACCTTCAAGCATAGATTCGGGTAGATCGGGGAAAATTTTGGAGAATCCGACTCCGGGTTCATGTTCAGAGGGTCAAGAAGAGACTGGGTAAGAGTTTGAAGTTTTCCGACCACCACTGGCAGCAGCCAGTGCGACGGTCCGACGTCGATTTTTGGTTTTTGTGGCTGCTGTTTCTGGTTGCTTCAGCACAGAGAAAATTTTGAAGGGAGAAGAGAATATTTATGAAATTGGTGTTGTTTGTCCATATCCTTTTCTTTTGTACAAAGTACGAACTCTTTTCTTCTCTCACAATCATTGCTCTCTTTATAATGGAAAATTACTTCAAATTCTAAAAATAATTTGTAACACTACAAATTTGAGAGAATAATTAAAAAAAAATATAATAGAATCCACAACATATATAGAAAATACAAGACAATTTCAAATCTCCAATTTTACACATAATTTCACACAGTACTATTACTACTTTTTTTCATATATTTGGTTCCATGAAGAGCAGCCGCAGCATAAAAAATATGACAATGGCTTCTATACCTGAAGAGGAACAAGTTAAAAAATGTCATTATCATATGAAGTTATTATCTGCTTCAGAAAGAATCTAAACATGCAAAATAGTTGTGGCAAAGATTATGAATTACCTGCCATTAATCATGATTGCTCCCACTCGCAATTGTAGAATATGATAGAAGGAACATGTCGGACTTTGTAGAAATCTTCACCCCCTTCCTTCACTCTATCTTTGAATGTCTTTGGCATCCATTCAATCTTCAGTTCTTGGAGGGTTGTAATGAACCTCAGTCCGTCTGGAAGCATTTTTAGTTGTCTGCAGTCTTGTATCTCCAATCGTCGAAGAGAAGGCATGGCTCCTTCACTGACCTTCCACCCCTCCAAATTGAAAGAAGACACAAGGCTTAGAGACTCGAGTTTGGGAAAACCTTGTGCAGAGCAAAACATTTCCTTTCCTATGAAAACCCCTTTATCTAAGTCAAGCATCCTTAAGTTAGGCAGCTTCTCAAGTGTTGGCATTGGATCTTCCTGAAGAAAGCATCTTCTCAACTCTATGTAAGCGAGATTTGAAGACAGTCTAGTAACCTTCTTATCTCCACATCTAAGCTCGACTTAGAAATGTTTTCGCAACTCAAAAGGAGGTGCGCCAAATGTCTTGGATCTATTCCTTCTTCTTCATAATGGATAATAGACAGGGAATGAAGATATTTGCTTTGAATGATAGGTGGATTCTTGTCCAACTCCTCCGTGTTAAAATCTTCAATATGGAAGGGCCCTCGAATCTCCAACTCTCTAAGATTTGTCATGTTCATAAGATCCTTTACATAACAATTCTTGGTGTTGAAGTTGACAAGTGTTTGGAGGTTTCTCAATGTACCCAACTTCATCTTTGTTTTACGACTACATTCCTCGGGGAGATATAGATGTCTTAGTTGCTGCATCCTCCATAACACGTTAGGTACATGAATAGATTCGAATTTCGATTCTTAAATCCAAGGTTTGCAAGCACCTTAAGTTGCCTAGAGATGATGGCAACTTTGAACTCAAGAATCTCAAACCCTTTAGTCTCAAGAATCTTAAATGGATGAGTTTATCGATGTCCTTGGGTAACTTGCATTCTGCATTTCCTCCTCTTTCGTAATCTAAGACTCTAAGAAAATTAAAATTATTGAACTTATATTTCCGAATTCCTCTCAATTTAGTATCTAGCATAGTAAGTCCTAAAAGTGCCACAAAGCAAACAAGTGGATTGAGATATTCATTTTTGTGGTTCTCCATGTACCTTTGTAGTATCAATGGCACAATCTTTTCCAGTTCCTCGTTCGGTACAAACTCATCGAAGAACAAAAGTGATCGAAGACGTGGACTTTTAATGCAGTGTATTGGAAAAAAATTGTGTACAGAAACTCTGTGAACCCTCCCAATTGTGGATAACTGGCACGCATTTGACTTATCAACAATATAGAGGAATTTTTCTTGTTTAGCCTTTGACAAGCAAACATCTCTCATTAGATCATGCAGCTGAAAACTTGTCTTCTTTAAGGTTGCAATGTCTCTTTTTTGTACTTGAATCATACATCTTTCTGCAAGCTCCATTAAATAACCTTCAGCCACATCTTCCACTAATTGCCCTTCATCTCCTTCTTCTTGCTTTGATGAAACAATACCTTCGGCAACCCATAACTGAATCAATCTATCCGCAGGTATTTCATAATCCTCTGGAAAGTGGCTTAAATAAAGGAAACACGGTCTTAAATAGGGAGGCAAATCATCATAACTTAATCCTAACACATCCTCCGGTCCTTGAGCTTTACCGCTCTTCAAGGATAATTTCACATTTGCATATAACTTTTGCCATTCAAGTAATGAATTATTCTTGGTAGCCAAAATTCCTCCCAACACAATGATGGCTAATGGAAGCCCTGCACAACGTTTAACCATGCCTTTCCCCAACTCTTCCATGTTTGCATTGACTTTATAGTCTGCATAATACCAAAACATGGTTGACAAAAAAAAAAAGAATTAGTCATAATTTCAAAACCAAATTATTGTTTAGTAATTAACCACAACATGGGACATCTTTCCTTGACTTAGGTTGTTCACGAGCCTTACGGAATCAAGCCACTATTTGCAATTTAGCACCTAGTAATTTTGGAGTGTAATGAAGTGGAGTCAAATTTGAATAGTAGTAAGTTTGAGTTGGAACTTGACTCAAAATTCAAGGTTCAATATTCAATTTAAACTTAATCAAATTAATATCAATTTTTAAATTTTAGCTCAAGTCCATTCGTATTTATGCTTGAGCTTGTTCATACTTAAGTTATTTCTAGATAATAAAAGTAAAAAATACAATTTCATAGTATAAAAATATGTTAAAAAGAAAAACTCAATTAAACTCGTAAGTTGTTAGAATTGAGTATTACTATACTCAAATTAAGTTTAATAGATAATTGTAATTGATTGAGTTCGATTTGATCATTTATTGAATTAAATTCAAACCTTTTTCGAATCTAACATAATTTTTTAATATTTACTACGTCGAGCATTTCAATCAAGCCACTAGACTCAGATAATCTTTAAATACTAAAAAAAAAAAATGGAATGCATAGAACTAATATCGAAGTGACATGAATACACAAATATAAAATTTATATAAAATTTCCTCTTTTCCCACCTGTATCTTCCCATTCCTTTATTCCCATTTTTTATTAAAAAATATTTTTACTATTTTGTTTACAAATTACATTTATAATCATCAATTACAAATTATCAGGTCGCATACACTGAAATCATTAATGATTAATGCTGAAATTTGTCCGAATACATTTATTTTATTAGAAAAATAATTTATAAATTATTGGAAAATAAGTTAATTTTCCTGTAAATCGATTTCCTCTTTAAAAAACATAAATCATTTTTCGAAATTTTTTTTATAAGTAATTTATTTTTATATAGAATTTTACTTAAATAAAGTCTAATATTATTATATTCATAATAATTTTTTATTTTAATTTTTAAAATATTTAAAAAAATACTTAAAAATTAATATAAATATTATAATGATTAATTATTTATATTTATTAATATAATTAATATATTTTAATAAATTATTTAATAACAAAATTAATTTTAATAATAAATTTTAAAAATAATAATTTTAAATTTTAAACATATTCTTAATGTATTATTGAAAAATATTTATATTAATAATAAATATATTACAATTTATTATTAAAATTAATTTTATTATTAAATAATATTTGTTTAAATAATGATATTAAGACTGAATATTTGGTATATTGGCAATGTATTTTTTTATTCTACAAACAACCTTAAAAAATGGTCATGTGTCTCTTTTTTAATATATATTTTTAACATTTTATATACTCCTATAAGACACTTATCAACCCTTGACCTTACTTGTGCAACCTAAAAACTCCACTAATAATGTATCAAATATTTTCTCATGATATTAATTATTATAAAATATTATTTTATTATAAAATAATTTTTTATTGTCCAAAAGAGCTATAAATATATTTATGTTGTGTTTGTTTCACAAAAATAATTATAAAATAATTTATCAAACAACAAAAAAATATTTTATATAGAATTATCCAAACACAAAAAACTAATAATTTTTTTAAAAAAAAGTAGTCTATTTTTCAGAAATCATCTAATTATCAACTCTTCATTCAAAACATTTTTCTATATATAAGAAAATTGTTAAGAACATGTATATTATGTTCAGAATTTTATTTTAATTCATGTTTTGAAATTATTATTGAAACGAATAAAACTAATTTCAAGTCCAAAATTTTAAAATAAAAAAGTTAATACTTATTGTGTCAAGTGCATATATTGATAATCTAATTCACAATAATTAACGAACAAAACAAAAAAGTAATACCTGAAGAATCACTGTAAGGAAATGCCTTCTTTTGAAACAAGTTCCAGCTATCTTCTTCATTTAAGCACTCCAATTCAAGCAAGTAACCTCTTCTGTCTGCGTTTAAAGCTACCTCTTTATTACGAGAAGTAAGCAATATCTTGCTTCTCATGTCCCCCGCCATGGGGAACGCTGCTTTTAAGCTATCCCAAGCTTCAAAACTCCAAATATCATCAAGAATCACCAGGCATCTCTTTTCCTTCAACAAGTTGAACAACTTGGCTGTTAGCTCTTGATCACTCAGCTTGCTAACCTCTTCATTCGAAGAAACAAGGCCTGCTAAAATGTCTTCCCAGACTTTCCTTCTTTGGCATTGCTGAGAAACGTAGACCCAAGCCCTGTGATCGAAACAAGCTCGAACCCGGTCATGATGGTAAACCTTTTTAGCTAGCGTGGTCTTACCCAGACCACCCATCCCACATATCGACACAAGTTGGTGGTTCGAGCTTTCATCATTGAGAAGAACAGAGACTAGCTCCTCGATTTCATTCTTCAATCCAACGATGTTATCCTCGATGATATGAGGATAAGATCGCCTTAACTCACGCCTTGTTTGAGAAGAACTTGATGCTTCTTCTCCTTCCCTTAACTCTTTCACGCCAAATGTCTGCAATTGTCGAGTCAAGTTGGAGATTCTAGCTTTGATCTTCTCTATCTTCGACTTGGTTTTGCAAAGTTCCCATCCCTCATTGAGGATGCAAGCAGATCTTTTGATTGTGTTTGAGAAACCACCTTTCCTTCGGGGCCCAATCTTCAGAGCGAATGCTTCAACGATATCCTCAGCATCATATGCAAGTTCTCTGATTTTGGAAACCCAGAGACGTATCCTTTCGCTCTCGCCTTGTCTTGAATCAGCATCTTTTAAGAAGCTTTGCATCCATTTCAGCTCCTTCTGCAAACTGTCAACTTGATCCTCCACGCCCCACAGGGATATTGCTTCTTTAGTTAGCAACGTCCCAATCGTTGTGACGGCAGAAGACACGGCGGACCAAGCCATATTTTCCTCTGATCGATGTTTGAGTGACCAAAGAAATTCTAGTATTTTTTCTTTTTGGAATCCAATGATTGTAGCATGGATTTGATTAAGATGTTTTAAAGTAATCCGAATAAGTAACTGATGGAATCCAAGTTTTCTTCTTTGAAATATAATACTTTATTATCAAGAAAAGAATTTGTTTTTCTGTAGAATCCACTTTTGCCAAAACATACGTTGATCTTTTCCAGTTCATAAGAGAAAGGAAAACAACTTCGATTTAATCAATTAATTGATGCCTTCCTCTTTGGAAAAGAAAACATAAATAACCTCAGCTTGAAAACATAATCAATTAGCTGATTATATTGATTAATCAGGTTTTTAATTCATAGTTTAATTTTGCAATAAAAAGAATAAACAAGATTAGAACATAGTGTTTCAAGTAAAAAAATAAATAAATAAAATCCGAATAATTAATTGATGGATTAGTTCAAGTCTTTATGATCAAATTAATTCAAAGATATTGTTTTCCCAAAGAATCTACATTTACCAACAACATATGTTATTCTTTATCTATTTATAAGAGAAGGGAAAAGTATCTAGTTATTGCAATTTAAGTACAAAATTTAAATTTAAATCTTTGAGACGATATTGTTAGTGTTGAAAATTTTATGTATTTCAAAAAATTACATAATTTCACATCTTTTAAAGAAATTTTGCACAATTATGTTTTACAGGAGCTAAAATAAATTGATGGACATACACATTTCACGGGTGCGCAAAATAGGGCGCAGATGTGCACATTTCAAACTCTTTCTGTTTCCTTGGGGTGATTTGGCTTAACAAAATGGGGGTTGAGTAATGATATTTTTCTGGAAGAAAATGAGACTGAGAAAGTATACGATGGGGCAGAGCAGATGGGAAAAGACTTGAGTAACTTGGCTGGAACAATGGGTGATGGGTCGAGAGATGAGTCCTCTAGACTGAACCCACTTACTAGGTGTGATTCAGGGGAGTATAACTCTTTGGGAGGTAGGCCCAATCGGGAGGGAGTTGGAGATGATCAATTGGAGATTGATAATTGGGTAGTAAATTACATGGGTCGGACAAATGTACGGGGGTTAGGTAATACTGCTAAAGTGAGCAATATTTGCAAGTTGGTGTGTTGTCAAAAGGTGGACTTGTTACTAATTCAAGAAACAAAGAGAAGGTCTTATGATTGTAGGCGGTTGAATAAACTATGGCCAAATGAAAACTATGATTGGATAGGGAAGGAAGCGGTGGGATCTGCTCTGGGGGATTCCTGATTATGCGGGATAAAAGCCATATTTGTTAAGGACTTGTTTGTTTGTAAGTAAAATTTTATTTTACTAGGGTAAATGGGTTCTTGAAGAATCTGTTGAAGTATTTAATTATAAAAAATGGGTGGATATGATCATGTTTCAAGAGACAATGTTTGAGTTCATCTTGATGCAGTGGGTAAGTAACGTATGTTCTTTTGAGCTGATTGGAGCATTAAGGATCGACTTTGTTGGAATATCAGTGTGCAATTTCATATTTATGGTGATATATATTGAACATAAGACTTGTGGAGATGACACATCTGAAGATGTGAAGATTTGTAACGACCTAAACCCAGCCTAAAAAAAACAACTAAGTCAAGGGCAACGCAAAGTCATCACAGGATCAAAGAACAATATACAGAAAGCAATCCCACACTTATGTCATATAAATAAAGCAACCATATTCAACATCAAGTAATAAATATTATCAAAAGTTCAGAAATCTATAAGAAAGTTCCTATCATAGCCTAAGATTGACTAGCTGAAAATCCTATAAGTTTTAAGGTGATCGAGCTCCCTGTCCGTTGGCCGTCAAGTCTGGGAAGACCTTGAAACAACATGAAAAAAACCAATATAAGGTATATTGATAACTCATAAAGGTCACAAACGTAGGCATTCACTTCATGGAACCAGTTGTGTTGTAGTTCAGTAATAGTCCAGTAGTGTTTACAGTGTCACTACTACTTCAGTGTGGTGTCGCAATGTTTACAATGTCACCACCAGTTCAGTATGGCATTGCAGTGTTTACAGTGCCACTGCCAATTTAGTATAACAACGCAGTGTTTACAGTGTCACTGCCGATTCAATATAACAACGCAGTGTTTACAGTGTCACTATCGATTCATTACACTTTCGATGTGGAAGGTTCATCATAGCAGTTCAGTCATCATCCAATCTCGTATTTAGATTCACATAGTAACAAGTAAGACAGGCCCCAAAGATCAATTTAGGTCATACAAGCTCTACGGTTGACCTATGGTCTAGTTATATCGAGTTTACACTTGAAATTACATAGCACACGGCCTGACCCATGGCCTTGTGATCACCTGTGTGTGACACATGGCTAGACACACGCTCGTGTACCCACTGGACCTGAACAGGCAAAGCAGTACGTACACACGGTTTTGCACACGACCGTGTGTCCAGCCCTTGTGGTCTAAGTCAAAATACGGCCATGGTCTGAAACACGCCCATGGGTCCAACCCATGTATCCCCTGCACGTTATTTCTCAAAACAATATGTACGCACAGTTTGACACATGCCCGTGTGCACAGCTCGTGTGGTACCAAACAGTATGTACCCACTGTCTGGCACACGACCGTGAGTGTAGCCCTATGTCTCCTGTAACCTGTTTATATGGCACACGATTTGGACACACGCTCGTGTGGCCTCGAACAACAACATTGCTGGCAGAAATTGCAGAAAAATGACAGGGAAATTTAATGGATTCGATACCCTACATGTTTCGAAGTAGAAGCAAGCGTCTCCTCTCGAGCCAAAGCCTAAACAGAAGTTTATACAATCATTTCCACATGAATTTCCTAAGTCATAACGATTCTCAAACCAATTTGTGGAACTTCATCAAAAGTTCCATCTCCAACTCAAAAGAACACTTACCTTGCCCAACACTGAATTCATTGAACTAACTTATCGAGATATTGTCAACGGTATGATCCTCACCTAAAGAAAACCATTTCAACTCATAAACAAAAATTCCAACAGTTCAAATGTAACTTCACACCAAAATCGAAATGCTTGTGAAATCCCAATTAACTTACGAGATTAAACCATAATTTGCAGTATTACAAAACAAATAACTCTTCGATAGTATTTCCGAACAATCGGCAAAATGATTCTTCCTTAGTTTGTGCAGTAATTGTAAAATAACAATGCAAAGGAACCCAAAAAAAACAGAGAAAAAAAAAAGAGAAGACAGTTTTAGTAGCATGCTTCAAAAAGAAAAAGTTAGAAATTCGGGGCATTACAAGACTGAATCGATAATTCAGGAGTAAAATTATCTTATATTTGAGTCATGAAAGTGAAATTTTTAAAACAAACTAAAATGGAACCAAAGATTTTTTTGGGAGAAGTTTGAGATTGTATCTACTCTTTTGATTGTTGTTATGTTTGCTTTAATTGGGTATAGTTTAGTGTGCCTATTCAGGTGTGTAGTTGCTGGTTGCATGGCATTTTCTATGCGTGTAGCATGATATCTTTATGCCTTTTAGGAATTAATAAAATCATTAAGTATTTGCTGAGCAAAAAAAAATGTTGCCTTTTTGGGTAAAATTAGTAGTAGTTTCCAACCTGTTGGATATTAAGAAAATTTTATTTTTATTGAGCAAAGAAAAAAATTTAAATTTTAAATTTTAAAGACGATATTATTAAAAAAGATATTATAAACTTTAAAAAAAATTAATTTTCACAATGAACATAAAAAAAATTATCTCAAAATCTCTACTATTTGAGATTATATATGGAAGGAATACAAAATCTCATACGATGGTTATTTGATAGGCTGATGTTGGAGTTTTTTTTGAAAAAGATCCACCCAAAATGCTGATTGAATAGTTGAAATTACAAGTAAAAACAAACTATAGTTTGAAAACATCGTCAAGCCCTCAATGATTTTGCATCTTCCTTTGTTACTTACAAAACAACAAACATTTATTTCCTTCTCCTTAAAAGAAAAAATTATGATGAGCAAAGGTATGCACCAATTTGGAAAATGGGGGTGCATGGTTTGCAGGGCAGGTGTGATGCAAATTAAGTCAGGGGACGACCCTATCAACAACTGCCTCCAAAATTACCTAAAATCATACTCTTTTCTCTCTGCATTGCCAATCATTTTTACCCATTTCACATCCTCATTTCCAAACCTTAATATACCCACACATTTTCTTACATTTTTTCTCACTTGTGTTTTAGATTTCCTGTGATGTAGCTTGACCAAAATATAACAAATCTGATTTTTGAATTTTCGTCAGCTAACGATGAGTATAATAGTTGGAGACAACTGCTAAGTCGAAAAGTTTTTTTTATCATATTTATTCTTTTTTAGATAATGCCTAATTAACCTATAAATACGAGAATAATGTGTTTCAACGTACTCGAACTTATGTCCTTCTACATTGACAACAATACCTATGCCAATCGAACTAAGACTCGATCAACCATAATAATAATTAGTGATTACAATATTATTGCCGTTATTAACTTTTTTTTAACATTCATTATCTTATAATTTAAGTTTTTTTTGAGTTTAATATACACCTTATTTTATTTTAATAATCTATACTATTAATTAAATTCTTCATTCAGTTATTATTATGAATTAACTACACACTACTTCAACTAAAAACACAAGTTAAAAAATAATATATGAATATGAATATATAAATAATTTAATTTTTAAAAAATCAAAACTTTCCTCTATTATGTATATATTGTTTTAGGTCAAATGTTTACTATAGTCCCTCTATTATGTTTAAATTTAAGATTTAATATCAACACTTTAATTTGACATAATTTGGCCCCTCTATTTTTATAGTATCATTAGTTAATCCAAACAATTGACATTCTTAACTATCCTAATTAAAATATTGAGATAATTTTTTTCTTAAAAATACTCATTTTAATAAATCATGTCGTGATAGATGTTTTGTGTTAGAAAAATGTCCTCTTTTAAATGGTTCATTTATTTCCCTCCTATATATTCATTTACCCAAAGTTATGGCATTGAACATGAAATTTATATATATATATAGGTATTGCTATTGATAATATAAATTCAGATATTTACGAGTATTCAATCTGTTTATCGCAAAATCAATTATTTTAGATTAAATATTTTTTTACTATCTACAAAGAATTCAGAATAAGTGTAGATAATAACTTCATATATCCATTGTCCAAATTCGTTTTACTTTCACAGATAATAGTTTCAAATTTGAATAAAAAATATCCAAATTCACTTTTCTTTCCCAAATAAAAGATTCAAAACTCCGATTCACTACTTAGTTTATTGTACACAAAAAGTATAGATCTGCTACCATCGCTATCTATATCTCACAACTGTCTATACTTATTATTACTTAAACTCAGTCCAAGATGCCAATTGACCTGCAATTTGCTCATGGAAAAAAAGGCTTTGTCTAGTGCCTAGCAAAACTAGATGTGGGATACACTGTCCTTAATGAAAAAATCATTTAACCATTTTGTTGTAAAAATAATGGCTACTTGACTCCAGCCACTCCCAAAATGGTAAATTTTTAATTTAAGTTTTTTATAATTAATAAAATTAAAAATTAGTAATGATAAAATTACATTTTAACTCCTCAAAATGATAAAAATTTAATTTAATTTTTTAAAAATTATAAAGATATAGACTGTCAAAATGATTAAATTACATTTTTACTATCGTAAAAATATATAATTTAATTCTGACTCTCAAAAAAAAACTTTTTGCTCTACCACCGCGAGTTGTTGAGTCTGACTATGAAAAATTTAACCAAGTACTATTTAAAAAAAATTGTTTTTTCAGCACAGTTTTATCATCTTTTCCATAAACACTATTGATTTTATTTGTAAGATTGTATACGTAATTATAAACTACCAAGAGAGAAATATTTTGAACTAAATCAAAATATATACATTAATTTTCAAACATTCTATAGACATTTAGATTTTTCAAATTTATTATTCTTTTATCTTTATATTCTAAATATATCTTATAACTAAAATTTAAATAGCTTTCAAAAAATTTTAATTGAAATTTGAAAAATCAAGATCATTTTATATTTTTTTAACAATTCTTTATAGGTTCTGATCATATCTGTTCTTTTTGATACAATGTCTTGAACTATCTATAACTCTTCCCTAATTTATAAATAAAAGAATAATGCGCTTTAATATACTTGAACTCATAGTCCTGCATTTAAAACTCAACTGACAAATTGTATCATATTTAAAATAAGAAATCCAAAACTTAACTCCATAGAATCGACCCCAAAATAAATATAAATTTTTTTGTTAGAAAATGTTAATTTAATATTTTGAATTTGTTTTTTTCTCCATCTCCAAAGTTTGTAAGACAATATTGAATATATTGTCAGAAAAGCTGTAATAAAAAATCTTGGTCTTAGAGAATCTCAAATTTTTAATATACTGCATATATACACATATCTTTATTACTATTTTTCCTATACCAACAGTATAGCAAATGCTATTATTATTAAAGTTTACATATAGGCTGCTTCTTTTTTTACCGACATTTACCAAATATATTAATTCTGTACTGCACATATTTATCACTTTCTTTGAAGGGTCAATTTCTTCAATATTAAAAAAAAATTATTAATTTTGCTGAAGAACTAACTTCCAATATTTTAACTCCAGAACATAAGTCAGTTAAAAGTGTTAATTCAGTTTTAGTTTTGTGGACTTTGAAACTTAAATTAGTTGTAAGGTTGGTTTATTTGGTTTTGTTGGTTGATTGTTGGTTATAATTTTTAAATTTTATAATTGAATTAATCGATTTAAACAATTTAATGTCTATTTTTATTCATAACTCCTTCCCAACTCTAAATTACTCAAACATACATCCTCCATGTTGTTATAATAATAATTGTATCAATTATATTAAGACTCAATCAACGCTAATTATTGATTATTAAAAAAGAATTTGACTCACAACTTAACCTATCTATCAACTATTAGAATAAATAGAATGTAGCTTGTGAATTTTTTAATAAAAATAATCCGCGTCTTGTGTTTTTTTTTTGACAACTAACGCGTTTAAAGTAATAATAAATCTATACTTCACACACATTATGACTCGAACCCACAACATAAACTATGGGGTGAACACCCTGTGTTTTGGGTATTAGCTGTTGGTTCGACAAATAGCTATATTATAATGTAATCATCTTAAAAATAATCATGCAAATATTTATTATCTACACTGTTAATGTCATGTGGTACCAATATATTTAAGAAGTCAATAAAAGAAATGATGGTGCAAAGGAAATAATGTTGGGACAACCATTTTTTATGTAGTGGCAAAGTAACCAATTCCCTAGCAAATTGGCCCCTTCACCAATATTATGTTCACATTAAAGGCTACATTGTTTACAGAAGACTAGCCATTATGTCCCTTCCACAAATAGATAGAGGATGTGGCATTGCATGTTTGGATATTTTAATTTCAAAAACCTCACACACACAATGTAAAAAACATATTATAAAATTTAAAACAAGTCATACCGTTTTGAGTTTGAATTTTAAATATTAAAATTTCGAGTTTGACTCATATTTTAAATGAGTGTAATTTTTTGTTTAAAACTATTTTTTAGTTTAATATTTTTATTGAAACTTTTTCAAATATCCAAAATAAGTCTATAAATACATAATATTATAAGAGATAAATTGTTAAATAAAAAAAATTCTCATATAAACTCCCATCCAGCCATTTGGATATTGGGGTTCTAAAAAACACGGTCTAACATGAGAGACTCAGCCCCCATGTGATCAAAGAACCTGAGTCTTGGTGTTGGAAGACTCCAATTTTCAAGACACCCATACCTAATTCAATCGCCCATTTAATGCTCCTTTTCTTTTAGAGTAGTGTTTAATTCATGCAGAAGGAAATATATTGTCATGCAGAAGGAAATATATTATATTGGGTATAGTGGTACGATATATTATATTTTAGCGATAAAATTTAAATTCAAATTTTAAAAATATATTATTAGGAAAAATAATTATAAATTTAAATAAGATTAGTTTTCATTAATAGTAAAATGAAAAAAAAAATATTTCAAAAGGATTTTTTGGAATGATTTAATAAAAATATATAAATTTAAATTTAAATGATTATTTTTAAAATTAATTGAAGGACTAAATAAAGAATTATGTTTTTGTTATGAAACAAAGAGTCACTTTCTTAGATCTTAGGGACCCAAAAACTAGACATGAATATATTTTTCCAGGAAGAGAAAATTAGATTTGGCCAGAAAGAAAAACAAAAAAGGGGGAGGGGGGAATTGACTGTTGTGATCACATCACACACCACATTTTAAAACACATTTATCAGCTTTGGATAAGTCACTTTCATCTAAGCAGCAAAGGAAGAAAAAACTAAGATTAAACTAATAGCAATAAGCATTAATTAATTACAAACATGTGATAATGAAAATCTAAGTTGACATTAATCTCAGTAGTCCTTTTCAATGCCTACTCCTAGTGACAACATAATTAGAGATAATGATAGAGAAAATTCCACGCACCATTAATGGTGGAAATTCCTCTTAAGTTTAGTAGTTTAGTAAGTCCACATGCAATCAAGCTCAGTTGGACCAATTGTTATCTTGTTACCACCTACAGAACCATCGTTAATTTTATCGGAAACAGCTCCCCAGTTGACAGATGAGCCATCGTGAAGTGGTGGTGCCGCCATTGTTGGCTGGGAGAAAAAGAGAGGGAGCTGCAAATTCTCCTCAAGTGACCTCAAGGTTGGAAAAACGGAAGCACCCACATTTCTTGAGTACTTTGCGATGGGATCAGAAGTGGTGTTGATCATTTGGGGTGGAGGTGGAAATGCTTGGTCGAAACCAGGGTGGAACGCCGATGGGGCGGTTGTGATGGTGGCAGTGGCAGAGGCGGCTGTAGCAGCAGCAACGGTGGAGAAACAGGACACGTGCTCGGATTGAACATAATTATCGTAAGAGAAGCTGTCGTGGTCAGTGGTGGCAAAGGCAGTTGCGGTGGGATCTAAGAGAGGTGGAAGGGAAATCGATGAAGGAGAGCTTGGCTCTTGATAGACAGCAATGGAGGCGTTCATCCGGATCTTCTTGGCTCCTCCGCCGGTGCTGCTGGTGGCACCATTGGTGGAGCCACTCTTCTGAAACACCCTGGATATCACCCATTCATCCTTGAATAATAGAAACGTTACGCATTTTAGTAAAATATGATTACTTTTCGTCCAAGCAACTGGTGGTATCGTCAAAATGATGTTTATAAATCCAACACCAAATGAATTAATGAAACCCAAATACAATTATCAATCCCACATGGAATTTCGGCACTAAATTAGAAATGGGAATTGCATAGCCATTGGAATAAGTGCAAGAGACATGGAATTAATAAGTTCCCAGAAGATGGTATAATTGCTTTATGGGGATAATAATGATGAAATTGTGGGTATTTAAATCCCAAAAAGGGACAGAAGCTTTTGTATTGTCTGCAAGGCAGTCCAAATGATATTAAGATTTCCCCAACACACCTTTTCCATCTCCTTAAATGAAGAAAACACCGTACGGAGACAATAATACTTTTGTATATTTTCTAAGCCAGACCATAACCACTATGCACTTAAAACTACAGACCAGAACCCAAAGATACTTCAAAATGATCAACATGTTTAGACCTCATACCTTTGAGCTTCTGGAGAGATAATGGTAAGCACATTTGCCTTCAAGACGATATTCATGCATGACCCAATTGCTTTTTTCACCTTTAGGGGCTCTTCCTCTATAAAAAACCAGGGTTTTCTTCATGCCAACAAGTGCACACGTCTTTGAACTGTAGATCTCTCTATCTTTACCAGTAGCTTTCCAATAACCAGCTTCAGTAGCTCGGTTAGTTCTTAACCCAGTTGGGTACTTCCTATCTCTCAAACTGAAAAAATACCACTCTTTCTCTCCCATCTTTGCCTTCCCTGAATCATTGCATAACCAAAACACACACACACACACAATTTACAAAAAGAAAAGGGTAGGTCGTAAAATATGTTTAAATGATCACTTACCAGGAAGTTCCCAAGGTTCAGACTTGTTAAGATCAACTTCAGCTATAGCTCTACCCGTAAAACTACTATCAAGAACTTTCTTTAAGAGATAGTAAGTAATGAGCTCTTCATCAGTTGGGTGGAAACGAAAGCCAGGTGGTAAATGAGTATCACCGTTGTCAAAATGATAGTAACTATCCATACCCAAAAACCAAAAATCAAACAAAACCCTTGGCTTGAAAACCAGACAAAAAACCCTCAACTTCAAAAACCAAAGTTCAACCTCATGAAGTGAAGAGAGAAAAGGGTTTTCATTTGATGAGGAATGGAGAGAAAAGGGTTTCAAGGAGGGACTTGATGAATCCGGTGACAAGGAAAAAAGGCAAAATAATGAATATATATTGAAAAAAAAATCTGTGGTTTTGCTCTGCACTGTCCTCTTCCGAAATCTTTCTCTTCTTTTTCCAAAGAGAGAGAAATGGGTACTGATTATGATAAGATGGAAAAAGTGAAAAAGGTGTTCATGTATATAAATATATTTGAAATTTATACAAATAAAAAGTTAATATAGTATTTTATAATTTTGACATTAATGTTGAATTTGATACTTAAATTTAATTTTAATGTTAAGTTTTATATTCAAAAAAATAAGTTTTAATTTAAAAAAAAAAGTCTAAATAACATTAAATTCAAAGTTAAGTATTTAACTGAGATAAAAAAATCAAGTATAAATTTGAAAATACTCGAATATCAAAATGAAGGTTGAAATCAAATTTATGTATTAAATTAAAAAAAAAAAAAAACTCAAACACCAAATTGAACATTATAGCAAAATTTAAGTACCTAAAAATATATTAACATTTTCAATGTGATACTTGAGTTTCTTTTTTTTTCAATTAAGTATAAAAAATTAGTTTTATTGTTCAATTTAATACATAAACTTCCTTTTTAACCGATTAAGTCTATATATAATGTTTTACTAGAGCATAATGTCAAGCATTTATTGAATCACGTAATAGTTTTATCAAACTCAAATATAAAATAATATAATAATTCCTATATAAAACAAAATTTTAAGATATTATTATGAAATGTAAAGGAAAGTGTAACAAAAAGAAAAGAGATGTAATTGGGTTGCAGGGAATGGGGGTGTGGCACAGAGGTGGGTTCTGCATTTGAGTATGCGTGCGTGTGTGAGGAAGTGTGCAGGTATTCTCTCTTGTCAGTGAAGAAAATAAAAAGGTGGGAACAGAAAGTAGGTTTTGATGAGAGGGAAAAGAAAGTCTCTTTGCCTATTATTTTTTTATAAGAGAGAATGGGAAGGGAAGGGAAGGAAAGGAAAATGGAGAGAAGAGGGAGGAAAGGGGAGGGACAAGGGGGAGAGATTTTTCACCATGTAAATTGTAAAACAATGTATCAATAAAGCTGTTTCATATCTCTTCATGTCAGCACAGTACAATAATAAATTATATCAAATTTCATCCACACCATAGTAATCACACGCTACCTTTCTGTGAGATGCATTATAATTTTGTATTTTTGTACTACTTTTTAAATTATTTTATTTAATCATAACTCTATTTTCAAGCTAAATTAGTTATATATGCAGGGAAAAAAGTTAATTAGGTAAATAGGTTGTTTTTTTGGAAATTTAAAGAAATAAATAGTTTTTAAAAAGTGTGTGAGAAAGCGCATCCAATTACACAGTTAGTAGGAATTTCTGTTAACGTGTCAAGAAAAACTTGTCTAGCTAGACACATTTTCTTTAGAATTTTCAAAAATCGTTTCTAGCTAGACGCGTTTTCGTTTTCCTTGACATGTTAACAGAAAGCTCACCCAATTAGATAAACTTTCACACTCTCTCCAAAAAAGACTTATTTTCTTAAATTTTCAAAACCCCAACTTATTTAACATATATGACTAATTTACCCCATTTCCTCCAAATCTTATAGTAATAATAAAGCATTGATAGTCACTCATTATTCTATGTATAATTACAATTATGTAAATTAGGAGACATCACTTGTTAAAATATCTTATATTCAATTAGATACGAGTCAACTCAAATTGGACCAAATTTTAATTCAAAAAAGTTATGAATTTTTTTTTTTTATAAACTCAAATCAATCCCGAATTATTAAGAGAGTTTTTAAAACCTAATACGAATAGGTCGAATTTATCATAGACGAATAGTTGAATCCTAAGCAATTCTACTTAAAAATCTTTTTCTTTTATCTTTAATGAAAGCTTTAGTATGTTCAAATTCAGTGATTGTTCTTTCTTTTTGTTTTTTTCTTTTTCATTTCATTAATGCTGGTTTTGGTAAGACCTAATCAGAAATGGAAAAAGCCATACACAGGACAAACTATCTCTAATAATAATAATAATAATAATAATAATAATTGTGAAGAATTTGAGGGTTTCACTATTTTCACTGCAAAGATTTCCACAGTGAGTAACTAAGAAAAAAACAAGTTGGCTAAAGTGATATTATATTTTACCTTTCCTTGCAATGCTTGCTTTTTTATTCTAGGCATGTGCTCTTGTTGCTTGCTAAGAAATTGATGGTTTTGGAACTTTTCATTTTTTTCTTAATATTTTATTAAAAAATTATATAAAGTTTATTTTGCTCGAAAAAATTATGTTGTTGAAAAATCAAATGTATGAGGTTTATCCAGATTTATTTTAATTCAGGTCCGATTGTTGGATTTTTATATACATGACATATATAATAGGTAATGATTATGTGTTATTTACTATCATAAAATATTAGTTCAAAATAAAAGTAATTTAATATGATTAAGATTAATTGGGATTTTGTTATTAAATAAAATATTGACTAAAAGGAATCTAATATGGTTAAGGTTGATTAGACTTCAGTTATTAAATAAGGTATGAACTAAATATATGTAAATAATTAAGTAATTAATTTTTAATTGATGATTGATTGTTTAGAAAATTAAATTAATACGCAAAAGTTACATATTAAAATTATGATCCTCACATTTCACATGAAGTAATAGTTTAACATCTTATCTTAAAAAAAAGGAGAATATTTTAAAAAATAAAAACCACAAGGCTCAAATATTTTAACATATTGATGAATTTATATACGTCTTGACATTTAATTTTTGTTCTTAATGATTTGATATGACATATCCTAATAGATTAAGTGTGGGTTTGGATGAACAGTGTGTTTACTATAACGTGAGACAAAAAGCTAAACGCACCTCACCGTCCATCCAAACTCACACTAAATTTTATATATGATATTTTACGGTTCTAACACTGAGTGTATATTCTAATTAATATTCTAATTTTGTGAATGTATATTTGGTGTTAGAACAATATACAAAACTTAACCTATTAAAATATATCATCTCATGTTAGATCATTTAGAATTAAATTGTTTTCTTTTTAACTCTAAAATAATATTATTTTCCAAATTCTCTTGAAACATAAATTGAAAGTTTAAAATAAATAAATGGATTGGACAGATTTTGTTATTGTATATACAAAATGTAAAATTACTTTTATTGTGGTAGGAATTGCAGTAGCTTCTACATTGCCATGGCCCCTACCTATATTTTGTTGGATTGAATGCTAAGTGCTAGATTAGTTGATTTTCTCAGCTGGTCGAGATTGTTTTTAAAGAAACTCTTCCTTTTTTCTGAATTTTCCAGACTAAAGTATAGGAGTATGGACAGCAATAAATAATAGAAAAAAAATTGATTTAGACTTTCATGATTAAATAAATTTTCATCCTATTCTTTATGAAAAAATATATATATAATTATCAGAATTTTGTGTATTTGATGTATAATCGGTGTCTAGAATTGCTGGTCGTATTGGGATACAGAAAAAATATAATTAATATATTGTTTTAATTTTATAAAATGCAAATAAGTTGTAAAATGATAAGAAAACAATTAAATAGATTTTATTTCTTATTTGGTTAATTTAAAATAGAATACGAAATTATGACATCAATATAATGTTTTTTAATTAATATGAAAATAATAGAATAAATGTAGTTTATTTTCTTTTATATAATATTGGAGTGAGTGATAAGTGTAATATGATTCAAGCTGTGCTAAATGGATGTATGATAACAGCTTTAATAATGAATTTAAATTTTGGATTTGAATTTCATTCACGGTATAAATTGTAATAATGAACTGCATGCCTTATAAATTAATTAGTTGGGTTTCAATATAATATATATTTTAAAATTATAAAAAAATAAATTTGTTAAATTTATAAATATTTTATGATTAAATCAATTACTAAATAATCATCTAAATTATTGGATTTAAAAATTAATAATTAATGTCGATTGAGTCTTAGTTCGATTGGCATTAACATTGTTGTCAGTGCAAAAAGAAGTGAGTTCGAGTGCGCTAAAATGTATCCAAATTCTCAAACGAAACTTTAAGGAATTGATTATATTTAAATGCCAATTCTTATCGACAATGCTCATTATTATGGTTGAACTTGTTAATTTTTTAAAATTAAGATTAAAGTGATAAAATCTACAAAATTAAAAAATTAAATTTATTATAATGCTAATAAAAAAAATCGTATCAATAATACACTAATGATTTAATGGAACAATGATACGTTAATAATTGAGTGACTATTAAATATAATTTATCATCTAAATATTAACACGACTAATATAACTTATCATTAAATCAACACACCTATTTTGATTTAAGAGTATTGTAATTTGATTGGAATTAGAGGAATGTAATTTGAAATGATGAAATGATTGAATTAAGAATAAGATTAGCATGCATGCATCAATTCAACCAATCCCATCCATCCATCAAAGCATCACCAATGAGAAAAGATGTATTTGACGGTATGAGATATTGACTCATCATGCTCGCATTTTAAGGTTTTTTAGTTTATCAACAGGCTTTTACATCAAATCATTGCCTTCAATCTGTATGCTTAAGTCTTTCATTTACCCCAATTCCATGTTTTTTCTTTCGCAACTTGTCAATGCCCTTCCCCAACAGTTCTTCCCAATTTAGCTACCATTTATTATCTCCCTTCGTTTTCTCTTATTTCCCCACCCCCCCCCCCCCCCTTTCGCCTCCACTTTTGTACTTTGTATTTTATATTTATTACATTTGTTTTTCTAAAAAATAATATTTCTATCAAAATCTAGTATATTAATTATATCCATAATTGATCTCTTAATTTTAAAGATATATAAATTTAAACTTAATTCGAGTTATTAAACTAATTAAATTCAAGTTTACTTGTAAGATGTATGAGCTTAATCAAGTTTAAGTTTGAGCTTGGGAATAAAAATTAATAAACAAGATTAATCAAGCTTAATCAACTTAAATATATTTCAAACTGAGTTTAAACTTGAAAATTGATGTTTGATTAAGCTCAACTTGAATATTGAACTTCGAATTTCAAATTTCGAACTTATTAATATTTTAATTCAATTCGACTCAATTACACCCTTAAACCTTAACCAATACCCCTTATTTTTTCATCACTTATTTAGTTATAGCAATTAGACCTTAGTTTAATAGCAAAATTCATATGATGAGAAGTTTAAGATTTCTTATTTAAATCTCACTTTATAAATGTTTATGAATTAAATATAAGTTGATTATACATTCAATTACCCAAAATATAAATTACTTCACAAGTGCATAATTTGTCTTATTTATTAAATAAATACTCTTTTATAACTAGTAAATGGCAGTTGACTTTAAAAAACACCACAAAAAGAAGAAAATAAAAAAAAATTCTCTTTTTCTTAAAAAGAATTATTAGTTTTTCATAAAATTAAGAAAGAAAACAAAGAAAAAAACAAAAAGCCCTTTAACCGAGAGATTACTTAAGAGGATCACGCCTGACGACGAGGTGAGGTAAGCCGCGCCGCCCTCCACCTACGGTGCTTTGTAGTGCGTGTCAGGACCCTCTCCTTTATTTTGGCTCAAGGCTTCTCTCTTGGCTAATATGCGCCCCTTATCTGCGCACTACGCACAGGGCCTATAGGCTATTGCGTGATCATATTCAATTTTGTCTAGCTGCAGTGTCAATAATTGGACCTCGTACACGTCTGGCTCTGATCATGACACGTCAACTTCTATGGTGGGATTTGGTGACGTGGCGTAATCTTAGGTGGGGTTATTTTACCTGGAATTGATTATATTACTTGTGCAAGTTTTTACATGCACTAATGGATAATGTTTTCCTTTTCTAATTTCTTCTTATATATAATATTAAAGTTTAATACAAGGGTAAATTATATCGGACATCATTTTAAAATAGTATTATAATCATTATTTTGGTTACTTTAAATATTTTGTCAATTTAATTATTTTAATTAAAATAATTATTCGAATTATTTATTATTAAAATTTTCGCTAATCTATTAACAAATTGTTAATGGTGGCTTCTTTTTTACAACATAACAGCTATCAATCTTTATTATCATGCATCGACCTTGCTCCCTAATACCATGTAACTTACCCTTAATACAATTATAAAAAAATAGGTTAAATTCTAAAGATAGTCCCTATATATATCAATTTATATAAATTTAATCCCTCTATTTTTATTTGCTCAAAATTAATCTCTTTACTTTTTGATTCACTCATTTTTAGTTTATCTGTTAACTTTTTTTCGTTAACTCTATTAAAAAATTAGGCACAATCACAAATTTATCCCTTTAATATTTAGGGTCTTCGGTTTTATCAATTACCACCAAAATTTGTCTCCTATTTCAATTCCTGACTTCTATTTCAAATTCCCACTAAAACCTATCTCCTATTTCAATAATAATAATAATAATAAACCATGCTTATAGGCTTGTTAGTGTTCAAACGAGGGTTTTTTTTTTTTTTTACAAATTTAATATAAAAAAATAATTAGTTATCAAAATAATACCTCCATCCCATTAATTACCAAAAATAATATGTTTAGTTAGGTGGAAGACTTTCAAATCGCGACACCAGTGGATATTTCTGACACAATTTTTTTATTTTTAATTAAATTTATATATTAAAAAATAAAAAAATAATATTATATTAGTGGAGGGTTATCAAGTGGCGGCACCAAGGGAATAAATTATACATGCAAAATATACAAAAAAAATACCTGACATAGGTGGAGGGATATCAAGTGGCGGCACTAAGGAGTGTTTGCCACTTGTCAATCCCCCATTTAGCCATGTGTGTGTTTGTGTGGGTTTTTGGGTTTAAAATTAATTTATGGGATTGGCGGGTTATTAAAGTAGGTAACATTTTTGTTATAAAATTTATCAATTACTTCGATACATGAGTAATTAAGTTTTACGATTTTTATGATTTTTTACCAATATAATACAAAAATAATAATTAAATATCAAAATGGGTTATTTACCAAAATGGTACAAAAAATATTTATATACCAAAATGAGTTATTTACCAAAATGATAAAAAATAAATATTTATATACCAAAATGGTATCCACACTCCATTAATTACGAAAATGTGGTGGAGATACCAATTTAGTATATAAATATTTATTTTATACCATTTTGGTAAATAAATCTTTTTTATATTAAGTTAGTAAAAAACCCACTACTACTAACAAAATAAAATTACTTTAATAACCCCCCAATCCCCAAAATTAATTTTAAACCCAAAAACCCAAACAAACACACACACTGTCGAAACCATCCTTTTTATTGAAAACGAAGTGTTTCGAAAATTATTTTAAAACTTTGGAAAAATGGGTGTTTAGAAAATGGGAGTCGCCACCAATCTTTTTATTTAGGTGTGATTGGATCACCACAAAATGTTAAAACATTTTAAAAAATGTTGGCCTTTGAAATCCAGAGAATGAGTTCGGGAGTCGATTACGCATGAGGAAGAATTAGCATCCTCATACGCCCAAAATTGGTACTGTATTGATTATTTTCGGGTCTTAAATTGTAAACCTTAAAAGCTCAAATAAAGTTTAAAATACAATCCTCTAATGCATGAGCTATATTTAAAAGAAATCGATTTTGTTTGGAAGTTCCGCTATTTCAAAGTGATCGGGGAAGAAAATTACGTCTAGTGAGTTAGGACATAATATTTCGAGATCCAGAAAGAACAAGCTTTCCTTTGAAAAACTTTTTAAATTTTGAAAGAGGATGTTAGATTATCTCGATTTAAAGAAAAGTTGCACCTAGTGAGTTAAGGCACAAATTTTCATAACCGAAGATAAGGAAACATTGTCTCGATTAAGGATATTCGATTATTTCGATTTGAAGAAAAATCGCACCTAGTAAGTTAAGGCGCAAAATTTCGAACTTAAAATAAAAGAATATTGCCTCGATTTTAAAATTTTTATGAAAACAATTTTGAAAATGAATATGCGAGTTTATTATGAATGAACAATTAATGATGAATATTAAATAACACGAGATAGAATAATTAAGCAGATAAATGGTAAGCAAAAATATAAAATGCAAGTGCCTAATAATTAATAAACACAGATGTTGATAAGGAAACAAAAATAATGCAATTTGTAGTTAAAAATGAGACTTCTTGGATGTCCGGGGACAAAATGGTAATTTTGGACTTTTGAGGGCAAAATGGTAATTTTTAGAAAAATCGAGATAAAAAATGAGATTTTTGGATATTCGAGGGTAAAATGGTAATTTTGAGTGTTTTGAGGTCAAAAATGGAATTTTTGGAAGTTCGGGGTCAAAAATGAAATTTTTGGAAGTTTGGGGCAAAAATGTAATTTTTGGAAGTTCAGAGGCAAAATGTAATTTTTGGAAGTTTTAGGGTTAAAAATGAAATTTTTTTAAGTTTAGGGGTAAAAATGTAATTTTTAGAAGTTTAAGGGTAAAAATGTAATTTTTGGAAGTTTTAGGGTCAAAAATGTAATTTTTTGAAGTTTCGAGGTCAAAAATAGAATTTTTGGAAGTTTCAAGGTCAAAATATAATTTTTGGAGAAGTTTAGGGACCTCCAGGGAAATAAAACCAAAAATGAGTGACACGTGGCAGCCTCACAGGCATCTTGAAGTCAAAGGACTAATTTGAAAACCATGAAAAATGTCTGGGTAAATTTTGTAATTAAATAGAACTTGATTTAAGGACTAAATTAAAAGAAATCAAACATAAGGGGGACCAACTGTATAAATAAACCAAAATTAGGACACGTGGCACCTTCTGGTGCTTTTAAAAATTAAAGGGACTAAATTGAAAATCAAAGAAAATCATTGAGCCAAATTAAAAATAATTAAAGGTACAAAAAGGACTAAATTGAAATAATAAAAAATGCGAAAGAGTCGATTGCAGAAATAACCCATTTAATGAAAACACACGAATCCAGAGGCGGGTCGGGTTGGATCGGGTCGAATCATAGGTAATAACTCAAAATAACGTCGTTTTGGGGCTTAAACTCAGCCCTCTCTCACCCTCTCTCATTTCTCCCATGGCCGGCCATTAGAGCCAATGTCGGTCTCCGGTGCTCGCCCAGCGCGTTGGGCCACACGCGCGCCATGTGCGGCTGTCCCATGCCAATGCCGTCCATCTCCGATCGGTCACCATTCGCCACGCGCCGCCGTTACACCATCCCACGTGCCAAAACGAAGGTGAAAACTCACCTATCTCTCCTTTTTTGTTTTCAAAACAGATTTTCATGTCCATTGAAAGGTTTTCTTTGTTGATTTTTACCCTTTTTTATTGTTTCTTTATTCAGTTCCAGCCCAGATCTGAATCCTCCGGATCTAGGGGTTTAAAAAAAATTTTCCTTTAAAAAAAAACTCCTTTCATTTCGCTTGTTTGATTATGTTGATCCCTTGTTTAAGAGTTTTAAAAACCCCGTTCCTTGTTTTTTAGATCCACGTTTGACGGGTACGAACGATGCTAGGCAAAGTTTCAACGAAGGCTTCGGCGCAAACTCCGGCGGTGGCATGACCGGGGAGTATCTCTGTCCTTTCGATTTCTTTTTTTTAATATTAAACAATTATTTAATGTTATAATTAATTATTATCATTAATATTATTAATAATATAATTAATATTCACATTTTAAAATACGTTTTTAGGAAACAATAAATATTAAAGGGCATATTAAATGCATGTATTGATGCATAACTTGAATCTGATGGGTTTAGGAATTGAAAACATAAATGGCAGTTAAACATACATTGAATGGTAGCAAACATGCATTAATACCTGATCGTCCTTAATGCTTGAGTAACCTGGTGTTCAATTGGATCTTGCTTTTGCTGTCTGTTTGATGTTTGGTCGAATATTGTTTGGTGACTATTCGAATGCTTGCTTGAAAAAAAAGGGTTTGTATATTGATTTCAAGAACGGGGTCTGTAACCCTTACACAAATCTGAAACTAGTTTTTATAACCAGTTTTACAATAATTATCTTTTGTTTTTTTCAAATAAATGCCTTCCTTTTCTTCTTTTTTTTGCAGGTCGGCAAGGGCCGCCCGAAGTAGTGCCAGTGGCAGTGCAGAGCAAGTTGGAGCTGGAGATGATGACGTGGCAGCCTATGACTGGATGAGGTGAACAGCAGCAGTGCAAGTGGGAGCTGATTGCTAGATTTCTATTTGGGCTACTGTAATTTGGGCTTAAGTTTGGGTTAAAAGGGCTGAATGTAATGGGTTAAGGGAATTTGGGTTTGTATTTGGGTTCAATTGGGCCTTGTAATTAATGGACTTTGTAATCATTTTGGACTTTTTATTTTGGGCTTTTTAATTTTAAATTTAAAAATTATTTCAAATTTAAACTAAATTTAAATTTAAAATAAATTTAAATTTAAAATTGACCCAAAGTTCAAAGCCCAGTCAAAATTGGGCTTCAACACACACGATGTAATGACCTAAATTCATGGGAACCAAAAAAGTGAGTTATAGGGCCTCCGTTTTAGTAAACCGAGTTCATAAATAATTATTAGGAGTAATTATGAGTTTAATAGTGTGTTTAATTATTAGGAGTAAGTAAGTTCGTAAATAATATAATAGTATAAATTATTATTTAATTAATATTATCTTATTATATTAATATATATATATAAATTAAATCTAAATGTATGGTAATAAAATATACATGTGTAAAAATTATATTTGTATATTTGTAAAATAAATATTAATAAAAGAATAAAGAAAAGAAAAAAAGAAACAAAAGAAGGAAGAACAGAAGCTCAAACGAAAAAGGGAAGAAAGAAAAGGGAAGGAAAACGAAAAAGGAGAAACTAGAATTTTGAAGCTTGAAGCTTTAATTGGTAAGTCAACTAAGCCATTTTCTTTTAAATTAGATGTTTTAGAAGCTTTAGAATAAAGTTTTGATGAAATTAAGTTGAGGTCTTGGAAATTTTAAGGTTTTTGAACATAGTTCATGTTGAACAAAATAGTGAATTAGAGATTTAATTGAATGAATTTCAAGTTAGCATTGATAAAGGAATTAAATTGTAAAAGAAGCTATAAGTTTTGTGATAGAGGGATTAAATTGAAAGAAATTTTAAATTAAGGTTTTATTATGAACATTAGATAGTTAAGTAGAATATGGAAGGAAATTGAATAAAAATAAAGTATGAATTGAGTTAGAAAAATAAATAAGTTAATTAGGATTAAATTGGAATTAAGGTATAAATTGGATAAAAACTCAATTATTATTATAAATTAGTGCTATAATTAATAGTATAAATTATTATTATTATTATTATTATTAATATTATTATTATTATTATTATTTTTGTAGCTAGCAAAGAACCCAAAGCATTGACACAAAAAGGAAAGGAGAAAGTTATCGACGAGTAATCGCGAAATCCGGGTTTGTATTACTGTAATTTAAATTATTTATTATTTAATGTTTATTTCGATATTTATATTTAATAAGTGAAATTGAAATTGAAAGTGATATGAATTATAAATTGAAAGTCCCTATTAACTAGTCGGGCTGAGTCGGATATAGTTGGCATGCCATAGGATTAGAAAAGTTCAGGGATACTTCGACCTTGAGTCGATAAGACACTGGGTATCATTATTTTACTTCGAATAGATTCGATGAGGTATTGGGTACCACTTTACTTCGGCTAGGCCGATGAGACACTGGGTGTCACTTTATTACTTCGAACTATCCGATGAGGCACTGGGTGCCATTCTGGTGTGTTTGGTTGGATCCGTGTTTCTGCCAAGGTCCAAGTCTTGTTAATAGGGGTAAACAATGTGAAAAAGAAAAATTAAATAGAAATGAAAAATTGAGGCATATAAAGTGATATGTGATGAAATTGAGAAATGAGAATGATATAGTTAAATTGATTTGATATTGATATGGAATAAAAGTGGTGTATAAATTAAGATAATATGTGTTCATGTATTATATGATTGATTATGTGAAATTTATTTGGTTATTTATAATTTGAATTATAGTAATACCACTGAGTATGAAATACCCAGCGTACAGTTGTTTCTGTGCTCAGGTTAGTAGAAATTAAGGTCCTGATTCAGCATCCAGATCGATCCCGACCTCAGTATAAACTCGGTGATGTAATTCCCCTCTTTTGGTAAAAGTGGCATGTACTAAGTGTTGTATAGGTTACATGTATATGCTTGTAATGTTGGTTATAAATATATATATATATATATACACACACTATATTTTGATATTAGTTTAATAAAATGATAAAGAGTATATTATAAAATTTGGCATTATGTTTGAATGAAAAATGAATAAAGTTATAAGTAAATTTTGAATAATATTAAGAATGTTTAATTATTGAATTAATATGTTAATGAAATGATTATGATTTAGGTGAATTTGAGTATAAATTGTTTTGGTTGCAAGTTGAAATTGCAGGGAATGTTAGATATTTATAAAGGAGGTTATATCGCGTTCGAAAAAAATTTACGAAAAATCTACGGAGCACCAAAACAAGTCCCAATTCTCTTCTAATACATATTTTGAGACTCGAGGGTCCAATTAAGGAATTTTATGATTATTTTATAGTATGTTCATTAATTATTTATTTATTATTTGTAAGTTATCTGATATGTCTGGTAATACCCTGTAACCTTGTTCAGATGACGGTTTAGGGTTAGGGGGTGTTACACATGAGGCTAAATGGGGGACTGACAAATGGCAAAATACCCTTTGGTGCCACCACTTGATATCCCTCCAAGGGTGCCGCCACTTAATATCCCTCCACTAATATAATATTGTTTTTTATTTTTTAATATATAAATTTAATTAAAAAATAAAAAAATTCATTTCAGAAATACCCACTGGTACCGCCATTTGAAAGCGCTCCACCTAACTGAACATATCATTTTGGTAATTAATGGGATGAGAGTATTACTTTGGTAATTAATTATTTTTTTATATTAAATTTGTTAAAAAACCCTCAAACGAGTAAGGGGATTGTAGGCTTACGTATTGGCCTAAGCAAGAGGGGTCAAAGGATAGTCAGATTGAAGTGGAAGAAACAACTGATCAAAATTTGCGAAAAAACTCTAATAGTGGGTGTGGGTGTGCCTCGCATTATTATCTCAATTAAATTCTGTTATCTTTTTTAATTACAGTCTAATTATATCAACGATATTTTAGTATGATTAGAACTCTAATCTAATCATATTTAAAGGGGTCATTGTATCCCTGTTTTGATGCGCTAATTAGTAAGCGCTTTTTCTTTGAAGGCGACAAGATATAGTCGCATATAAGTTTTGGTGAGAGTTTTGTGGTAATTATAAAAAGTATTTTATACTTTTTTGTGAGTACCCTATGAGATGTAGGTTTTTTTTATCGGTTTGATTTTTGAGATTTTAAGCTTTGTATTTGGGGTTTAGGATAATGTATATTTAGTACAATTACGTTTATTTTCTCAATATTGTATTCTTGTTTATTTATTTAGTTCGTGAAAAGCCAAAGCCTCTTTTGTCCGTGAGTTTTCTCTTTTGAGGGCTTTTCATGTAAAATATTTGTGTTCGTTTTTCTTCATTTTTATTATCTCGTTGTTTATACGGGTCGAACCCCAACAATGAAAATAGTGAGAAAAATGAGGGAGTTAAACTACCTCATAGATGGACTACTCTAGTAGAACCATCTCACCAAGCGTTATCAAAATTAGTCAAGGCAAGGAAGAGTTTCAAGGGCAGGATTGTCAGAACTTAGATAAGGGGATTGCATAAATTATCGCTCCAAGACGCTATGGTTGCCATTGTTGAGACACTCGAAGAGAAGGAAGAGGAGCATAGGGTAGAAGATGAAACTGTGGGTATAGATATGGAGGCCCTTGCAAATGAAATTTGAAGATCAAGTACGATTTCTTTAGTTTTTTCTTAGCTTCAAATGAATTTTAAAATAATGGTTTGGAAATTCTAGGGATGTGGCATTCATATGTTTCATAAGATTATTAGAGAAAATGTTTTCGATCTTGATATCATTAATCTGTTAAAACCCCAGATTAGTGGTGTCAAGGTTGACCTTGTGATTAACAAGCTTGGTTTTGGTTATTCGCATTGTGTTAAAGCTAGAGGTTTCTCAGGGGGATATGGATTTGCTGAAGGGATACTAATGGTGTTGAAATTTTATGGGATTGCTTCAATTTAGTTGCTGGCAATTTTTAGGACACTACAAGAAATTTGCTTATGAGTAGCGTCTGAAATGTTGTCACTGAATATTATGTTTTTCTTCCTATTTGTAATTGGCAACACAAAATTCATTGTCGTGACGATCATCACGTTAGGTGTGTCACTAAAAGTTAAGGGTGACGATGTATTATTTTTTGGCATATATTACAAAAAATATGGTGACAATAATATAAAATGTCATCGTATAATTAGTATTAGGTGATAATTAAATGTGTCACCAAATCATATAAAATTCCCTCATTGATCATTCATATCATCCCCAATAATGAAATAGAAGTCAACGTATATTATATAGAGAAATGATTGTATGAAATAGGGATATTATCCCTTTTCAATAGTTTTATAACACATCAATAATTTCATTCTAAATTTCAGGATTTTAATTGTAATTTGATTTTTTTCAGGATGAAAATGTTGAAATTAAAAATGAAAATACTGATGTGGCATAAAACTATTGGAAAAGGGACACAAATGGCGTGGTGTCACTGTTTCATTCAATCCTTTTCCATATTATATAACTTCTTCATTTATTAGTCGAATTGTCATCACTAAGGAAATAACATTGAACATACAAGTGACAAAAGAGATATCGCCATATTGTTAGTGGCATTCTATATAGTCACCTAATATGATTAAATAATAACATAAATGATGATAATATATAACCCCGCCTTTCATCTTCACAATATATTTAATATATTTGAATTGTCACCATTAATCAAATGAAAATATTCCTTTTGGAATGGGGTGCTTGCAAATGAGTTCAAACTATTCCAAGTGTTCGAAAAGACGACCCCTTTCACCTTTTCTTTTTGCTATTGCCATAAGCCCATCAAACTGTCTAGAGATGAATCACAAATTTCACATTTGTTTGTCACTGATGACCTTCTTCTCTTCTGCCCATAAAATGGCAGCTTCCAAGATGCAAATGATCAGATAAATATGCTGCTCATGGTTGAGATAAAATATGAATAACACAAATCTCTTATAACTTACTGCAATTCTCTTCTTTATAGCAAATATATTTCTCGTCAAATTTGAATGAAAATATATGCAGTTTACCTAAATTTCCCTTCTCATTGTAACTTTTAAAATTATAACTTCATTCTCTATCGAAGTTAAAAGGTTTTCCTGTTTTCTTGAATGCTGCAATCAAAACCAGTTATAACTTCAGAAACGTTAAGCAAACAAGCATGCATTAACAAATGGAAAACCAAAAAGTTTTAATCTTTGAAATTTAAATGATTTTAACATTTACATTTTACATATATAAAATAATTTTTTTTTTTAAAATGAGTATATTAATCGTATCTTTTCATGAGAAAATAATAACTCTATTTTGACAATTAGTGCAATCTGATTTATTGGTGATCAAATATTATTGGCTCCCCTTTTGTTCTTTGCTCAATTTTTCAGCTAACGATGATTAAAGAAAAAGGATTTGATTACATCAGTTTTTTTTTGAATATACTGGTGTGATTACATCATAGTATTTGTTCATACTTTTTTAACTCTTTAACAACGCACACACACCTTGCACACAAGGTTCTCGAACCCGAGATTCCTACGATGTACAACATCATTTTTTCTACTGGAGCCACTTGTTGGGTTCTTGATTACATCAATTTATTCTTTATTCTTTTTATTTTTTATTATTCAGAATCACTCGCCTAAGCATTGGGTTAAGAATCCAATTTTACATCATCAAAATTGATGTGTCACGAACTAACTAAAAATTTGACTAAGGCAATTGCACTTATCAATTAATGGTATAGCTACAGTGACAAAAATATTATCACTACAAAGACTAAAAGTACTAGTAATGACCGCCTTTCTATTATTTAATCGAATAATTCGAATGATTAATTAAAAATTAAAATTGACTAAACTAATTGTAACAAACACGGCAAAGAACAAAACACGAAAACAATCAATTAACAACCAAGAAGCGAAACAATATCCAGGAAAGTATTCACCTAGATTTCATCTGTCACTATCAATCTACATTACGCAATTTCTTTACTTAGCACCTTTATCTGTAGAAATTTCTAAATTATGCAAATATCTCTTTTCAGCATAAGAGTATTTGACTTTAGGTTGTAATTGAAATTTATTCCTAATTAAAACCCCTATTATCATATTAACTCGTGTTATAGATTCTCCACTTAATTATGCAAGATCTACTCTAAAATAGGGTCTATTCAACCTTCAATTTAAGCACATCGATTACGAATAAAAAATCTAGAAATATTAAACCAAGGATTAAGCGCACATAATCGATAAACAAGAAACTAAGTATTTATTTCGTAAAATAAGAATCAAATGACAAAATCCATTATAGGATTAATCTCCAATAGGTATTTAAAAAATTAGTTCATGCTTAAAATAAAAACATTTAAGAGACAATATAACCGAAAGAAACAAAGAAACTTACGATAACTTCTTAAAAATCAACTAGGAATCTTTAATATTGATGGAGATATACTTTAGAGTCGACTTTGATTGTGTTTTTCGATTTGTTTTCTTAAATATTTTCTGACGACTCTCTCCTATCTTTGTATTTTTGTCATATATATGTCTTAAAATGCCTGAAAAACTTAAACATTGTGATTTTTCGTAGTTTAATGTGTAATCTTGTGAAATCGATACGGCTTACCACACGCTCGTGTGGTTTGATCATGTGGAATGACTCAGCTCGTGTGGCTCTTGTAGCTTGATCTGATGCTCTAATTTTTGGTCGTTTTTCACTCCTTTTACTCTCAAGTGCTCTATTAAAGATTAAAACATGAATTTAAATGATTATGAGTATAAAATCACAATTAACATCGAATAATCACCCTAAAAAACATTAAGAATGAGATTAAAACCAGGAGTGAAGCCAATAAAAATTTCTAGGGGGTTGAAAATAAATTGTAATTTTTAATAGCCTATATCTTTATAATTTTTAAAAGATTAAATCAAATTTTATCATTTTTAGGGAGGTCAAAGCAAAATTTTACCTTTATTAATTTAAAATTTTAAACTTTCTAAAAGACCTAAATGAATAATTTTCCATTTTAAGAGAGCTGAGGACCTACCAACCCCATAGATACACTACTGATTAACACATTTTACTTTTAGCACTTGTCAAGAATCACTTAAACCAATTGCACAAGCAAGAGTTTATAGTTCAAACATTGCACGATGTTGTCTTTTGGCAATATATATATATATATCGTTTTTTGGTGCTTTACTTAAAACATGCTGCTAGGAATTGATGAAGATAAACAAAATAAAAGATTGGTTTCAATAAATTTAGTTGTTCTTGTTTTAGCTTCCATTAATTAGGATTACTTGCCAAAGCAATTGGATAAGAATCTAATTTCCTCGTGCAGTACTCTTATCCTTCCATGGGAATCACTTAAACCTATGTCCACAAGCAAGAATTGTTTAGTTTAATTTAACTTTGAACCATATAATCAATTGTACTAGAAATAAAAAATTCCAAGATATCAACTGTCTTTGGTCACAAAAAAAAATTGCTCTCTCATGGATTTCTCTGCTGTTTCTTCTTCTCTCAAAACAATCGGCGAGCTAACACAAGAAGTCACATCCTTGTGGGGCGTCGATGAACAAGTTGAGGGCTTAGCAAGTGAGCTGAGATGGATGCAAAGCTTCTTGAGGGTGGCAGACGCAAGAAAAGTTGATCACGAGGTGATACGTACCAGCGTTGTAGAGATCAGAGAGTTGGCCTACGATGCTGAAGATGTGATTGAGACGTTTTCCCTCAAAGTTGCTTCTAAAAGGAAAGGTGGATTTTTAAATTACATCAAAAGATCCGCTTGTTTCCTCAAGGAGGGATGCCTACTCCACCAGATCAAGTCAGAGAGAGAAAATCACACCCAGAATCAAAGAATTGGCTCGACAATTGAAGATGTATGAAGTATCAAATTTCGGGGTTGATGGAGAAGGACCAAGTTCTTCAACTGAAAGGCGGGAGTCAAGGCGGCCTTATCCTCATGTCATGGATGATAACATTGTTGGATTGGATAAGGATATCAAGAAACTGGTCTCAGTTCTTCTCGATGAGCAAAGTGAATGTAGGGTTGTCTCCATATACGGATTGGGTGGTCTAGGCAAGACCACTCTTGCCAAAAAAATACATCATCACAGCCAAGTTGTTGGTCATTTCAAGCACTTGGCTTGGGTATATGTTTCTCAAAATTATCAAAAAAGAAAAGTTTGGGAAGACATTCTATCAGATCTTAACATCATAAATGAAGCTGACAAGAAGATGAAGGTTGAAAAGTTAGTAGAGAAGTTATCTAGTTTCTTGGAGAAAAATAAATGTTTGGTGATACTCGATGATGTTTGGAACATCAAGGCTTGGGATAGCTTAAAACCAGCATTTTCAGCAAGAGAGACGAGAAGCAAGTTCTTGCTTACCTCTTGGAACAAGAAGATAGTTTCACATGCCGACAAAAATGGTTTCCTACATGAGTAGCAGTGCCTAAACTACGAACAGAGCTGGGAACTATTTCAAAAGATTGCCTTCCTCCAAACAAATTCTCCATGTAATATGTTTGTTGATTTCATAATCGCAAAATTATATTATCTTAATATATTATCGAAACCACCTCGAAAACGAAGTTTCAAAAAATTATTTTAAAGTTTGGAAAAAATGGGAGTCGCCACCAATCTTTTGTTAGGTGTGATTGGATAGCCAAAAAACGTTTAAAATACGTTTAAAAAATGTTGGTCTTCGAAGTCCAGAAAAATAGGTTCGGGAGTCGGTTACGCATGAGGAAGGATTAGCACCCTCATACGCCCAAAATTGGTACCGTATTGAGTATTTTTGGGTCTTAATTTGTAAACCTTGAAAACTCGAATAAAATTTAAAATACGATCCTCGAGTGCATGGGCTATGTTTAAAAGAAATCGATTTTGTTTGGAAATCCCGCTATTTCAAAGTGATCGGGGAAGAAAATCACATCCAGTGAGTTAGGACATAATATTTCGAGATCCAGAAATAACGAGCTTTCCTTTGTAAAACCTTTTTTTTAATTTTGGAAAAGGGATATTCGATTATCTCAATTTAAAGAAGGGTTGCACCTAGTGAATTAAGGCTCAAATTTTCAGAATCGAAGATAAGAAGTATCGCCTTGATTAAAGGTATTCGATTATTTCGGTTTGAAGAAAAATCGCACCTAGTAAGTTAAGACGCAAAATTTTGAAACTCGAAATAAAAGAATATTGCCTCGATTTTTTTTATGAAAAATAATTTGGAAAACGTTTATGCGAGTTTAATGGGCAATTATTGACGGATATAAAATAACATAAAGTAAAATAACTAAGCAAATAAAACAATAAAATGAAACGAACACGATATACGAGTGCATAATACTTAAAGTTAAATGCAAATATTAATAAGGAAGAAAAATGATGCAATCGGGATTGAAAACGAGACTTTTTGGATACCCGGGGAAAATATTAATTTTGGACTTTCGGGGGGAAATGGTAATTTTTGTTGAAATCGGGGTTTAAAATGGAATTTTAGAAAGTTCAAGGGTAAAATGGTAATTTTGGTAAAATTAAGGTAAAAAATGGAGTTTTGAAAAGTTCGAGGGTAAAATGGTAATTTTTTGGTAAAATCAGGGCTAAAAATGAAATTTTGGAAAGTTTAGGGGCAAAATTGTAATTTTTGGTGAAATCGAGGTTAAAAATAGAATTTTAAAAAGTTCGAGGGTAAAATGGTAATTTTGGTGAAATCAAGGTTAAAAATAGAATTTTAGAAAATTTAGGGTCAAAATGTAATTTCAAAAAGTCTTGGGGTCAAAATATAATTTTTAAAAAGCATTAGGGTTAAAATGTAAGTTTGGTAAAGTTTAAGGTTAAAATATAATTTTCAAAAAGTTTTGGGGTCAAAATATAATTTTAGAAAAGTTTTAAGGTCAAAATGTAATTTTTAGAAATTTTTAGGGTCAAAATATAATTTGGAAAAGTTTGGGGGTCAAAATGTAATTTTTGGATAGTACAGGGACTTCTAAGGCAATTAAACCAAAAAAATGTGACACGTGGCAACCCCACAGGCATCTTAAAGTCGAAGGACTAATTTGAAAATCTTAAAAAATTTCTGAGCCAATTTTGAAATTAAACAAAACTTGATTTTAGGATTAAAGTAAAACAGATTAAAAATAAAAGGGACTGATTGCAGAAATAAACCAAAAGCTATGACACATGGCTGCCTCTAGTGCCTTCAAAACATCAAAGGATTAAATTGAAAAGTAATTAAAATTATTGGGCTAAATTAAAAATAATTAAAAATATGAAAAGGACCAAATTGAAATAATTAAAAATGTGGAAGGACTAAATGAACAAATAACCTATTTTCTAAAAACATGCGGATCCTGAGTGGGTTGGGTCGGATTTCAGGTCGAACCATGGGTTTGAGCTCAAAACGACGTCGTTTTGGTGTTTAAAAGCCAAGACCAAAACTACGTCGTTTTGGTCTAGTATAAATACCCTCTAAACCCCTCTTTTTCATTTTAATCTTTCTTTTCTTCCAGAAATCCAAAAAATTCTCTCTATTCTCTCTCAACCCTCTCCTTTCTCTCATTTCTTCTTCTTTGGCTGGCCACTCCTCTATCCTCTCCGGCCAAGGCGCGTCGGGTACCACGCGCACCATGCGCGACCGTCCCACATCGCCGCCATCCAGCCTCCGTTGTCCACGCGCCGTTGCCGCCACCACGCGCCACCGAGGTAAGTTCAAAAGCCTTGATTTCCTTTCTTTGTTCTTTTTATTTTCATCTTCAAAGGTTCTGATTTTTTTGTTTTGTAAAAGTTGTTTCAAAACATGGGTGTTTTTAGATCTAGGTCTCCGATTTGGATATGAGTCCCTTTTTTCATTCCTTATTTTCCAAAAAAACACTAAGATCGGGCTTAGATCCAATGAGATCAAACCCCGATCTTCTCTTTTTTAAGAGATTTTTTTATTGAAAACCACCTTATTTGCTTCTGTTATTTCATGTTTTTAAGAGTTCTAAAACATTTTCTTTGTTTTTCTTGCAGGTCTTGGCCTCGAGGTGGCGCATCAACGACGGTGAAAGGCTCCGGCTCCGGCGATAGTGGCGACAACATGGCCAGAGGACGTCCAGAGGAGGCAGATACGTTCGACCTTTCAGTTTCTTTTTTTATTATTTAATTATTATTAAAATTTTATTATTATTAAAATTATTATTAAATATTTTTAATGAAATCATTTAATGCATTTAATGGATGCTTGAGAAACTGATGAATGCCATAAATATAATCAGTCATATTTAATACATACATGTATATGCGGTTAAAATGCATGAGTTAATGAAAAGCATTAGTCATTAGAGATAAGTTTAATAAATATTAATGCACAATGTTTATGATGAAGACCTTTGAAGTTTGAATAACAAATAAAGATATAATAACATTCAACGCATGTATTTAATACCTTTCAAGTGTTCACTGCTTTGTGTTCTAATAATGGTGGATGTCTTTGCTTGTTGTCTCTTGTTTTGGTCTGCCAAAGTTTCGAGAGTCTTGTTGTGTTGCTTTGTAGAGCTTTTAGTCGAAAAAGGATTTGTTTTTGTATGGATTTTGCAAGTGTATTAAGAACAAATTGTGTATATTGATTTTTTAAGAACAGGGTTCCCCCCTTTTTACAAAAATGCTTGAGTCTTGTTTTATAACCAGAATTCTAATAATGATAACTTGTCTGCTCCTTTTCTTTTGCAGGTTCGGTGGAGACTTGTAGCAGTGGTGGTAGTCGGTGGGTGACAATGGTGATGGGGCTGTGGATGCTAATGTGGCAAGCCCTGATTTGCTGAAGTAGAAGCTGTCAGTGCAAGTGGGTAGATTGGTATCCTTGGGTTGATTTGTAATTGGGTCAAGGGTTAAATTTTGAGTTATTGTAAATGGGTATTGGGCCAGTTTAGAATTTGGACCCAATTTGGGCCTTTGATTTTTAATTGGACATTTTTGTAATGTTTGGACATTTTAAATTTAATATTAAGTTTAAAACCATTTTAAATTTAATTAAATTTAAATTCAAAACAAATTTAAATTTAAATAAATCTAAAATCAATTCAAACTTATTATAAACTTAGAAATCAAGAATTTTAATTGAAGTTAGGCCCGGTCAAAATTGGGCTTCAACAGCTACCCCTCTTTGCTCATTGCTGTGTAACAGGAACGGAGCAAATATTAAAAAGGAGACCCAAATTTTTTTAAGTTTTGCTGTATTTCGGCTCCATTGCTGACTGCTTCATATTGATAGCACTTGACTTGCAGCTCTATTTCAATCCACTGCGACTGCGAGGAGAATGAGATCCTTTATTTGACTTGCTGCATTCTCAAAAGTAGGGTTTGATGTCGGGGCTTCATCTTACTCTTACTACAATTTCAGAGAGATAAAGACTTGCTATCCAACTTTACTACAACTTCAAGAGGATAGGGATTGACGTTTGATTCTTCATCTAGCTCTTACTACAACTTCAGAGAGATAAAGACTTGCTATCCAACTTTACTACAACTTCAAGAGGATAGGAAATGATATTGATGCTTCATCTAGCTCTTACTACAACTTCAGAGAGATAAAGACTTGCTATCCAACTTTATTATAACTTCAAGAGGATAGGAAATGATGTTGATGCTTCATCTTACTCTTACTACAACTTCAGAGAGATACAAACTTGCTATCCAACTTTACTACAACTTCAAGAGGATAGGAAATGATGTTGGTGCTTCATCTAGCTCTTACTACAACTTCAAAGAGATAAAGGCTTGCTATCCAGCTTTACTACTACTTCAAGAGGATAGGAAATGATGTTGATGCTTCATCTAGCTCTTACTACAACTTCAAAGAGATAAAGACTTGTTATCCAGCTTTACTACAACTTCAAGAGGAAAGGTAATGATGTTGATGCTTCATCTAGCTCTTACTACAACTTCAGAGAGATAAAGACTTGCTATCCAACTTTACTACAACTTCAAGAGGATAGGAAATGAGGTTTGATGCTTCATCTAACTCTTACTACAACTTCAGAGAGATAAAGACTTGCTATCCAACTTTACTACAACTTCAAGAGGATAGGAAATGATGTTGATGCTTCATCTAGCTCTTACTACAACTTCAGAGAGATAAAGACTTGCTATCCAACTTTACTACAACTTCAAGAGGATAAGAATTGACATTTGAAGCTTCATCTTGCTCTTACTATAACTTTAGAGAGATAAAGATTCATTATCCAACTTTGCTATAACTTTAAGAGGATAAGAATTGACATTTGAAACTTCATCTTGCTCTTAATATAACTTTAGAGAGATAAAGATTCGTTATCCAACTTTACTATAACTTAAAGAGGATAAGAATTGACGTTTGAAGCTTCATCTTGCTCTTACTATAACTTCAGAGAGATAAAGATTCGTTATCCAACTTTACTATAACTTCAAGAGGATAAGAATTGACATTTGAAGCTTTATCTTGCTCTTACTACAACTTTTTCCCTTTCGTCTTTTTACGGTACTGGATCTGCCGTTGCGGTCTTAGATCTTTCCCGTTGTGTCTTTTGAGGAACACGACCCATTATTGCAACTTAGACCTTTCCCTTTTCTTTTTTTGCGATACTGAATCTGCCATTGCGGTCTTAAATCTTTCCCTTTCATGCTTCTAAGGTACACGGTCCGCCGTTGCGACTTAGACCTTTCCCTTTTGTGTTTTGGCGGTACTGGATCTACCATTGCGGTCTTAGATCTTTCCCTTTTGTGTTTTTGCAGTACTGGATCTGCCATTGCGGTCTTAGATCTTTCCCTTTCATGTTTCTAATGCTGAAACCTGTAGAATATGCTCAAATGGGCCTCTAGGTAGGCCAGGTTTGTTAGGATGCTATGGTTAGGATGAATCAAATGCTCCTAAACAGGTGAGTATAAATGATGAATGCAAAATGTCATCTTTGAGAACTGATTTTATTTTAGTCCTTAGGTCGACATTGTTCGTCGTTTGTCTAAGTCCTATCACTGATGTGTTATCATGTTTTTTCTTTTGGTATGGTATCTTTGACATGAAACCTAAAGAGGTGGTCGTATTTTGAACTATTTATTTTGAGACCTTTCTAACCCTCGGGTTATCTCCAACTAGTGGTCCTGTTTCAGATCTCTGTAATATTTAGAAATTTTCCAAACAATATGCGGAAATCCTTCTATTTTTTATATCGTTGACCACTAACCGTTATTTCAAATGCAAAGATGCTTGCGTCAAGGCTATGGATGACATTGAATTAGATTGCAAACAAAGGTCATATGAATGAAAAGATCGTTGGTTCAATAATCATAATTTTGGTGCAAAATTTTGCTTAAGCATGGTCGCAAGGCGAATGAAATTTTATTGGGGCAAAGCTCACATGAAAATGACTCATATTGGTCAAAGAAAATGCCAAATGTAAAGTGAGCAAAGAATAGGATTAGGTGGATGAATTCTATTGGAGGTAAAGCTCGTATGAAAAAAAGTAACCCATATTGGTCAAAGGATGCCGAATATAGAGTGGGCAAACAGTATCGTTTGGAGGCAAAGCTCGTATGGATGAAAAGATTAGTCCACTGGTTGTTAAGCAAGCGTGCTTGATCATGGTTATGAAATGGATGAAATTGAATTTGATTGAAGGTTAAAGCTTGCATGAATGAAAATGTCATTGGTTTAGTGATCATTGCTTTGATGTAGAAATGCTTGGACATGATCTCAAAACGAATGAATTTCAAGGAGGTAAAGCTCACAAAAGGATTAAAAATGACATGTATTGGTCAAAAGTTGCAAAACCTAAGAATGGAGTTAGGTGCCCCAGATATTAAAGTATGAGCTTCAATGAGCAAACTTGGTGAAGACCATTCTGAGCTTGACATGTGTTCATGAAACTTAGAGTACTTTGTCAATGTCTCAAGGTGTAAAGTTTCTCCACCTTGCTACTTTTGAGAGAGAGGACCACTTCATGCCCCTTTTTTCTTATTCGAATTTGAGCCGCCTTTTCAGGTTTTCAACTCAAATCTCCTTAGGTTTCGAGATGCCCTTTACGAGTTTTCACCTCGACCTCTCCTTTTCTTTTTCTTTTTTCTTTTTTTCATTGAATCCGAGTTCACAAAGTTGGGCATGTCTTTGCCTTTCATTTTGATCAAAATCAAAGCTTCTTCAAGAAGACTTTCTTCATTTCATGGAGCCTTTCCAAATCTGACATCCTTTTTCCTTGGAAGTCTTTTGTAAGCAAGATCCTTTTCAAAACTAGAGCTCTCTCGTGGAGTTCTATAGAATGGATCCTTCTTTGTCGTAAACCCTTGTCATCTAGTCATGACTTTTAGGATTTTTAGTTGACTGCATCTAGATTAGATCCATTTTGCTTCATTAACTCTAACAAAGTCTGGAGAGAAAGAAACTTGCTTTCAATTGGTAGGACGACCTTCATTCTAGTGAGAAAAATGTTTCCCCAGTAGATGTTCTGATAAAAGCCTGATAAATCTTGAAGACAAACGGTGATTTCTCATGTCGAGTCTTTGTAGGTCTCTACTATGAATCTAATCAATCCTTTGTTGTCTTTATCGGTTCCCCGCCAATGTCCCATTTTTGGCGATATGGTGCTGAGTCGTGAATTTGTTCTTGAATTGACTGCAAACTTTGCTATCGTGCTGTTGCTCAAATTCAAGTTTTCGTTGGATATGATCCTTTCTTAGCATTTCATACCGGCACATAATCTCTCATTTTCAATAATCTACTTAACCGTTGATTGGCATAGGAAGTAGTAATCAAATGACCATGAGGGCGAATTGATGCGTATTAGAAACTCGTTTGCAAAATTGTCTCGCTGGTATTCATAATTCACATAGAAAGAGGCCACGACGTGGAGAATAAATTTTCAAGATGCCCTTTGCGGGTTTTCATCTTGACATCTTTTTTTTTTGCGAATTTTCAACCCTTTTTTCTTTTTTCTCTTTTCTAATATTTTTTGTTTTGTTAATAACACATCGAGCCTCAATTTTTCAAGTTTTCGTTGAATTTGATTACATTCCTCCTTTATGAGAGTCTATGTGTCCCGACATCGGCTCATTAAACCTGGCGTGCCTTGATAGGATCAAGCAAAGACCTTTGGATTTCTCGAGGCAGTTTGCGTTGTTTTCTACAAAGACTCATGTCTTGATTCTCACTTAAAATCACAACTCTTCAAGGTGATGTCCATTTCGTGTCTTGCTCAAACATCCATAGCAGATCGGGTGTCAAGTTACATTCTTGATCATTTTCAAAGCCTTAAAGTTTTTCTGGACACATGTCTCGCTCAAAAGGGTTTAAGTCAACAGCAATGTTGCTCATATCCTTGATATCAAGGGCCCCAGCATAAAGACAAAAAAAGGGATCCAACGAATATTTGAATGAAAGAATGATTAATTGTGGTATGAACGAATGAAAAGAATGGTAAAGTATTTGCCAAATAGGACAAAAACAATGCATCATTTTTATTTAAATAAAAGATAGTGGTCATTTTCCCTTTATAAAAGGATCCCTATTACTCTCGAGCTTAGAATGATAAGTGTATTCTGAATATTTTCCTGGAAAAGTCCTAAAAACTATAGGAAGCTCCTCCACAGTCTAGTTGTCCAAAACACTTCCGAAGGCGTAGTGACAAACTCTCAAATAAGTTTCATTCTCTACATGAATTTTTCTCAAATTTTTATCATCCCCATCTTGATTTATCATGTTTCCTTTTGACTTTCATATAGGGTAAATGACTCTCACACACACGAGTGTTTCAATCATGTGAAATCTTATTTAATGCACGAAATGCAAATGCACATGAAATGATAAAATGCTTGCAACAAGGCGTTGATTCTTGGTTTCATTCCATTAGACAACTTTACTAGAAAGCAAATTCTTTTACATTAGGCAGAAGCATGTATGGTCGTGCTTTAATGCTCAAAGTTCTAATTTTTGCTCTGGTTTGCCCCTGATTCCCAGTATCAAGCATTTAGCCATTTTTCGCATTTGAGTTAAGTTTTTGCTTGTAGCATGGACCCTTATCTCGGACTTGCCCTTGAATGTGCTGAAATCATTTCTCGTTTATTCCCATTATCTTTGGCAATGTCGTCTTGCCTTTGAACGGTCACAAATCCCATCGACAGAGAGTAATCTTCAGAGAATTATCGATAAGAACTTTTTCGACTTTTCAAATGGCCATGGGGCCAAGAGTTGTGAATCAATACACCTTCTTTTACCCCTTCTTTGATAGGTGCTTAGTGGCTAAAATTGCTAGAACATGAGTGATTCTTTTGTCAAGTTAGTCAAACAAATTTACAATTGCATCCTTTATATGCCCCAATACTTTGAGGAAGATGACTAAGTCATTCAAAAACGTCAGCATTTTTCTTGCGTTTGAGCATACTATATTTTGCGGGATTTTCAAAGCAATACACTTGTCATCCCTTTTCTCCTTGATCAAAGCTGCAATCTTATGCTCGCTCTTTTGGAGTCGACTTTATCAACTTGAGTTATCGAGCAATGGGGCAATTTGATGTGACCATGTTTTTGAAAGTGAAGCGACTAAGTTGAATCCCAATACTGTGTTAGGATTTCAGAAAAGGTGCATCTCTACTTTAACCTTAAGTAGGTAAGGATGTTCATCATGTTCAAAGCATGCTTTATTATTCAGAATCCTTGGTCGTCAAGGTAGAATAATATACTCTTCTATCATGGACATCATGCCCTCATTTCTAAATGTGAAGTCATTGATGTCATCATATTCGTGATTGGACATCTACTTTGTTTCGTCTTCCATACTTCACTCAAATCTTTGAAACTGTTATGGCTTTCATGTACTTGGGTGTAATCTTGAATCCCTGACATGCACTCCTTTGACCGGTCATCACCTTTATCTTTGACCATATATGCATGACCACGTTGACTTATACCTCATCAAAGGATCCGCTTTCTTATGACCAGTTCTCTTTTTGATAATAGAACATGAATCAACACCCTTTTTATGCAAATGCAATGCAAACATATTCAAAATATTTTGCAATTAAAAGCAAAAATATAACTGTGTTTCTTACCTCTCTCGGGTAACCACTGAAAGTTTGGCATAATCTTACTCAAAGTAGGTTCATATAGAAATACACAAGCTAATAAAATGCGCTGCATGAATGCATAAGAAAGGTATTGACTTATAGCTCAATTCTATTAGAAAAACCTTACTAGAAATCAAATTCCTTTACATAAAACAGATACGTATATGGTCATGTCGCGATATTCCAAAAGACTTAATCTTCGCGGGAAGCCATTCAAATAGTCTTGACTCATTTCTGACTTTCAGTCCACGATATCATTTTGAAAAAGGTTGAGTGGTCAGTCACTTCTCGTACTTGGGCCAAAACTCGTATGATTACACGATCTTTTTTTTCGTCTTGCTCATTTGGTAGATTATCAATTTTCGTTCTCCTTCTTTGTTTGTCATGCAGGCCCAACCATGTCGTCTTCTATTTCATCAAGGTATCTGTTTTATTATGACCAGTTTTTCTATTTAGTAATTAAGCTTAGAACTATGCCTTTCCTTATATGAGGATGTAATGCAAATAGATTCGAAATGAACGAGTTAGTGTAATTAATGCAGGAATAATGCTTGGAATAAATTGCAAATAACAGCAAAGAAGCAAGGATGTAGCTGTGTCTCTTACCTTCTTTGTGCAACCACTGAATGCTTGGCCTAATTCTACTTGAGGTAGGCTCTTAAGAAATTATGTGCAAATTAACAAAATGCGCAGCTTATGAATGCATGTATGCATGAGAAAACATTGGCTCATAGCCCAATTCTATTAGAAAATTTTACTAGAAAACAAATTCCTTTGCATAAGACAGATACGCATATGATCGTGCCGCGGTGTTCAAAAGACTTTTAATCTTCGTAGGACATTTTCCAATTTCGCCCTCATTCGTCCTTTGATATTCGGTCCCAAAATGTCAACTTAAGTGATTGGTCACTTTTCATTATTGAGTCAAAGTTTGGTTCGTTGTGCAGTCTTCGTTTCTAGCTAATCATTGGCTAATTTTTGTCCCCACTTTAGTCTTGATTCATATTGCATGCTCAACATATCAACTTTGATGACTAATGCTTGCATGTGATCAGTTGCTTTTTTTTATCATTTGCCTAATCTTTATCTTGAACATGTCTCTGAGCTTGTCAAAAGTGCCCCGGATTTGTTTCTTAATTCCTTTCAAGGATCTTGATCTAAGTTTGCATAATCTTCCTTCAAGTCTCCTAAATCTTCTTCAGCTTTATGCTTCTCCTTCAACCATAAGCGCAAACCCATGTTATTTTTACTTTATTAAGAAATTTGTCCCCCATGATGAAACTACCTATTTGGTAACCGAATTTAAATCGACACCTTTTCTTGTATGATAATGCAAATGCAAGAAAAGAGACAAAACACAGGTAGCAGAATGTGATAACAAAACCAACATACAAGTATATATCACATAACTTAAGAAACTGTCTTGGGTAAATGCTAAAGGCTCGGCATAACTTCGTCTAGGGCGAGTACTTATGGCTCACTATATGTGGTTTTTAGGTTCTAAAGTAAAGGGTACCCAAACCAGCAGATTCCTCGATCCTTACCTATTACAGGCTCATACGGATGAGTTCGGTTTAGGGGGACGCATTTCTCGCATGTTTGCACGGAAGTGAAAACTTCACGAAAACAAGGGTATTTTGTAATCCCGAAAGCGATTGACTATCCTGCACGGAGGTGAAGACCTCACGAAGGAGTAGTTTCCCGCTTTCACTTAAAAGGGTAATAGCGAGTATCAAATGCATATGGATGCAGATATTATACTGGCAACATCAAGATAATCACACAATAATGCCGAGGATATCTTTTTAAACAAAATCGAAATTTTAAAAGTTTTCAAAATAGACCTGAAAATAATCAATTTTGGCTTGACTCTTGTTTATTTTGAAAATTCCCCGGCGGAGTCGCCAAGCTGTCGAAACTACCTCGAAAACGAAGTTTCAAAAAATTATTTTAAAGTTTGAAAAAAATGGGAGTCACCACCAATCTTTTGTTAGGTGTGATTGGATCACCATAAAAACGTTAAAATACGTTTAAAAAATGTTGGTCTTCGAAGTCTAGAAAAATAGGTTCGGGAGTCGGTTACGCATGAGGAAGGATTAGCACTCTCATACACCCAAAATTGGTACCGTATTGAGTATTTTTGGGTCTTAATTTGTAAACCTTGAAAACTCGAATAAAATTTAAAATACGATCCTCGAGTGCATGGGCTATGTTTAAAAGAAATCAATTTTGTTTGGAAATCCCGCTATTTCAAAGTGATCGGGGAAGAAAATCACGTCCAGTGAGTTAGGACATAATATTTCGAGATCCAGAAATAACGAGCTTTCCTTTGTAAAACCTTTTTTTAATTTTGGAAAAGGGATATTCGATTATCTCGATTTAAAGAAGGGTTGCACCTAGTGAATTAAGGCTCAAATTTTCAGAATCGAAGATAAGAAGTATCGCCTTGATTAAGGGTATTCAATTATTTCGGTTTGAAGAAAAATCACACCTAGTAAGTTAAGGCGCAAAATTTCGAAACTCGAAATAAAAGAATATTGCCTCGATTTTTTTTATGAAAAAACAATTTGGAAAACGTTTATACGAGTTTAATGGGCAATTATTGACGGATATAAAATAACACGAAGTAAAATAACTAAGCAAATAAAATAATAAAACGAAACGAACACGATATACGAGTGCATAATACTTAAAGTTAAATGCAAATATTAATAAGGAAGAAAAATGATGCAATCGAGATTGAAACGAGACTTTTTGGATACCCAAGAGCAAAATAGTAATTTTGGACTTTCGGGGGGAAAATGGTAATTTTTGGTGAAATTGGGGTTTAAAATGGAATTTTAGAAAGTTCGGGGGAAAATGGTAATTTTGGTAAAATTAAGGTAAAAATGGAGTTTTGAAAAGTTCGAGGGTAAAATGGTAATTTTTTGGTAAAATCGAGGCTAAAAATGAAATTTTGGAAAGTTTGGGGGCAAAATGGTAATTTTTGGTGAAATTGGGGTTAAAAATGAAATTTTAGAAAGTTTAGGGGGTAAAATGGTAATTTTGGTGAAATTAAGGTTAAAATGGAATTTTAGAAAATTTAGGGTCAAAATGTAATTTCAAAAAGTCTTAGGGTCAAAATATAATTTTTAGAAAGTATTAGGGTTAAAATGAAAATTTAGAAAAGTTTAGGGTCAAAATATAATTTTCAAAAAGTTTTTGGGTCAAAATATAATTTTGGAAAAGTTAAGGGGTCAAAATGTAATTTTCAAAAAGTTTTGGGGTCAAAATGTAATTTTTAGAAATTTTTGGGGTCAAAATTTAATTTGGAAAAGTTTAGGGGTCAAAATGTAATTTTTGGATAGTTCAAGGACTTTCAGGGTAATAAAACCAAAAAATGTGACACGTGGCAGCCCCACAAGCATCCTGAAATCAAAGGACTAATTTGAAAATCTTGAAAAATTTTTGGACCAATTTTGTAATTAAACAAAACGTGATTTTAGGATTAAAGTAAAACAGATTAAAAATAAAAGGGACTGATTGCAGAAATAAACCAAAGCTATGACACGTGGCAGCCTCTGGTGCATTCAAAACATCAAAGGATTAAATTAAAAAGTAATTAAAATTATTGGGCCAAATTAAAAATAATTAAAAATATGAAAAAGGACCAAATTGAAATAATTAAAAATGAGGAAGGACTAAACGAAAAAATAACCCATTTTCTAAAAACACACGGATCTGAGTGGGTCGGGTCAGATTTCGGGTCGAACCATGGGTCTGAGCTCAAAACGACGTTGTTTTGGTGTTTAAAAGCCAAGACCAAAACTACGTCGTTTTGGTCTAGTATAAATACCCTCTAAACCCCTCTTTTTCATTTTAATCTTTCTTTTCTTCCAAAAATCCAAAAAAGTTCTCTCTATTCTCTCTCAACCCTCTCATTTCTCTTATTTCTTCTTCTTTGGCTGGCCACTCCTCTATCCTCTCTAGCCAATGCGCATCAGGTACCACGCGCACCATGTGCGACCGTTCCACATCGCCGCCGTCCAGCCTCCGTTGTCCACGCACCGTTGCCGCCACCACGCGCCGTCGAGGTAAGTTCAAAAGCCTTGATTTCCTTTCTTTGTTCTTTTTATTTTCATCTTAAAAGGTTTTGATATTTTGTTTTGTAAAAGTTGTTTCAAAACATGGGTGTTTTTAGATCTAGGTCTCCGATTTGGATCCGAGTCCCTTTTTTCATTCCTTATTTTCCAAAAAAACACTAAGATCGAGCTTAGATCCAATGAGATCAAACCCCGATCTTCTCTTTTTTAAGAGATTTTTTATTGAAAACCATCTTATTTGCTTCTGTTATTTCATGTTTTTAAGAGTTCTAAAACATTTTCTTTGTTTTTCTTGCAGGTCTTGGCCTCGAGGTGGCGCATCAACGACGGTGAAAGGCTCCGGCTCCGGCGATAGTGGTGACAGCATGGCCAGAAGATGTCCAGAGGAGACAGATACGTTCGACCTTTCATTTTCTTTTTTTATTATTTAATTATTATTAAAATGTTATTATTATTAAAATTATTATTAAATATTTTTAATGAAATCATTTAATGCATTTAATGGATGCTTGAGAAACTGATGAATGCCATAAATATAATCAGTCATATTTAATACATGCATGTATATGCGGTTAAAATGCAAGAGTTAATGAAAAACATTAGTCATTAGAGATAAGTTTAATAAATATTAATGCACAACGTTTATGATGAAGACCTTTGAAGTTTGAATAACAAATAAAGATATAATAACATTCAACGCATGTATTTAATACCTTTCAAGTGTTCACTGCTTTGTGTTCTAATAATGGTGGATGTCTCTGCTTGTTGTCTCTTGTTTTGGTCTGCCAAAGTTTCGAGAGTCTTGTTGTGTTGCTTTGTAGAGCTTTTAGTCGAAAAAGGATTTGTTTTTGTATGGATTTTGCAAGTGTATTAAGAACAAATTGTGTATATTGATTTTTTAAGAATAGGGTTCCCCCCCTTTTTACAAAAATGCTTGAGTCTGGTTTTATAACCAGAATTCTAATGATGATAACTTGTCTGCTCCTTTTCTTTTGCAGGTTCGGTGGAGACTTGTAGCAGTGGTGGTAGTCGGTGGGTGACAATGGTGATGGGGCTGTGGATGCTGATGTGGCAAGCCCTGATTTGCTGAAGTAGAAGCTGTCAGTGCAAGTGGGCAGATTGGTGTCCTTGGGTTGATTTGTAATTGGGTCAAGGGTTAAATTTTGGGTCATTGTAAATGGGTATTGGGCCAGTTTAGAATTTGGACCCAAATTGGGTCTTTGATTTGTAATTGGACATTTTTGTAATGTTTGGACATTTTAAATTTAATCTTATGTTTAAAACCATTTTAAATTTAATTAAATTTAAATTCAAAACAAATTTAAATTTAAATAAATCTAAAATCATTCAAACTTAATATAAACTTAGAAATCAAGAATTTTAATTCAAGTTGGGCTCGGTCAAACTTGGGCTTCAACATATATATTCCCACATTTACTCTACATTCTATTTATTTTGGCTAAAAGAATTCTATATTTCAAATTAATGATTTATTTGCTCCACCAATTTTACAAAAAAAGTTATTTTAGCCATTCATTTATTTTTTGACCTCTTTTAACCCTTAATCTTGTATTGTCTGTTAAATCATCTTAAATGAATGAAAAAATTAATGTTTGTTAACTTTGTTGACGCAACACATGGAAGTTCACGTAATCAACAATTAATTAATTTTTTAAATTAAAAACATTAAAATATATCTTTATAGTATTTATAGTTTTTTTAAGAATTTTAAGAATATTTAAAAAAATTAATTAATTACTTACGTGACATCCACATGTATGTCACTTCAACAAAATTGATATATGTTAACCTTTTCATCTATTTTAAGGGTGATTTGACGAACAACTTTAGTTTATGAATTAAAAAAGGTGAAAAATTGAATGAATGACTAAAATAACCTTTTTTATAAAGTTGAGAACCAAATAAGCATTGTGCCTTCTCAAATTGTGTCCGAGTTTATGTCTTGTCCTCCAAAATATTTCCAAAGTTTGTTAATTTGGTTTATTGTATGAATTTTGTAAATTTTTATGATAAATTTGATAATATTCGTAGTTTATTTTGGTAAACTTATATAAAATAGTATCTAAATATTAAATTGATGAAAATTAAATTTAAATAATAGTAGTATCTAGTACAAATTGAACAATTAATTTATTTTGACTTTTTTCTAAATGTTATTTTGGGTGGCCAAGAATATCCCAAATTTGAAAATATGGCAATCTTTCTTATCAATATTTCTAGCTTATAATACCCGTTATTTTTTTTTATCATATATATTACTAAATAAACTTTACAAATAATTATAGTTTAATTTAGAATTATTTGTTAAAAAAATTGTGCTAATTTTAAAATAAAATTACTATTTGGATAAAACTCTAAGCATAAAATATCTCTATAATTTGTATCTATAATTTATATAAAATCACACACTAATTTTTTTTTCGAATTAACGAGAATACTTTTTATTTTTATCATATTATTAAATTCACATTTAAAAAATTGAAGTAAATTAAAAGTTAAGATAATTTATTTTACTTTAATAGAGTTATTACTTGAATGTAATTTCATAAAATATAGGGAAAAGTTAATTATATTAATTAATTAAAAAATTATTACAATTATTTTACTTTAATAGATTTATTACAACTATTAGTTAAAAAATTGATGTAAAATAAAGTGATTACTTAAAAAAAATTTAAGATCTTAATTATTATTTAATGAATATTAAAGTTAATTATCACTTAGTTAATCTATATAAAAACACTATTTATGATTGCTCTTCGTAATATTTCAGTTGATCTGCTTTCTAATTTCTCCTATTAAAATAAAGGCTTAAAACATAGTACAACAAAACCTTCTAATTTCTCAGTTCGCTAAAACCATTAGGTTCAAGTGGTGTTGAATTAAGAATTTACATTTGATATCTTTGAATCACATGCAAGAAATCACATGTCAAAATATTTATTTATTTATTTATTTTTAATAACTTTTAAAATTGTTAAATTGGTGGTAATATTGTGGTTAACTACTATAATGTATTGTTGTGGGTAACTTTCATTGCATCCGGCTTCACTAATTATTTGAAATTGTTTAAGATCTCAATGTTGTGTGGTTAATTACTAATGTGTAGTTTAGTTTTGAAGTTATCACTGATTTTTATGAAATTTTGTTTTGATATTATACAGACTATAAAATTGATGCGAAAATGAAAGAGTTAGGAGAGGATATGGTTAAACATTGTGCAGGGCTTCCATTACCCATCAGTATATTGGGAGGAATTTTGGTTACAGAGTATCCTTCATTAACTGAATGGCTGAAGGTTTCTGCGAATGTGAAGTCATATTTCAAGAACGATAAAGGTGAAGTACTAAGAGATGTGTTAGCATTAAGTTATGATGATTTGCCTCCCTATTTAAGACCATGTTTCCTTTATTTAAGCCAAATTCCAGAGGATTATGAGTTGCCTGTGGATAGATTGATTCAGTTACGGGTTGTCGAAGGTATTGTTTCATCAAAGCAAGAAGAAGGAGATGAAAGGCAAATAGCGGAAGATGTGGCTGAAGGTTATTTAATGGAGCTTGCAGAAAGATGTATGATTCAAGTACGACAAAGAGACATTGCAACCTTAAAGATGACAAGTTTTCAGATGCATGATCTAATGAGAGATGTTTGCTTGTCAAAGGCAAAACAAGAAAAATTCCTCTATATTGCTGATCAGTCAAATGTGTGCTAGTTATCCACTATTGGGAGTGTTCGCAGAGTTTCTGTACACAATTTTTTTTGGATACAGTGCATTAAAAGTCCACGTCTTCGATCACTTTTGTTCTTTGATGAGTTTTTATCAAACGAGGAATGCCGAAAGCTTTTGCCATTGACAATGCAAAACTACTTCGACAACCACGAAGATGAAGATTTAAATCCACTGCTTTGGTTTGTGCTGCTTTTAGGTCTTAGCATGGTAGGTGTTAAATGCAGGGGAATTTGGGAATATATGTTCAATAAATTTAATTTTCTTAGAGTCTTAGATTACGAAAGAGGAGGAATTTCAGGATGCAAGTTACCCAATGACATTGGTAAACTCATCCATCTAACATTCTTGAGATTAAGGGGTCTTGACTTCGACAGTCCATCATCTCTAGGCAACTTAAGGTGCTTGCAAACCTTGGATTTAAGAATAAAAAAGGGAATGTGTTCAGAATCTGTTCATGTACCTAACGTGTTATGGAGGATACAGCAACTAAGACATCTATATCTCCCAAATGTAGTCGTAAAACGAAGATGAAGTTGGGTACATTGAGAAACCTCCAAACACTTGTCAACTTCAACACCAAGAATTGTTATGTAAAGGATCTTATGAACATGACAAATCTTAGAGAGTTGGAGATTCGAGGGCCCTTTCATATTGAAGATTTTAACACGGAGGAGTTGGACAAGAATCCACCTATCATCCAAAGCAAATATCTTCATTCCCTGTCTATTATCCATGATGAAGAAGAAGGAATAGATCCAAGTAATTTGGCGCACCTCCTTTTGAGTTGCGAAAACATTTCTAAGTTGAGCTTAGATGTGGAGATAAGGAGGTTACCAGACTTGTCATCAAATCTCGCTTACATAAAGTTGAGAAGGTGCAAGCTTGAGGAAGATCCGATGCCAACACTTGAGAAGCTACCGTACTTAAGGACGCTTGACTTACATGAAGAGGCTTTCATAGGAAAGGAAATGAAATTTTTTTTGTATAATTTTCAAATTTGTAGAGTTCCAAATTATGAAAAAAAAAATTAAGGTGATTTTTATTATACTGAACATCCCCCGCTTTGCTTAAAAGAAAATTAAAATTTTAAGATGATAATAATATTAATGTGTGATGCAATAATTCAATTTTAAGTAAATAAATTTAAAAGTAAAATTGTATCTCTATAACAATAATTAAAACATAAAATGAATTGAGACATTAACAGAAAATGAAAAATAATCAAAACACCTGACATCACAAAAAATAACATGTAAATGACATAAATAGCCATAATTTATATAAAATGAACTACACGTAAAATATTACAAACACATTTTGTTATATAAAATGTAAGATAAAATTGAAACACAATACCAAAACTAAATTATTCCTCTAAATTGTATCAAAGTGACAAACTTTGGAAAACTATTAAAAAAACAAACAAAATTTGTAAAATATGACCAAATATCATTAGCACAACATGTATAAAGAATGTATCAAAGTAGACATAAAATGATTTCGTAGAAAGCTCGTCTAGCTGGACGCGCTTTTCAGATTTTCTTCTCATTTTTTATTTGATGTTGTTTTAAGCTTTTTTTTTATTCAATTAATCATTTAAGAAAAAAAATATTTATCATAAAAATACTAAATCCAATCAATCATATTTAATAAAGTTGTCTAAATTAATTTATTATTTATTCAATCAATCATTTAAGAAAAAAAATATTTACCATAAAAATACTAAATCCAATATTGGATTTAGTATTTTTATGGTAAATATTTTTTTTCTTAAATGATTGATTGAATAAAAAAAGAAACTTAAAATAATATGGAATAAAAAATTAATTGTATTAAAAAAGTAAAAAATTGTAACTTAAAGGGAAAGCGCATCTAGCTAAGCAAGTTTTTTGACACGTGTAAAGAAAACTCGTCCAGCTGAACGCGCTTTCCATGAAATTGGCCTATTTCCCTAAATATTTTTAAAAACGGTGCAAAACCCTAATTTTTAAAGGGTAAACCCTAATTTTTAATTTTTACAATTTTTTGAATTTTTTAATTTTAAAAATTAATTAATTGCTAATGTGACATTCGCATGCAACCTACATGTATGTCACTTCAACAAAGCTAATATACATTATGTTTTTCATCCATTTTGAGGATGATTTGACAAACAACTCATGTTTAAGGACTAAAAGAGGTGAAGAATTAAATGAATGGTTAAAATGATCTTTTTTAGTAAAGTTGGAGAGTCAAATAAGTCATCGTGCCTTCTAAATTTGTTTTCGAGTTTATGTCTTGTCCCAAAAAGCTTTCCAAAGTTTCTTAATTTGATTTATTGTATGATTTTTTTTTTATGATAAATTTGATAATATTTGTAGTTTATTTCAGTAAACTTATACAAAATATTATCTAAATATCTAATTCAAATTAATTTATTTTTATTTTTTATGATAAAGTTACTACTTGAATAAAACTCTAACCACAAAATATCTCTATAATTTATATCTATAATCTATAATCTATAATCTAGAATACCCTTCACTAATTACTTGAAATTGTTTAAGAATTAAGATGTCAATGTTGTGTGGTTAATTACAAACGTGTAGTCTAGTTTTGAAGTTATCACTGATTTTTATGAAATTTTGTTTTGGTATGATACAGACCATAAAATTGATGCCAAAATGACAGAGTTGGGAGAGGACATGGTTAAACACCGCGCAGGGCTTCCATTAGCCATAACTATATTGGGAGGAATTTTGGCTCCAAAGTATCCTTCATTAACTGAATGGCTGAAGGTATCTGCAAATGTGAAATTATTCTTGTTGAACGATAAAGGTGAAGTACTAAGAGATGTGTTAGCATTAAGCTATGATGATTTGCCTCCCTATTTACGACCATGTTTCCTTTATTTAAGTCAATTTCCAGAGGATTATGAGATACGTGTGGATAGATTGATTCAGTTATGGGTTGCTGAAGGTAATGTTTCATCAAAGGAAGAAGAAGGAGATGGAGGGCAAATAACAGAAGATGTGGCTGAAGGTTATTTAATGGAGCTTGCAGAAAGATGTATTATTCAAGTACGAGAAAGAGACATTGCAACCTTAAAGATGACAAGTTTTCCGATGCATGATCTAATGAGAGATGTTTGCTTGTCAAAGGCAAAATAAGAAAAGAATTTCTTCATTGCTGATCAATCAAATGCATGCCAGTTATCCTCAATTAGGAGGGTTCGCAGATTTTCTGTACACAAATTTGTTTCGATACAGTGCATTAAAAGTCCACGTCTTCGATCACTTTTGTTCTTCGATGAGTTTTTACCAGGGGAGGAACAGGATAATGTTGTGCCATTGGCAATGGCAAGCTACTTCAACACCCACGAAGATGAACTTTTCAATCCACTTGTTTGGTTTGTGGTACTTTTCATTTGTAGTGTGTTAGGTACTAAATGTAGGGGAATTTGGAAATATATGTTAAATAATTTTAATTTTCTTAGAGGCTTAGATTACGAAAGAGGAGGATTTTCAGGATGCAAGTTACCCAATGACATTGGTAAACTCATCCATTTAAGATTCTTGAGATTAAGGGGTCTTGACTTCGACATTTCAAAGTTGCCATCATCTCTAGGCAACTTAAGGTGCTTGCAAACCTTGGATTTAAGAATAAAAAAGGGAATGTGTTCAGAATCTGTTCATGTACCTAACGTGTTATGGAGGATACAGCAACTAAGACATCTATATCTCCCCGAGAAATGTAGTCGTAAAACGAAGATGAAGTTGGGTACATTGAGAAACCTCCAAACACTTGTCAACTTCAACACCAAGAATTGTTATGTAAAGGATCTTATGAACATGACAAATCTTAGAGAGTTGGAGATTCGAGGGCCCTTCCATATTGAAGATTTTAACACGGAGGAGTTGGACAAGAATCCACCTATCATCCAAAGCAAATATCTTCATTCCCTGTCTATTATCCATGATGAAGAAGAAGGAATAGATCCAAGTAATTTGGCGCACCTCCTTTTGAGTTGCGAAAACATTTCTAAGTTGAGCTTAGATGTGGAGATAAGGAGGTTACCAGGCTTGTCTTCAAATCTCGCTTACATAAAGTTGAGAAGGTGCAAGCTTGAGGAAGATCCAATGCCAACACTTGAGAAGCTACCGTACTTAAGGACGCTTGACTAACATGAAGAGGCTTTAATAGGAAAGGAAATGTTTTGCTGTGGACAAGCTTTTGCGAAACTTTAGTCGCTAGACCTTAAGGAGCTGAAGTTTCTGGAGGAGTGGAAGGTGAGTGAAGGAGCCATGCCTTCTCTTCGGCGATTGGAGATACAAAACTGCAGACAACTAAAAATGCTTCCAGACGGACTGAGGTTCATTACAACCCTCCAAGAACTAAAGATTGAATCAATGCCAAAGACATTCGAAGATAAAGTGGAGGAAGGGGGAGAAGATTTCTGCAAAGTCCGACATGTTCCTTCTATCATATTCCAAGATTGCGAGTGATAGTAATTATGATTAATGGCATGTAATTCGTAATCTTTGTTTAAGGAAATACTTAACCCTTGTTTATATATAAAAATCCCAAACTATTTTGCATGTTTAGATTCTTTTCAAGCAGATAAAAATTTAGAGAAGATCCTAGTTTCGGTTCTTATCCTCTGTTTTTGACAATGTCTTCTATTCCCACAGGATTTGCCATTTGAATTAAAAGTGCTACAAAATATTTTCAATAGGGTGTTAATCAGCAGATGCAAATTTTTCACTATTATTTCAAGATTCTTCAACTACTTCATATGATAATGGCATTTTTTAACTTTTCCTCTTCAGGTGGAGAAGCCATTGCCATTTTATTTTATTCTGCTGCAGCTCTTCATGGGACCAAATAATTTTAAGAGTTGTAACAGTACTGTGTGGAATTGTGTAAAATGGGAGATCTGAAATTGTTTTCTATTTTCTATATATATTGTGGATTCTATTGTTGTTCAGGTATGATTGGGTTTTCTTTTTCTTTTTTTGTATAATTTTCAAATTTGTAGAGTTCCAAATTATGAAAAAAAAATTAAGGTGATTTTTATTATACTGAACATCCCCCGCTTTGCTTAAAAGAAAATTAAAATTTTAAGATGATAATAATATTACAAACACATTTTGTTATATAAAATGTAAGATAAAATTGAAACACAATACCAAAACTAAATTTTAAAATGTAAGATAAAATGCAAGCATTGTACAGTTTAATTATACTTTGAACTATTTAATCAATGGTGCTAGAACCCCAAAAAAGTTCCACGATATTAATTGTCTTTGATCACAAAAAATTTGCTCACCCATGGATTTGTCTGTTCTATCTTCTGCTCTAAAAACAATTGGTGATCTAACTCAACAAATAACGTCCCTGTTGGGTTCCGGTAACCAAGTTGACGGATTGGAAAGGGAGCAAAGATGGATGCAAAGTATCTTGAAAGTGGTTGATGCACGAAAAGCTGATGATGAGGGGGTACGTACTAGTGTTGCTGAGGCATTTGCTATCATAGAAGCACTCTCCCTCGCGAGACATCATGGTTTTAGTTTTATTATTATTGAGAGTGATTGTTATACTTTTGTGATATTTAATAGTAGGATTTCAGACTTATCTTTGTATCGCCGAAGCTAAGATAAAATGTAAGTTACGGAAAATGTAAAATGTAAGATAAAATTGAAACACAATACCAAAACCAAATGATTCCTCTAAATTGTATCAAAGTGACAAACTTTGGAAAGTAATTAAAACAAACAAACAAACAAACACTGTAAAATATGACCAGATACGGAAAATCTCATTAACACAACATGTATAAAAGAATGTATCAAAGTAGACATAAAATGATTTGCTAATGTTAATAAATTTGTATTACTAACATGAAAATATTCGTATGTTAAAATCCGCATTGTTATTTAAGTGTGTGATTGAATTAGTGTCATGAATTAACTCAACATTAATTCAATTAATAAAATTACTCAAAAAAAACTTTACATATTTTAAATAAGTTTGGGGTAATGCATATTTGGTACATATATTTCCATAAAATACCAAATATGGTACATGTACTTTGAAAATGTTCAATGTAGTATCTAAACTATCAATATGTGTTTTATTATTGTACCCGTGTTCACCCATATTGCTTGTATATCTATACTATTATTTAAGTGTGTAAAAGAATTAGTATTAGAATTGGTATCACTAGTCAACTAGACACTAAACTTTGCCAAGAAAATTATTAAAATATTTACATTGTTTTTATACATTGATAATGACAACTCAAGAAAAATAACAATACTATGATAAATTGAAATTCATTTAATATTTTAAATTTGATTTATTTACCAATTTAAATTTAAACTATTTTTTATTTTAATTTTGTACATATTGCATATGTGTTGTTATTATTATTTTCAGACCTCACATTTTATTATTTATTGTATGTTATTTTAGGTAAAATAAGGCATATATGCCCTTTTTAAAAAAAAAATTTAAGGTTTTGTGCCGTTTTTAAAAATATTTAAGGGAATAGGTTGATTTCGTAAAAAGCTCGCTCAGCTGGACGCGCATTCCAAATTTTTCTCTCATTTTTTATTTCACGTTGTTTTAAGTTTTTTTATTCAATCAATCATTTAAGAAAAAAAAACATTTACCATAAAAATACTTAATCCAATCAATCATATTTAATAAAGTTACCTAAATTAATTTATTATTTATTCAAACAATTATTTAAAAAAAATATTTACCATAAAAAAATACTAAAACAATATGGAATAAAAAATTAATTGTATTAAAAAAGTAAAAAATTGTAACTTAAAGGGAAAGCGATCTAGCTAAGCAAGTTTTTTAACACGTGTAAAGAAAACTCGTCCAGCTGAACGCGCTTTCCATGAAATCAGCCTATTCTCCTAAATATTTTTAAAAATGATGCAAAACCCTAATTTTTTTAAGGGTAAATTACAAAAATAATCACTTTTATTTGCCTCAAGCTACATTTTAGTCACTTATGTTTGAAATGTTACGTTTTAGTCACTTATTTATTATTTTGTTACGAAGTGATCACTCTGTCATTAAGTTCCGTTATCTCCCTAATAGTAATCTTACGTGGCAGTCCAATTAGATTTTAAGTGCCAGCTTGAAATTTCAAATGGGATGAGAATAGATTTTTAATTATACCAAAACTAAATTTTAAAATGTAAGATAAAATGCAAGCATTGTACAGTTTAATTATACTTTGAACTATTTAATCAATGGTGCTAGAACCCCAAAAAAGTTCCACGATATTAATTGTCTTTGATCACAAAAAATTTGCTCACCCATGGATTTGTCTGTTCTATCTTCGGCTCTAAAAACAATTGGTGATCTAACTCAACGAATAACGTCCCTGTTGGGTTCCGGTAACCAAGTTAACGGATTGGAAAGGGAGCTAAGATGGATGCAAAGTATCTTGAAAGTGGTTGATGCACGAAAAGCTGATGATGAGGGGGTACGTACTAGTGTTGCTGAGACCAGAGAACTGGTCCTACGATAAAGACGTGACCAAGACTTTTGCCCTCCAAAAGGAAAGATGGTTATTCAAATTGAATAAAATGATCCTATTGTTTCCTCAAGGGAGGATTGCTTGCTCCGCCAAATAAAGTCAGAGAAAACCATAGCCAAGATCAAAGAATTGACTCGACAACTGAAGATGTTTGATGCAACAAAGTTGAGGGAGGGATCATGCAAGAAGGACCAAGTTGTTCAAGGTGATGGTTCCACAAGATGTAGTGATCCGAGCGGTGACGTTTTAGAAGGACGTCAGGGTGCACAAATTGTTGTATGTGTCAATGTTGCTTGTTCGTCCCATCCAACTGAAATGGGAAGCACCTAGAGGGGACGAGCTCAAAATCAACACAGATGCTTCTTGGAGGTTGGCGGACTACAACGGATCATATGTGGTTGTGGTGTGGCTTAGATTCAGTGATTTGACCCTATTTTGGCTGAGGCATTTGCTATCATAGAAGCACTCTCCCTCGCGAGACATCATGGTTTTAGTTTTATTATTATTGAGAGTGATTGTTATGCTTTTGTGATATTTAATAGTAGGATTTCAGACTTATCTTTGTATCGCCGAAGCTAAGATAAAATGTAAGATACGGAAAATGTAAAATGTAAGATAAAATTGAAACACAATACCAAAACCAAATGATTCCTCTAAATTGTATCAAAGTGACAAACTTTGGAAAGTAATTAAAACAAACAAACAAACACTGTAAAATATGACCAGATACGGAAAATCTCATTAACACAACATGTATAAAAGAATGTATCAAAGTAGACATAAAATGATTTGCTAATGTTAATAAATTTGTATTACTAACATGAAAATATTCGTATGTTAAAATCCGCATTGTTATTTAAGTGTGTGATTGAATTAGTGTCATGAATTAACTCAACATTAATTCAATTAATAAAATTACTCAAAAAAAACTTTACATATTTTAAATAAGTTTGGGGTAATGCATATTTGGTACATATATTTCCATAAAATACCAAATATGGTACATGTACTTTGAAAATGTTCAATGTGGTATCTAAACTATCAATATGTGTTTTATTATTGTACCCGTGTTCACCCATATTGCTTGTATATCTATACTATTATTTAAGTGTGTAAAAGAATTAGTATTAGAATTGGTATCACTAGTCAACTAGACACTAAACTTTGCCAAGAAAATTATTAAAATATTTACATTGTTTTTATACATTGATAATGACAACTCACGAAAAATAACAATACTATGATAAATTGAAATTCATTTAATATTTTAAATTTGATTTATTTACCAATTTAAATTTAAACTATTTTTTATTTTAATTTTGTACATATTGCATATGTGTTGTTATTATTATTTTCAGACCTCACATTTTATTATTTATTGTATGTTATTTTAGGTAAAATAAGGCATATATGCCCTTTTTTTTTAAAAAAAATTAAGGTTTTGTGCCGTTTTTAAAAATATTTAGGGGAATAGGTTGATTTCGTAGAAAGCTCGCTCAGCTGGACGCGTTTTCCAGATTTTCCTCTCATTTTTTATTTCACGTTGTTTTAAGTTTTTTTATTCAATCAATCATTTAAGAAAAAAAACATTTACCATAAAAATACTTAATCCAATCAATCATATTTAATAAAGTTACCTAAATTAATTTATTATTTATTCAATCAATTATTTAAAAAAATATTTACCATAAAAAAATACTAAAACAATATGGAATAAGAAATTAATTGTATTAAAAAAGTAAAAAATTGTAACTTAAAGGGAAAGCGCATCTAGCTAAGCAAGTTTTTTAACACGTGTAAAGAAAACTCGTCCAGCTGAACGCGCTTTCCATGAAATCAGCCTATTCTCCTAAATATTTTTAAAAATGATGCAAAACCCTAATTTTTTTAAGGGTAAATTACAAAAATAATCACTTTTATTTGCCTCAAGCTACATTTTAGTCACTTATGTTTGAAATGTTACGTTTTAGTCACTTATTTATTATTTTGTTACGAAGTGATCACTCTGTCATTAAGTTCCGTTATCTCCCTAATAGTAATCCTACGTGGCAGTCCAATTAGATTTTAAGTGCCAGCTTGAAATTTCAAATGGGATGAGAATAGATTTTTAATTAAATAAAATTAATTAAAATTTTTAAACCTTAAAATCCATTCTCATCCCATTTGAAAATCCAAATTGGCACTTAAAATCTAGTTGGACGACCACGTAGGATTACCATTAGAAAGATAATGGAACTTTACAACAGAGTATCACTTTGTAACAAAATAATAACATAAGTGACTAAAACGTAACATTCCAAACATAAGTGACTAAGATGTAACATGAGGCAAACAAAAATGACTATTGTTATAGTTTACTTTTTTTTAAAATGGCATATATGCCTTATTTTGCTGTTATTTTAAACGCATATATTTATTCTAAATACATAGTTTTCACATGTGAATGAGACAATTTCTAGTTTAATTAAAATAAATTATTTGCACATAAAAGATTTATATAAGCTTACTATTCTTCAAAATTTAAATAAAAGAAAACCACTATTAATTAATTAATATCATGGTAAGTGGTAAATTTCCATAAAAAATATAATAATAACTTAATTAATCTGAAAATAACAAAATTGACCTTCAAAATTTTTATTAATCCAGTATTTTGTTCTCTGTATGAGACTCTGCAAATAATAAAGTTGGAAAGAGTGCAAACTCTTTTTCTTTTCTTTTTTCATTTTCGTTATTCTTTTGACTTTCTTGTTTTCCTAATCGGAATCACTTGCCTTGGTAACGTTCATTGCAAAGGGATTCACACATACCGGTTGAACTTACATGTAGTTTAAACTTTGAACAATTGTATTTTGGCCATTACATTTTTATTTGGTATAAAGCAATTTTAGTTGTTAATTCTTTGCTTAAGCATGCTGCAAGGAAAGGATAATGAAAATAAAAGATTGTATCTTTATGGAATTTTAGTTGTTATTTACCTTCCTTCAGAACTAATTGCCAAATGAATTGGGTAAGAATCTAATATCTCTTGTGGAATACTCTTATTCTTCCACGGGAATGGCCCAAACTTGTCTCCACAAGCAAGCATTGTACAGTTTAATTATACTTTGAACTTATAATCAATGGTGCTAGAACCCCAAAAAAGTTCCTCGATATTAATTGCCTTTGATCACAAAAAATTTGCTCACTCATGGATTTGTCTGTTCTATCTTCGGCTCTAAAAACAATTGGTGATCTAACTCAACAAATAATGTCCCTGTTGGGTTCCGGTAACCAAGTTGTGGGAGCTAAGATGGATGCAACGCATCTTGAAAGTGGTTGATGCACGAAAAGCTGATGATGAGGGGGTACGTACTAGTGTTGCTGAGACCAGAGAACTGGTTCTACGATGAAGACGTGACCAAGACTTTTGCCCTCCAAAAGGAAAGATGGTTATTCAAATTGTATAAAATGATCCTATTGTTTCCTCAAGGGAGGATTGCTTGCTCCGCCAAATAAAGTCAGACAAAATCATGGCAAAGATCAAAGAATTGACTCAAGAACGGAAGATGTTTGATGCAACAAAATTGAGGGAGGGATCATGCAAGAAGGACGTTGTTCAAGGTGATGGTTCCACAAGATGAAGTGATCTGAGCGGTGACGTTTTAGAAGGACGTCAGGGTGCACAAATTGTTGTATATGTCAATGTTGCTTGTTCGTCCCATCCAAGTGAAATGGGAAGCACCTAGAGGGGACGAGCTCAAAATCAACACAGATGCTTCTTGGAGGTTGGCGGAATACAAGGGACCATATGTAGTTGTGGTGTGGCTTAGATTCAGTGATTTGACACTATTTTGGTTGAGGCATTTGCTATCATAGAAGAACTCTCCCTCGCGAGACATCATGGTTTTAGTTTTATTATTATTGAGAGTGATTGTTATGCTTTTGTGATATTTAATGGTAGGATCTCATAGTTATCTTTGTATGGCAGAATCTAGAGCTGATCGTGGGTTGGGCTGGATCGAGTTTGGGCCGGGCTTCAATAAAATTTTAGATCCAATTGCTAAGCCCAAGTCTGGCCCGACCCGAAAAATGGACTTAAAATTTTGTCCAAATCCAATCCGAATTATAATAGTCAAACCCGAGCCCGACCCATATTAATTTTTATATTATTTTATTACATACAACAAATTTAAAAATATATAATATATCAAATACACCTAAAAACATTAAAACAAACATTAAAAAATAATTAAATTTAAAATACATTATAAAAATTATATTAAGATAGTTGTAACTAAATTAGTAAAAAAAATTAACAATAAAACATAAGTTCTACAATATTCAAATAATATTAAAAAAGAGTGAAACAATAGTAAAAATATTATCCAAACAACAAAAATAGCAACCAAAACAGCAGCAAAAATAACTGTAAAACAACATTAAAAACAATAAAAACAACAATAAAAATAACAGCAAAAATAACACGAAAATAGCAATCAAAACAATAAAAAAAATAACTCAAAAACAGCAAAAAATCAACCAAAACAGTAAAAAAAGCACCAAAACAATAATATAATTTTTTATTAAAAATGGTTAATTTATTCGGGTCAGGCCGGGCTGGGTTCGAGCCAAAAAATCGAACCCGAAGCCTGGTCCATTTAGAAAATGGGCCTCATTTTTCGTCCAAGCCCATTTTTCGAGCTTATATTTTTGAGCAAACCCTCTCATTTTTCGGGCGGGCCTTTGGGTTGAGGCGGGTGGCCCAACCCATGATCAGGTCTAGCTCTAATCCATGAATTGAAGAAAACTTTCTATTGATGTTGTAGTGGGAAATACCAATGTCTCTTTATGGGCCAAAAACTGAAAAGTAAACACTCAAATTTAAATTTTTTTTGGATAATAAATCTCAATAAATTTTGACAGTGTCGATGCTTCACATTGTGTGTGGTCGACCAAGCCTATGAGCTCTATTTATAGAAAAATCGCAAGAGTCTTGATCGAACAAGAAGAAGAAAAATTAATAGCATTTTAAGAGAGAATACACATAATTCTCTAGAAGAAATATCTATGGGCTTCAACACCCTCTCTTTAGAGCTAGGGCCTATCTTATGTGTGATAGGCTTATCTCATTTATTAGGTATAAGTATATGTGTTATTTAGAAATTTAATTGATGCATATAATTTAACCAACCAAATAAACAATTTTCTATTTCCTAAAATATTAATTACTTAATTCATTAATTAATTGAAATAAATTTTATTGATTCACACAATTAAATTATTTTGCCAACCTAGTTCTAATGTTGTTAAATTCATGACGAGTTTACCACACTAGGATCTATGAGTAAATCAATTTAATTATCCTGTTCAACAAAACTGTGCTAATTAATTATTTAATTTTCACTTCAAACATCAGTTAAGTGATTACTATTAATTAAAGAATAATTCGATTAAATTAATTTAGTCTCTAAGTCATCTCTCTCTTATAATGAGAACATACATTCACTACGGATAGTGATACATCCGGTCTTTATCCGTAATTCATCATTTTTATTGATTCATCTCATCAATTCAAATGCAAATAGTCAAGGTTGTATAGACCTAGTAGAGGGGCCTACTAAATATATATATCATTACGAAAGCAACTTACCAAGTGCTCGTCCAATTAATTTGTCCTATGTGTGTTACCCTTATAGGATATCTTTAATCTCTTTAAGTTATATCCATTCACCCAAAATGATCTTATTATATCTCATGTTAATCATCACATCTTCTTTCGTTAAAAATGTAAAGTGAACAGAAAAAAAAAACTAATGTAAAAATATAATCATATGTTTAAGAACACAAATAATACATGAATATGTTGTTCAAAAAATTTGGACGATAGAACTTTTATTTTAATTAGAATCTCGAATCTAATATTTTAATTTCCCTTTAGAAGTACTAAATTGGAAGATGGTTTTTATATAAAAAAAACTATATATATTTAGATAAAGAAAATTTCAATAATTTTATCCAATTCAATTCAGAAACTCAGGAATGATTTCTTTTATGAGTTTAAACGAACAAAATTTTATCATATTTCGGCTCTTTGTATTGAAGTGTATATTAAAACCATTGAATTTATAGCCAAAGTTTATTAATAGAAAAGAATTAAAATGGAAATAATTGTGCTTATATAATATGAAAAAATATATCATTTACAATTGCATTGAATTTGTTGGTATCCTTTAAGCTTTGGCACCAGGGGTTTTTGAGACAGGGCTGGAACATGGAACCGGGTTTAATTTGCCACTAGTTTGAGGCTTGACATTCAAACATGGGGATGTTGCGGGTTCAGTTCCAGTGGGCTTAATATCAATGTCCGCAAGTTCCACATTTTCACATGGAAAAGCACCGCTGCAAATAATCTTGACAGCTTCTGGAAGCGCAGATGTGCCGTGGATGTTCTTGAAGCTAATGTTGCTTAGTTTAACTTTCGATTCCGTCTGCATCAACACAATAATGATTCAATGATTGATTAAGTATTCACTCTATTAGGATTTTGATAAGAATGTACATACATTTATCTAATTTCAAAAAGTATACTTCTTCATCACCAGCACCATCCGCTTCATTATCACCCTTTTTCGAATCCTCACCTTCACCTTTACCTTCATCCTCACCTTCACCTTTACCCTCATCCTCGCCCCCCATTCTTGAAGATACAAAGTGACCATGACATAAAATGGATCGAATTAGTGGGAAAATGTTTAACCTGAAAAGATGATGGGCATTCTATGATAGTAACATGCATTTGACAACGTCAATGGAGAATGCTTTCCACGTTTAGCTTTCGTAATATTATATATTGGAGAGATGGATCAAGGTACTTTTAGTGGATTGAATATACAACTAAACAAATTATGAATTATAATTTATTGAAGCCCTAATTATATATGTATGATCAATCCCTTTGCTAGCTCAATATAACTCTAAGCAGATTGCATAATAAAAACTGATTCAACGTATGGATGAAAATGACGTATTCGAAATACATGGCATGAACTACAATTCGATGTAAATTCAATTTCTTGAAAACAAAAAAGATGACACGTAATTAAATTAATTGCTTTGGTTTGTTATTTAATTGAATGAATAAAGTAAATAAATAAGTCCAAAGTGAAAATTAAATATGTAGTTAATATAGTTATATTTCATTCAAATAATTAAATTAATTTGCATGTAAGTTCTAGTATTGAAAAGTTTTCTGGATTCTATCAAAACTTAATCTGGGTTTTGTAAATTAAGTAGTGGGAATAGTTTAGTTTAATTAAATAATTAATTTCAAAAAATTAATTCACGGAAGAATATATGCTATTGGGTTAGATAATCATATGGCCTTGATTTTTTTTAATTAAACCGAGAGGGTAAGCTCGTATAATTAAATTGGGCTAGGATTAGCACTACTAGCCCATTAAGGTAAGTGTCAAAGGGGATTATCCCATGGAATTGCTGGCCATGGGATGAAAAATGTCCTAGCTAGACTTTAGTTCTTCTAAATTAATTATTTTATTTACCCAGATAAAAATATAACTGTTGCATATGTTTCTCTATCAACACCCAATTGATGTAAAAAACCAAGGACAATATATACTAAGAGAAAACCTAGTTGAAATTTATTAAAAAATTAATTAAATTCTATTTTCTTTGAACTGAAATCAGGTCTATCTTTTTAGACATTGGAATTTATATTTTTAAGACTATAATGACATTCATATAGCGATAATAATTCAAGTATAGGAGTTGTTTTCGATTGGGTAGAACACAAAAAGCTAGTTGAAATGTCTACTTGATCAGTCTCGGTTTACATCTTGTTTTCAGTTTTGAGTAGGACGCGAAGAGCCAGGTGCATAGCTCCTTGATAAGTGTCAATACAAGTCTTGTGTTTGATTTTTTTAGTTACATCAAACTCTCCAAGAATCTGAGATTTCAAGAATAGGGAATAAAATAGTTTAGTAGAAAGGTTTAAGACATTGGACTATAATTCAAACCGATTAAAACAATGCAGTCATATCCCAAACCTTCCTTGCGATTTGAACATCTCCTGAGCCTTGGAACACAACTATTTAATTTATCAAATTTATTACTTTAAATATCACAGTAAAGGTCTATTTTAGAAAAGAAATTAAAACACTAATGTGCCTACCCTAGCTAGTTTTCTAAATATTTTTCCAACATGAACCCCGAATCAGAAAAGAAACCATGAATAAAACAGTAAGCCAAACACACAAAGGAAAAGAGACTAACCTCTCAGAATCTAAAGTCAAAAACAAAAAATCGCGTCAACGAATTTCGTGATCTTTATGTTATAATCGCAAAATACCCAAACATTACGTATAATCTCGACGTAAATATCGTTCCTTCCTACTAATCTTTTTATAGTTCCACAAAATTTTCACTCATTCTCTATTTTGGGGTTCCAACTTTTTTTTTTGTATATGTAATAGGTAAACATAAAATGGTGCCACGTCTTTATCGAATAATTTGGTTACCGAGTCCTTAACAGATTCGGACATTTGAGAAGAAACACATTGTGCAAGTTTTGTTGAAGAAGCTTGGGATCAGATTTGAAAGTAACTAGGTTTGGTCAAGGATTGTAAAGTCCATGTAATTATCGGTGACCTGTTCAATTTAGAAATTAGAAAAATTTTTTGATTGTGTTGGAAACATTCGTTTAGAAAATGATTTTTTTGAACAACAAAAACTTTAAAAGTTTCTAAAACCAAGCAGTAATCATATTTATAGTGACAAACCCTTTGACCAATATCATACTTGTGTTTTGGAATAGACAATCTAAGTTGTTCCTCAACACTCTACCAACACGATATTCTCAAATATTCACAAACCTCGGCTAGTTAAAGTATGGGCTCTAATTAGAGCTGATCGTGGGCCGGGCCAGGTCGGGTTTGGGTCGGGTTTCAATAAAATTTTAGATCCAATTGTTAAGCTCAAGCCTGGCCCGGCCCGAAAAATGGACTTAAAATTTTATCCAAATCCAACCCAAATTATAATAATCAAACCTGACCCGACCCGACCCATATGAATTTTTTATATTATTTTATTACATACAACAAATTTAAAAAAGATATAATATATCAAATACACTTAAAAACATTAAAACAAACATTAAAAAATAAATAAATTTAAAATACATTAAAAAAATTATATTAAGATAGTTGTAACTAAATTAGTAAAAAAAATTAACAATAAAACATAAGTTCTACAATATTCAAATAATATTTAAAAAGAGTGAAACAATAGTAAAAATAACATCCAAACAAAAAAATAGCAACCAAAATAGGAGCAAAAATAACAACAAAACAACATTAAAAACAACAAAAATAGCAATAAAAATAGGAAAAAAATAACAGCAAAAATAACACAAAAATAGCAATGAAAATAATAAAAAAATAACTCCTAAACAGCAAAAAAAACATCAACCATAACAGTAAAAATAGCACCAAAACAACAATATAATTTTTTATTAAAAATGGTTAATTTATTCGAGCTGGGCTGGGCTGGGTTCGGGCCAAAAAATCATACCCAAAGCCTAGTCCGTTTAGAAAATGGGCCTCATTTTTTGTCCAAGCCCATTTTTTGAGCTTATATTTTTGTCCAAACCCTCCTATTTTTCAGGCGGGCCTTCGGGTCGAGGCGGGTGGCCCGACCCATGATTGGTCTAATATTGAAGTAGGAGCTTGGTATTTGGAGGAGATAAAGTTTGTGGTTCAAATAGTCAAAAGAATAGCATGGCAAATTCGATTGCAACTGCTGGACTATCCAAGAATATCTTCTTTAAAGCTCATTGGAAGCTCGGTTTATGTCCAAGTTGCAAGTTCAAAGGGTGAATCTTTCCTGAGTTAAATCAAATGCTGTAGAATGCGAGGGCATTCTTAGAGATGAGAAAGGAATTGCAAGAGTGATTTTCTGAAGACCATATGTAGCAAGGGATTCAAATGCAGCGAGGTCAAAGCAATCATTATTGCGCTGGATATAATTAGAGCTTTGGGGGAGAAGAGTCTTGGTTTGATCATTGTGGAAGTTGGTTCAAGGTGGTGTTCAATTGGTTAAAAAAAAGACTTGAGACCTTGGTCGTTGCTGTCAAATTTTTTAGATATTGAGAGAAGGATAGTGAACGTGGGTAATGTAGCGTTCTCTATTGCAGAGTAGAGTGACAATGAAATGGCTGCTTCATTGGCGTCTGCAGGGTTGAAGCGAGGTGAAATGTTTAAAGCGTGCTGGTAATGTTTTGTTTGAATAATCGAATGAAGCAAAAAAATTGAAGGAGTTCGACTTATGAAGGAGAGTGGTTACAAAATGATAGAAGATTGGCATGACAAATTCATTGGTAATCGCTAGAATGTCCAAGGATAACTTTTTTAAAGCACCTTGGCAATCTGGTATTTTCTTAGTGATTGTTATTGCAGGGTGAATGCTGTAACTTTTGGTTGGTTGTATTGTTGTTTTTGTGGTTATGTCGATCAGTCTAGAGCTGGGTGTATCTTTATTTCTTTTGGGTTGTTTTATCTGTTTGAGCTAAATTGGCTCAAAGAGTTTCCTGCAATATGTAGCCCTGGTTTGGCATGGATTTCCATTGCCTTAAACTTTGTTATATTATGATTGAGCAAAAAAAAAATTTGGTATTTTGGTTGTACCAAATATTTTCAACAAATATCAAAATCCCTAACAAGATATTTTTAAAAATTTGATATTCGTTAAAATTTTTTAATGTGATACCAATATTTTAAACAAATATGAAAATAGAGATTTGATTCTATGAATCTAAAAACTAGTCGTGAGTGGAGAGTAATTTTTAAGTAAATACTTGAAAAGATGAACTCTGTTGCGGACACTTTAGCTATACGATGAAAAGTTTTCCCATTGACGCGAGAGTTTTTCGTGTTACCCCTCCTTTAGTTGATAATAAGATACGGTTGGACAGATGCTTTATGCTTTCCAACTCTTAGCTAGTAATTGATACTTTTTCTATCTTGTTACCAAAAATAAAAAACACAAGAACGAAGCCTTCCTTCTAGGTTGAAGGAAAGGAAATATACTTTGTCGATTATAGACGGTAAAGAAAATGTGAGGAAGAGCCTAGAACCTGTCTGAAAAACAAAAGCAATAAAAGAAGCAGCAACAGCTAAAACTCGTGGGAATAGCATGACATTGTGAGTTTGGATTCGTGGTTCATGGTTTTTCAAAGGTTGGATTTGATGGATAAAACATGTTAGCGAACAAATATAAATATAAATATTTATCTAAATCCTTGTGTTGACTTCAACTCGTATTGTAGGCTTAACTCATCAGCTTCCATGGCTAGCATGTGCACGTGATCAGCCGCTTCTCGCATCCGTGTAAGTGCTTCACCTATGACAGTCTCTCTATCCCACTTGCCTTTGGGCCTGCTGGGTGTGCCATTCACTTGCTTCTAAGTTCCTTTCTAGAATTTCGACCCTTATTTCGTTGTTTTGGAGTGAAGCCTCTGACTCTTGCACTCTTTTCCTCAGTTCTCTATTTTCAGCTTGACTTGCCTTGAATTCTATGACATAATTTCGACTGCGGTGTCTATGCAAAGATTCCTCCAATTCAACGATTCTAGCCTCCATCTCGGTTATTTGGGCTTTTAATTAAGCTTTTTCAACTTGACTTTCTAACAATTCTCCCTTTATGGCATTTTCCCGAGCTTGACCATCTTGAAAATTCTTCTTCCATTGCTCTGCTCGGTCCTCTTGTTCCCGAATCTCTCGTTGCCGTTAATCAGAGGTCTTACCAAGCCCAGCATTCTGCGTGGATTGACGAAGTTTCTTATAGTGTTTCTTTAAATCTTCCAAGTCTTCCTCGGCTACTTTCCTTTTCTCAACTTTTCAGCCTCTAACTTGTGAATATCCACATCCTGCCCTAACTTCATCTTATACTCTTCCAAGACTTCTATTCTCTTCCCAAATTCGAAGCTTTTCCTTTCAAAATCCTACTTTATGATGTCCAACTCTGATAGAGTTACTTGTAAACATTCCACTAATGATCTGGCATCGTCAGGGTTCGATGCTGGAATATTACCATTGACCCTTTTACTCCTCCACCAATCATATTCCGATGTCATCATTAGGTTTGCAGCGAATACCTTCATCCTTTGTGCTTGCCTCCATGCGTTTGTTATCTCCCTGACCCTCTTCTTGTAGTTATCCCTTTTGTAGGTGAACTCCCACTGGGCCAAACCATGCGTTACTGGTATGAACTGCCTTGACTTGTATTACCTCAACACGAGTAGAGGGAACCCAGTCAAAACTACCACAACGATAAAGGATCTCATCAATAATAAGCCACGATGCCTTCCATTCTATTTCCTCTTCTCGGAGATTCTGAAGAACTGCCATCCATTTTGTCCAAATATATTCAGCTCTTTTTGCGTCGCTACAAATTCCTTCAAAGGCGAATAGTCCACTGAGTATGCTTTATACGAAATCCTTTCCTTCTTCCAAAAATGACTATGAAACTAGACCATCAATAGTGGTGCACAGCCAATGAATCTTCCTTCGCCTTTTCTTCAACAAGCACTTAGCGATTTGAAGGTCTCAGCGAGGATTGTCGGGACTGGTGTGACGCTTCTACTAAGGCGGTCGAAGAGATCCACAACTGCATCCTCTATGTGCCCTAATGCTTTCAGAAAGATAACCAATCCATAAATACTCAAAGCGAAAATGTCCACACATTTCTTCATATCTGGGTGTGCTAATATTAGATCCTTCAGACTCTTCCAAGTGATGCATTTATTGTCCCCTTTTACCTTGATTTTGGATGCCACCCATTGTTTACTCATCCCAGTTATATTTATCAACCTCTTCAAAAGGGTCGAAACACTCACAACTCTTAAGTACACCTTATCAACTTTAATATTCGGGCAATGGATTAGTGCGGTGTATTCCTCTACGGTGGGCGTCATGTCGAAACTCCCAAAGGAAAAGTAACTATACGTAGGATTCCAATGTTGAGTGAGAGCTCGAAAAAGGTGCTTATCTATTTTTACCTCGAACAGATAGGGTAAATCTCCATATTCTCTATAAAACATCTGCTTTATTTCATCATTCCATTGACCCCAAACATCCTTGAGCTCTTGCATACTGTTTTGGGTCACATTTACTCGAGTGTGATCCCAAAATTTCGATAAATGCCCTTTTGTCAAACTGTCTCCATTTTCGTGCTGCCTCCCTTCTGACCATAATCGGACGGCCATGTTGTCTTCTACTCTATCAAGAAACCCGTTTTCCATGTCAAAGCTCTCTATTTGGTAATAATCGAGTATGAATCAACACCTTTTCTTATAATGGAAATGCAATGCACAAGATAAAATAAAGACAAAATAAGACATGTCAGTATGTTAATCGCAATGGCAAAATATAATGATGAAATTATAACTAAGAGCAGAAATAACTACGCATCTCTCCTATTTAGGTGACTACTAAGATTTGTCGCGATGTTTGGGTAGTCTTCTAAGTCAATTACATGCAGTTTGATTTCTAGAGTATGGGTACCTGAACCAGCCGATTCCTCCATCCTCACCCATCATAGGCTCATACGGACGAGTTTGGTTTAGGGGGTATATTTTCCATATGTTTGCACAGAAGTGAAAACTTCACGAAAACATATGTACGGATGTATTCCCGAAAATGATCCACTATCCTGCACGGAGGTGAAGACCTCATTAAGGCATAGTTTCACACTTTCACTTAAAGGGCACAGTAACTGATTAATGCAAATGCATGAAACTCTCACTTCAACAGCGAACTAATTAAAAAACTCAAGCATATAAACATAAAATGCAAGGATTACAAATTAAATTTAACTCGAATTTTGACTTTCAATCAAAAGTCCAAAAATAATCAACTCACGGCTTGACTTTCTTATTGTTCCCAAGTGGAATTGCCAAGCTGTCGAAACCATTTTTTAAACGTGTTTCGAAAATTATTTTAAAATTTGGAAATGGGAGTCACCACCAATCTTTTAATTTGGTGTGATTGATCACCTAAAATGTTCGAATTTGTTGCATAAAAATATTTGGTCTTCAGAATCCAGAAAAATGGGCTCTAGAGTCGATTACGCGTAAAGAAGGGTTAGCACCCTCACACGCCCGAAACCGGTACCTAGCTGATTTTTTTGGTAGTTGAAAATCCAAAATTCGAGTAGAAATTCAAAATGCATTCCATGTTAAAATGAGATATTCAATTATTTAGGTTCAAAGCAAAATCATACCTAACACGTTAAGGCACGATTTTTTAGAGCCCCTAAACTAAGAGAATATCGAACAATTGTCAATTTTGAGCAAGATACTCAATTGTTTAAGTTCAAAGAAAGATCATACCCAACACGTTAAAGCACGGTCTCTCAATTCCCCTTAAATAAAAGAGCATTGCCTTTTAATTTTAAACAATTTATATGCCAAAATGATATACATTTTTATCCCTTTTTTAGAGAGAAAATTCATAGAAGGATGGGTGAAATGTACAATGTTGTGAATGAAACAGTCATTATGGATTTTAAGGAATTTATTCGACATTTTAGGTTTGAAAGGAGATAATACCCAACACGTTAGGGCACTACATTCCAAATTCTCCAAAATACGAACCTTACCCACAAGATGATAGTTTATGTATTTTTAAAGCTCACGATTTAACGAAAACATTATCTCTAAAAACTTTGAAATAGACATGCATTTTGTTTGTATTCTTTTAAAGAGGAGCAAAGGTAGTAAAAAGCATGAATGAGATATATCACTTGAGATAATATTCATAAAAAGCACAAGCAAAACAGTGGCATATACCATGACAATATAACATGATGAATAATAAAGAATAAATGGATATCATGATAAACATAACAAATAATAAAATTATTAGAACCTAAATTTTAATAAGTAGAGTTTAAAAATACCTAATTTTAGCAAAAAAGAAATGGAAACGATTTATTCGAAAGAAAAGTAAGAAAAGAAAAAAGAGAGAAAATGAACACTAGTTTAAAACGGAACAAGATTTAAAATAAATGAAAATTTTTTTTTATATAAAAGAAAAAAAACACGCGATCTAACTAAATTATTTACAAAGAATGTTGGAATGAGTATACGCTCCATCTTTAAATTAACAGTGCAAAAATCGATGAGGCATGAAAAGCTTTCCACTCCATGGAAATTTATTCATGAAACTAAAACAGGGATAAATAACGTAGTGCAAGTAAATATATTAATTGTTGTAAATAAAGAAATGGATAAAAAAAGGGTTTTAAAAGAACTTTCAGTTCGAAACAACTATAAAAATATAAGGCTTACTTTTCAAAGTATAACAATGATGGATTAAGGCAAAATGTTTAAGAATATAAAAAAATAAACAATAAAGAATGAAAATTTCAATTTTTAAAACAAATAAAGTTCTAGATTTTTTTAAAAGAAAACTTTGTATTAAATTAGAAGGAACAAAAGTATTTGGGGCGAAATCATAAGAAAGGAGGAAATCGGGCTTGATTTCTTGGATTTTGAAAAGGTCTAAGGATTGAAAGGGTGATAAATCCCTAGTTGTACACGTGTCATGCTCTTAAACAACCAAAATTCGGAGGACTAATATGAAAACGGAATGAAATTGGGGAGGAAATTTAAAAGAAATATAAAAAAAGATCGAAGGAGGGAATCGAAAATTCAAGAAACGCGAAAGGATTACAAAAATAAATGGACCATTTCCCAAAAACACGCAGGTCTACCTCCGGGATGGGTTGGAGTTCGGGTTGACGTTAAAACGACATCGTTTTAGGGCCAAAAGCTTAGACCCTAAACGACATCGTATCCCTATGTTATATAAGTGAAAATTTTCTCAAAAAAATCATTTTTTACTTCATTTCTAAAAAAAAATAGACTTCATCCCCCTCTTTTTCCTCTCAAACCTGCTCCTTGCCCGATGTTGAGCTCCACCGCAGCTCCTCTATGTCCATAGGTCTCCGACCGTTGCCCATGCCTTCGACGCCGTCTGTTAGCCCCACGCCGTCGTCTACGGCGACTAGGTAAGTGAAGAGTCGTTCCTTTCATTTCTTTAAATCTAGATCTAGGTTTAGATCGATTAGATCTAACCTAGATCCGATTTAAAAAATAAGAGAATCCCTCTCCCCCTTTCTAAAACTTTTTAAAAAATTGGGGTCTGTATCTTTGGGCTATTCTTCCTTTTTTCTATATTTTTCTTTTTATTAAATTTTTGATCTGATTTTTTTTGTACAAAACCCTAGTTTTTCACTTTAAAGTTTATTTGAAATATTTCTATTTCGAAATGATAATGAAACGATGCATCTATGGGATATGAAACGAATGTAATATTTGTATAAATATAGGAATGTTCAAAGATGACAAAATAAACCAAAAATGATACCTTAGAATTTCTTTAAGTCCCTTTGTTCGAATCTGATCTGTTGTTTTTTTTTATATTGATTTCGTATCTTTTTAACAGATTCGAAATGGCTTTTATAGCCAAAATAAATTGCATTGTTACTATTTCTTTGCCTTGTGTTGTTGCTTTCCACCATCTCTATCGTTCTTTGCTTCTCTGTTTTGCAGGTATCATTGGGATGAGATGGTGGCAGAGTCAACGGCGTTGGGGAAGAATGCCTTTGCCATTTCGGTGTAAGAGGCGACAGTAGGGTGCTTCGGGCAGAGGAACGGCATCGGGGAGCAGAGGGGTCTCGGGCAGAGGAGTCAACGGTTAGCCATTGAAGGATCACATAACTGACGTGGCACGTGGCAGTTGGAGCAACAAACCCTAGTCTGATTAGGGTTTCAAATTTTTTAACGAATTTGGGCTTGGGTATTTGGGCCTAGTCTTTGTAATTTTGAGATTTGGGTTTGTAAATGGATTTCCCAAATTAAACAGGCTTTTAAATGGACTTGTCAAATTAAATTTAATTTAATTTGAGGATTTATTTATTTTATTTATTATTATTATATATTTTTTGGTTTTATTATCTGGGTCAGGTCAAAATTGAGTCTCTACTATGGGTTTTCATATATATACATATCCCAGACTTCGTATCTAATCAATGTGGGATCTAAGCTTTTTTTTTCCTCACATTATTCATAAGTGACGTACGTTGCGCATCAATTTCTCGTTCACTATTTATCCATTTTGAGCATATGATATATCGTTTTAAAGGTCTCATAGAGTAAAATATAAAAACATAAATTTATGAAGAGACTTAGTAGCTCATTCAACTTTGTGCTTAATAGCTCATTCAACTTTGTGCTGTGGATGAAGAGACTTGTAATGTGCTATTTTGAGCTTGGTTATTTGAATCATCACATTGAACTTGTAATGCTTTCTTATGTCACTTTTGAGAATACAGTTATTGAAAAAGTAACATTACAATATCTAGTATATATGAAAAATGTTTATTAGAATTTTGAGAAAGGTTAACTAGGTCAGTGACAAAAGTTCTTGAATTGGGTTTTAGTTTACATTAAGGTTGTTTGAATCGGACCGAATTGATTGGTTAGACTGGTTGGATCGAGAACTGGTCAGGTATAAATATGGAGAAAGGCATTGAATTAGTTGACTTGAAAATTAGTATAAACCAATTGAATTGGACAAAAAACCAGTTGAACTAAATTTTTAATGTTTTCTTAAACATTTTATAAAAATTTTAGTGATCTATTTAATCGAACCAAATAGACCAATTCGACCGACGAACTAGTGATCTAACTAGTTCAATCACCGGTTCGATTTTGAAAACACTAGTTTACACAAAATCTGAGTTTCAAACCCTGAAAAACCATTCCCTTCTCTCGTCTTGACTAATAGCCACAAAAGAAATGTTGAGAAAATTTTTGACATATTGGATTTATTGGATTTATTGAATACAAAAGAAATGTCTTCTTTGCAAGATAAGGTTTAGGGTTTAAAATTTTTAATTAATTTTATTTAATGAAAAATCCATTCTCATCCCATTTGAAAATCCAAATTGGCACTTAAAATCTAGTTGGACTACCACGTAGGATTATCATTAGGAAGATAATGGAACTTAACAACAAAGTATCACTTTGTAACAAAATAATAACATAAGTGACTAAAATGTAACATTCCAAACATAAGTGACTAAGATGTAACCTGAGGCAAATAAAAGTGACTATTTTTATAGTTTACTTTTTTTTTAAAATGACATATATGCCTTATTTTACTGTTATTTTAAACGCATATATTTATTCTAAATACATAGTTTTCACATGTGAATGAGACAATTTCTAGTTTAATTAAAATAAATTATTTGCACATAAAAGATTTATATAAGCTTACTATACTTCAAAATTTAAATAAAAGAAAACCACTATTGATTAATTAATATCATGGTATGTGGTAACTTTCCATAAAAAATATAATAATAACTTAATTAATCTGAAAATAACAAAATTACCTTCAAAATTTTTATTAATCCAGTATTTTGTTCTCTGTATGAGACTCTGCAAATAATAAAGTTGGAAAGAGTGCAAACTCTTTTTCTTTTCTTTTTTCATTTTCGTTATTCTTTTGACTTTCTTGTTTTCCTAATCAGAATCACTTGCCTTGGTAACGTTCATTGCAAAGGGATTCACACATACCGGTTGAACTTACATGTAGTTTAAACTTTGAACAATTGTATTTTGGCCATTACATTTTTATTTGGTATAAAGCAATTTTAGTTGTTAATTCTTTGCTTAAGCATGCTGCAAGGAAAGGATAATGAAAATAAAAGATTGTATCTTTATGGAATTTTAGTTGTTATTTACCTTCCTTCAGAACTAATTGCCAAATGAATTGGGTAAGAATCTAATTTCTCTTGTGGAATACTCTTATTCTTCCACGGGAATGGCCCAAACTTGTCTCCACAAGCAAGCATTGTACAGTTTAATTATACTTTGAACTTATAATCAATGGTGCTAGAACCCCAAAAAAGTTCCACGATATTAATTGCCTTTGATCACAAAAAATTTGCTCACTCATGGATTTGTCTGTTCTATCTTCGGCTCTAAAAACAATTGGTGATCTAACTCAACAAATAATGTCCCTGTTGGGTTCCGGTAACCAAGTTGAGGGAGCTAAGATGGATGCAACGCATCTTGAAAGTGGTTGATGCACGAAAAGCTGATGATGAGGGGGTACGTACTAGTGTTGCTGAGACCAGAGAACTGGTTCTACGATGAAGACGTGACCAAGACTTTTGCCCTCCAAAAGGAAAGATGGTTATTCAAATTGTATAAAATGATCCTATTGTTTCCTCAAGGGAGAATTGCTTGCTCCGCCAAATAAAGTCAGACAAAATCATGGCCAAGATCAAAGAATTGACTCGAGAATGGAAGATGTTTGATGCAACAAAGTTGAGGGAGGGATCATGCAAGAAGGACGTTGTTCAAGGTGATGGTTCCACAAGATGAAGTGATCCGAGGGGACGTTTTAGAAGGACGTCAGGGTGCACAAATTGTTGTATGTGTCAATGTTGCTTGTTCGTCCCATCCAAGTGAAATGGGAAGCACCTAGAGGGGACGAGCTCAAAATCAACACAGATGCTTCTTGGAGGTTGGCGAAGTACAAGGGACCATATGTGGTTGTGGTGTGGCTTAGATTCAGTGATTTGACCCTATTTTAGCTGAGGCATTTGCTATCATAGAAGAACTCTCCCTCGCGAGACATCATGGTTTTAGTTTTATTATTATTGAGAGTGATTGTTATACTTTTGTGATATTTAATAGTAGGATTTCATACTTATCTTTGTATGGCAGAATCTAGAGCTCATCGTGGGCTGGGCTGGATCGAGTTTGGGTCGGGCTTCAATAAAATTTTAGATCCAATTGCTAAGCTCAAGCCTGGCCAGACCCGAAAAATGGACTTAAAATTTTATCCAAATTCGACCCGAATTAGAATAGTCAAACCCGAGCCCGACCCATATTAATTTTTTATATTATTTTATTACATACAACAAATTTAAAAAATATATAATATATCAAATACACCTAAAAACATTAAAACAAACATTAAAAGATAAATAAATTTAAAATACATTATAAAAATTATATTAAGATAACTATAACTAAATTAGTAAAAAAATTAACAATAAAACATAAGTTCTAAAATATTTAAATAATATTAAAAAAGAGTGAAACAATAGTAAAAATATTATCCAAACAACAATAAAAACAACAAAATAGCAATAAAAACAGCAATAAAAATAACAGCAAAAATAACACGAAAATAGCAATAAAAACAATAAAAAAATAACTCAAAAACAGCAAAAAATCAACCAAAACAGTAAAAAAGCACCAAAACAACAATATAATTTTTATTAAAAATGGTTAATTTATTCTGGTCGGGCCAGGCTGGGTTCGAGCCAAAAAATCATACCCGAGGCCTTGTGCATTTAGAAAATGAGCCTCATTTTTTGTCTAAGCCCATTTTTTGAGCTTATATTTTTGTCCAAACCCTCTCATTTTTAGAGCGGGCCTTCGGGTCGAGGAGGGTGGCCCAGCCCATGATCAGGTCTAGCTCTAATCCATGAACTGAAGAAAACTTTCTATTGATGTTGTAGTGGGAAATACCAATGTCTCTTTATGGGCCAAAAACCGAAAAGTAAAAACTCAAATTTAGATTTTTTTTGAATAATATATCTCAATAAATTTTGACAGTGTCGATGCTTCACATTGTGTGTGGTCGACCAAGCCTATGAGCTCTATTTATAGAAAAATCGCAAGAGTCTTGATCGAACAAGAAGAAGAAAAACTAATAACATTTTAGGAGAGAATACACATAATTCTCTAGAAGAAATATCTATGGGCTTCAACACCCTCTCTTTAGAGCTAGGGCCCATCTTATGTGTGATAGGCTTATCTCATGTATTAGGTATAAGTATATGTGTTATTTAGAAATTTAATCGATGCATATAATTTAACCAACCAAATAAACAATTTTCTATTTCCTAAAATATTAAGTAATTAATTAATTAATTGAAATAAATTTTACTGATTCACACAATTAAATTATTTTGCCAACCTAGTTCTAATTTTGTTAAATTCATGACGAGTTTACCACACTAGAATCTATGAGTAAATCAATTTAATTATCCTGTTCAACAAAACTGTGCTAATTAATTATTTAATTTTCACTTCAAACATCAGTTAAGTGATTACTATTAATTAAAGAATAATTCGATTAAATTAATTTAGTCTCTAAGTCATGTCTCTCTTATAATGAGAAAATACATTCACTACGGATAGTGATACATTCGGTCTTTATCCGTAATTCATCATTTTTATTGATTCATCTCATCAATTCAAATGCAAATAGTCAAGGTTGTATAAACCTAGTAGAGGGGCCTACTAATATATATATATATATATATATAATTAGAGATCAAATAGTTTGTAATTAATTGCCATGACTGAGCTCTCCTAATTATATATCATTACGAAAGCAGCTTACCAAGTGCTCGTCCAATTAATTTGTCCTATGTGTGTTACCCTCATAGGATATCTTTAATCTCTTTAAGTTATATCCATTCACCCAAAATGATCTTATTATATCTCATGTTAACCATCACATCTTCTTTCGTTAAAAATGAAAAGTGAACAGAAAAAAAATAAACTAATGTAAAAATATAATCATATGTTTAAGCACACAAATAATACATGAATATGTTGTTCAAAAAATTTGGACGATAGAACTTTTATTTTAATTAGAATCTCGAATCTAATATTTTAATTTCCCTTTAAAAGTACTAAATTGGAAGATGGTTTTTATATAAAAAAAGCTATATATATTTAGATAAAGAAAATTTCAATAATTTTATCCAATTCAATTCAGAAACTCAGGAATGATTTTTTTATGAGCTTAAACGAACAAAATTTTATCACATTTCGGCTCTTTGTATTGAAGTGTATATTAAAACCATTGAATTTATAGCCAAAGTTTATTAATAGAAAAGAACTAAAATGGAAATAATTGTGCTTATATAATATGAATAAATATATCATTTACAATTGCATTGAATTTGTTGGTATCCTTTAAGCTTTGGCACCAGGGGTTTTTGAGACAGGGCTGGAACATGGAACCGGGTTTAATTTGCCACTAGTTTTAGGCTTGACATTCAAACATGGGGATGTTGCGGGTTCAGTTCCAGTGGGCTTAATATCAATGTCCGCAAGTTCCACATTTTCACATGGAAAAGCACCGCTGCAAATAATCTTGACAGCTTCTGGAAGCGCAGATGTGCCGTGGATGTTCTTGAAGCTAATGTTGCTTAGTTTAACTTTCGATTCCGTCTGCATCAACACAATAATGATTCAATGATTGATTAAGTATTCACTCTATTAGGATTTTGATAAGAATGTACATACATTTATCTTGCATTTATTCCATGGGCAATATTTTTGATCAATTAGGATAGGGAAAGTGACATTAGTCACGGTAATATCCTCAAAATGTATATCTGATGCTGTCCCAGGATATTCGCCTGGCCAAGATTTGATTCGAACGCCATTCGAAGTATTAGTCATGGTGCACTTTGAGACTTTAATTCCCTCGACAGGCTCTTCATTTTGGAACTTTCCAAGACTACCGATACTTATACCGTGTCCTGGTCCACAAGTTACTCCATTGATGTCCACATTTTTAGTGCCATCTCCTATAGAAATACAATCATCACCAGTTTTAATGTCAGCGCTAATAATTTTGACCCCGTCTGATCGACCCATGTGAATCCCATCTGTGTTTGGGCTATTTGCCGGTGCCTCTACCTTGAAACCTTCAAATGTAATGTTTTTGCATCCCAAAATATTAACGTGGAACTGTTTACTATCTTTGCTAGTTATATCTTGTATCAATGCGTTGGTCAAATAGTCAAACCTTATATTCTGTTTAATTTTGGAGTTAACAAAGTAACACATAAAAAAGGGTGTTAGTTATAGTTATATTTTAATAATAATAATAAGAATAAAAAGAATAAAGAAATTTTGGCATGAGGGAAGAAACCTTACAATGGGAAGTGCGGGGCAAAAGTCATGTTCGGCGCAACCTTTCCTCTCATAAGCAACGGTTCCCTGACCATCGAAAATTCCTCCGCCAGACAATTTGAAATTTTCAATTCTACTGAAGCTAACCCATTCAGGTTCCTTGAAAGCTTTAGGGTCAGCCGGAGCCTGTATAGTCCCTTGAACTTGAACTTCAATAGGAGCCTTGCAAGGACCTTCTAAGGTTACTTTTGTTAATAAATATGTCCCTTTAGGAATCAAAATTGTTGACGGGGTTACAGAGGCACATGCTTCTTTCCAAGCATCCAACAATGGCTAAAATGAAATGAATAAAGACATCAGATTGAAAAATCGTTTTTTTCATATTTTCACCTTTGGGGTACAAAGTTGAGAGCAATTTTACTTGCCTTACTCAAATCCGTTTTGCCGTCACCTTTTGCGCCAAACTTGGCAACATCAATAGCACCTGATTGAACTTTAGCGGCTGAAATGAATAATAATAAAAGTACAAACATGGCGGGAACAATATTAAGGTGTGGTGCCATATTTTTATTTGGTTTTGAAATTAAAGGAAGAATGGTTTTTCCTTTAGTTTTGTTCCAAATATATAGAAAGTTCGAGAAAATAACAACCAACCAAATATATTATAATTTAATCAATGTGGAAAAGTCATATGGCCAAGCTTCAATTTCTATGATTAGCTTGTTTCTTTAATATCAACTTGGCATAGTTAGATAAATTTGTGGTCAATTTTTTCACAACTTGAATAATTAAAACTATGTGAAATGATTTTATTATGGAAAGATTGAAAAGAATTATTTTAGATTTTGTCTTTAAAATAATATCTTTACTAGTTCGTGAAGAATATAATTATGTTCTGTTAAATTTATAGATGTTATTTCAAAAAATACAATCCTAATTATTCTATAAAATATGTTGATACAAGAATTTGGTTTGGTGGTTGATGAAGGTTCACACCATATTGTCGAAAATCATACTGGTGGTTTCTGGCACTCTTCTCAATCACTATTTTATTGGCCCTGTAAAACCTAGTCGAGCTAACATTCACCCTCGACTTCACCCACGTAACAATTATTAGTGAAAACATGATGGGCATTTGACTTCTCTTTTCAAATAGATTTAATTTTAACTTTTACTTTCTTCAATTTCCCTAGAGCATCTTGTAATTTCTTATCATCATCACCATCTAACAAGGATCTAATTTCAAAAAGTATACTTCTTCATCACCAGCACCATCCGCTTCATTATCACCCTTTTTCGAATCCTCACCTTCACCTTTACCTTCATCCTCACCTTCACCTTTACCCTCATCCTCGCCCCCCATTCTTGAAGATACAAAGTGACCATGACATAAAATGGATCGAATTAGTGGGAAAATGTTTAACCTGAAAAGATGATGGGCATTCTATGATAGTAACATGCATTTGACAACGTCAATGGAGAATGCTTTCCACGTTTAGCTTTCGTAATATTATATATTGGAGAGATGGATCAAGGTACTTTTAGTGGATTGAATATACAACTAAACAAATTATGAATTATAATTTATTGAAGCCCTAATTATATATGTATGATCAATCCCTTTGCTAGCTCAATATAACTCTAAGCAGATTGCATAATAAAAACTGATTCAACGTATGGATGAAAATGACGTATTCGAAATACATGGCATGAACTACAATTCGATGTAAATTCAATTTCTTGAAAACAAAAAAGATGACACGTAATTAAATTAATTGCTTTGGTTTGTTATTTAATTGAATGAATAAAGTAAATAAATAAGTCCAAAGTGAAAATTAAATATGTAGTTAATATAGTTATATTTCATTCAAATAATTAAATTAATTTGCATGTAAGTTCTAGTATTGAAAAGTTTTCTGGATTCTATCAAAACTTAATCTGGGTTTTGTAAATTAAGTAGTGGGAATAGTTTAGTTTAATTAAATAATTAATTTCAAAAAATTAATTCACGGAAGAATATATGCTATTGGGTTAGATAATCATATGGCCTTGATTTTTTTTTAATTAAACCGAGAGGGTAAGCTCGTATAATTAAATTGGGCTAGGATTAGCACTACTAGCCCATTAAGGTAAGTGTCAAAGGGGATTATCCCATGGAATTGCTGGCCATGGGATGAAAAATGTCCTAGCTAGACTTTAGTTCTTCTAAATTAATTATTTTATTTACCCAGATAAAAATATAACTGTTGCATATGTTTCTCTATCAACACCCAATTGATGTAAAAAACCAAGGACAATATATACTAAGAGAAAACCTAGTTGAAATTTATAAAAAAATTAATTAAATTCTATTTTCTTTGAATTGAAATCAGGTCTATCTTTTTAGACTTTGGAATTTATATTTTTAAGATTATAATGACATTCATATAGCGATAATAATTCAAGTATAGGAGTTGTTTTCGATTGGGTAGAACACAAAAAGCTAGTTGAAATGTCTACTTGATTAGTCTCGGTTTACGTCTTGTTTTCAGTTTTGAGTAGGACGCGAAGAGCCAGGTGCATAGCTCCTTGATAAGTGTCAATACAAGTCTTGTGTTTGATTTTTTTAGTTACATCAAACTCTCCAAGAATCTGAGATTTCAAGAATAGGGAATAAAATCGTTTAGTAGAAAAGTTTAAGACATTGGACTATAATTCAAACCGATTAAAACAATGCAGTCATATCCCAAACCTTCCTTGCGATTTGAACATCTCTTGAGCCTTGGAACACAACTATTTAATTTATCAAATTTATTACTTTAAATATCACGGTAAAGGTCTATTTTAGAAAAGAAATTAAAACTCTAATGTGCCTACCCTAGCTAGTTTTCTAAATATTTTTCCAACATGAACCCCGAATCAGAAAAGAAACCATGAATAAAACAGTTTCAAGCCAAACACACAAAGGAAAAGAGACTAACCTCTGAGAATCTAAAATCAAAAACTCAAAATCGCATCGACGAATTTCGTGATCTTTATGTTATAATCGCAAAATACCCAAACATTACGTATAATCTCGACGTAAATATCGTTCCTTCCTACTAATCTTTTTATAGTTCCACAAAATTTTCACTCATTCTCTATTTTGGGGTTCCAACTTTTTTTTTGTATATGTAATAGGTAAACATAAAATGGTGCCACGTCTTTATCGAATAATTTGGTTACCGAGTCCTTAACAGATTCGGACATTGGAGAAGAAATACATTGTGCAAGTTTTGTTGAAGAAGTTTGGATCAGATTAGAAAGTAACTAGGTTTGGTCAAGGATTGTAAAGTCCATGTAATTATCGGTGACCTGTTCAATTTAGAAATTAGAATTTTTTTTTGATTGTGTTGGAAACATTCGTTTAGAAAATGATTTTTTTGAACAATAAAAACTTTAAAAGTTTCTAAAACCAAGCAGTAATCATATTTATAGTGACAAACCCTTTGACCAATATCATACTTGTGTTTTGGAATAGACAATCTAAGTTGTTCCTCAACACGCTACCAACACGATATTCTCAAATATTCACAAACCTCGGCTAGTTAAAGTATGGGCTCTAATTAGAGCTGATCGTGGGCCGGGCCGGGTCGGGTTTGGATCGGGTTTCAATAAAATTTTAGATCCAATTGCTAAGCCCAAGCCTGGCCCGGCCCGAAAAATGGACTTAAAATTTTATCCAAATCCGACTGAATTATAATAGTCAAACCCGAGCCCGACCCGAGCCGACCCATATTAATTTTTTATATTATTTTATTACATACAACAAATTTAAAAAATATATAATATATCAAATACACTTAAAAACATTAAAACAAACATTAAAAATAAATAAATTTAAAATACATTATAAAAATTATATTAAGATAGTTGTAACTAGATTAGTAAAAATATTAACAATAAAACATAAGTTCTACAATATTCAAATAATATTAAAAAAGAGTGAAACAATAGTAAAAATATTATCCAAACAACCAAAATAGCAGCAAAAATAACATTAAAACAACAAAGATAGTAATAAAAACAGCAATAAAAATAACAACAAAAATAACACGAAATTAGCAATCAAAACAATAAAAAAATAACTCAAAAACAGCAAAAAATCAACCAAAACAGTAGAAAAAGCACCAAAACAACAATATAATTTTTATTAAAAATGATTAATTTATTCGGGCCGGGCCGGGCTGGGTTCGAGCCAAAAAATCATACTCGAGGCCTGGTCCATTTAGAAAATGGGCCTCATTTTTTGTCCAAGCCCATTTTTTGAGCTTATATTTTTGTCCAAACCGTCTCATTTTTCGGGCGGGCCTTCGGGTCGAGGCGGGTGGCGCAGCCCATGATCAGGTCTAGCTCTAATCCATGAACTGAAGAAAACTTTCTATTGATGTTGTAGTGGGAAATACCAATGTCTCTTTATGGGCCAAAAACCGAAAAGTAAACACTCAAATTTAGATTTTTTTTGGATAATAAATCTCAATAAATTTTGACAGTGTCGATGCTTCACATTGTGTGTGGTCGACCAAGCCTATGAGCTCTATTTATAGAAAAATCGCAAGAGTCTTGATCGAACAAGAAGAAGAAAAACTAATAACATTTTAAGAGAGAATACACATAATTCTCTAGAAGAAATATCTATGGGCTTCAACACCCTCTCTTTAGAGCTAGGGCCCATCTTATGTGTGATAGGCTTATCTCATGTATTAGGTATAAGTATATGTGTTATTTAGAAATTTAATCGATGCATATAATTTAACCAACCAAATAAACAATTTTCTATTTCCTAAAATATTAAGTAATTAATTAATTAATTGAAATAAATTTTACTGATTCACACAATTAAATTATTTTGCCAACCTAGTTCTAATTTTGTTAAATTCATGACGAGTTTACCACACTAGAATCTATGAGTAAATCAATTTAATTATCCTGTTCAACAAAACTGTGCTAATTAATTATTTAATTTTCACTTCAAACATCAGTTAAGTGATTACTATTAATTAAAGAATAATTCGATTAAATTAATTTAGTCTCTAAGTCATGTCTCTCTTATAATGAGAAAATACATTCACTACGGATAGTGATACATTCGGTCTTTATCCGTAATTCATCATTTTTATTGATTCATCTCATCAATTCAAATGCAAATAGTCAAGGTTGTATAAACCTAGTAGAGGGGCCTACTAAATATATATATATATATATAATTAGAGATCAAATAGTTTGTAATTAATTGCCATGACTGAGCTCTCCTAATTATATATCATTACGAAAGCAACTTACCAAGTGCTCGTCCAATTAATTTGTCCTATGTGTGTTACCCTCATAGGATATCTTTAATCTCTTTAAGTTATATCCATTCACCCAAAATGATCTTATTATATCTCATGTTAACCATCACATCTTCTTTCGTTAAAAATGAAAAGTGAACAGAAAAAAAATAAACTAATGTAAAAATATAATCATATGTTTAAGCACACAAATAATACATGAATATGTTGTTCAAAAAATTTGGACGATAGAACTTTTATTTTAATTAGAATCTCGAATCTAATATTTTAATTTCCCTTTAAAAGTACTAAATTGGAAGATGGTTTTTATATAAAAAAAGCTATATATATTTAGATAAAGAAAATTTCAATAATTTTATCCAATTCAATTCAGAAACTCAGGAATGATTTTTTTATGAGCTTAAACGAACAAAATTTTATCACATTTCGGCTCTTTGTATTGAAGTGTATATTAAAACCATTGAATTTATAGCCAAAGTTTATTAATAGAAAAGAACTAAAATGGAAATAATTGTGCTTATATAATATGAATAAATATATCATTTACAATTGCATTGAATTTGTTGGTATCCTTTAAGCTTTGGCACCAGGGGTTTTTGAGACAGGGCTGGAACATGGAACCGGGTTTAATTTGCCACTAGTTTTAGGCTTGACATTCAAACATGGGGATGTTGCGGGTTCAGTTCCAGTGGGCTTAATATCAATGTCCGCAAGTTCCACATTTTCACATGGAAAAGCACCGCTGCAAATAATCTTGACAGCTTCTGGAAGCGCAGATGTGCCGTGGATGTTCTTGAAGCTAATGTTGCTTAGTTTAACTTTCGATTCCGTCTGCATCAACACAATAATGATTCAATGATTGATTAAGTATTCACTCTATTAGGATTTTGATAAGAATGTACATACATTTATCTTGCATTTATTCCATGGGCAATATTTTTGATCAATTAGGATAGGGAAAGTGACATTAGTCACGGTAATATCCTCAAAATGTATATCTGATGCTGTCCCAGGATATTCGCCTGGCCAAGATTTGATTCGAACGCCATTCGAAGTATTAGTCATGGTGCACTTTGAGACTTTAATTCCCTCGACAGGCTCTTCATTTTGGAACTTTCCAAGACTACCGATACTTATACCGTGTCCTGGTCCACAAGTTACTCCATTGATGTCCACATTTTTAGTGCCATCTCCTATAGAAATACAATCATCACCAGTTTTAATGTCAGCGCTAATAATTTTGACCCCGTCTGATCGACCCATGTGAATCCCATCTGTGTTTGGGCTATTTGCCGGTGCCTCTACCTTGAAACCTTCAAATGTAATGTTTTTGCATCCCAAAATATTAACGTGGAACTGTTTACTATCTTTGCTAGTTATATCTTGTATCAATGCGTTGGTCAAATAGTCAAACCTTATATTCTGTTTAATTTTGGAGTTAACAAAGTAACACATAAAAAAGGGTGTTAGTTATAGTTATATTTTAATAATAATAATAAGAATAAAAAGAATAAAGAAATTTTGGCATGAGGGAAGAAACCTTACAATGGGAAGTGCGGGGCAAAAGTCATGTTCGGCGCAACCTTTCCTCTCATAAGCAACGGTTCCCTGACCATCGAAAATTCCTCCGCCAGACAATTTGAAATTTTCAATTCTACTGAAGCTAACCCATTCAGGTTCCTTGAAAGCTTTAGGGTCAGCCGGAGCCTGTATAGTCCCTTGAACTTGAACTTCAATAGGAGCCTTGCAAGGACCTTCTAAGGTTACTTTTGTTAATAAATATGTCCCTTTAGGAATCAAAATTGTTGACGGGGTTACAGAGGCACATGCTTCTTTCCAAGCATCCAACAATGGCTAAAATGAAATGAATAAAGACATCAGATTGAAAAATCGTTTTTTTCATATTTTCACCTTTGGGGTACAAAGTTGAGAGCAATTTTACTTGCCTTACTCAAATCCGTTTTGCCGTCACCTTTTGCGCCAAACTTGGCAACATCAATAGCACCTGATTGAACTTTAGCGGCTGAAATGAATAATAATAAAAGTACAAACATGGCGGGAACAATATTAAGGTGTGGTGCCATATTTTTATTTGGTTTTGAAATTAAAGGAAGAATGGTTTTTCCTTTAGTTTTGTTCCAAATATATAGAAAGTTCGAGAAAATAACAACCAACCAAATATATTATAATTTAATCAATGTGGAAAAGTCATATGGCCAAGCTTCAATTTCTATGATTAGCTTGTTTCTTTAATATCAACTTGGCATAGTTAGATAAATTTGTGGTCAATTTTTTCACAACTTGAATAATTAAAACTATGTGAAATGATTTTATTATGGAAAGATTGAAAAGAATTATTTTAGATTTTGTCTTTAAAATAATATCTTTACTAGTTCGTGAAGAATATAATTATGTTCTGTTAAATTTATAGATGTTATTTCAAAAAATACAATCCTAATTATTCTATAAAATATGTTGATACAAGAATTTGGTTTGGTGGTTGATGAAGGTTCACACCATATTGTCGAAAATCATACTGGTGGTTTCTGGCACTCTTCTCAATCACTATTTTATTGGCCCTGTAAAACCTAGTCGAGCTAACATTCACCCTCGACTTCACCCACGTAACAATTATTAGTGAAAACATGATGGGCATTTGACTTCTCTTTTCAAATAGATTTAATTTTAACTTTTACTTTCTTCAATTTCCCTAGAGCATCTTGTAATTTCTTATCATCATCACCATCTAACAAGGATCTAATTTCAAAAAGTATACTTCTTCATCACCAGCACCATCCGCTTCATTATCACCCTTTTTCGAATCCTCACCTTCACCTTTACCTTCATCCTCACCTTCACCTTTACCCTCATCCTCGCCCCCCATTCTTGAAGATACAAAGTGACCATGACATAAAATGGATCGAATTAGTGGGAAAATGTTTAACCTGAAAAGATGATGGGCATTCTATGATAGTAACATGCATTTGACAACGTCAATGGAGAATGCTTTCCACGTTTAGCTTTCGTAATATTATATATTGGAGAGATGGATCAAGGTACTTTTAGTGGATTGAATATACAACTAAACAAATTATGAATTATAATTTATTGAAGCCCTAATTATATATGTATGATCAATCCCTTTGCTAGCTCAATATAACTCTAAGCAGATTGCATAATAAAAACTGATTCAACGTATGGATGAAAATGACGTATTCGAAATACATGGCATGAACTACAATTCGATGTAAATTCAATTTCTTGAAAACAAAAAAGATGACACGTAATTAAATTAATTGCTTTGGTTTGTTATTTAATTGAATGAATAAAGTAAATAAATAAGTCCAAAGTGAAAATTAAATATGTAGTTAATATAGTTATATTTCATTCAAATAATTAAATTAATTTGCATGTAAGTTCTAGTATTGAAAAGTTTTCTGGATTCTATCAAAACTTAATCTGGGTTTTGTAAATTAAGTAGTGGGAATAGTTTAGTTTAATTAAATAATTAATTTCAAAAAATTAATTCACGGAAGAATATATGCTATTGGGTTAGATAATCATATGGCCTTGATTTTTTTTTAATTAAACCGAGAGGGTAAGCTCGTATAATTAAATTGGGCTAGGATTAGCACTACTAGCCCATTAAGGTAAGTGTCAAAGGGGATTATCCCATGGAATTGCTGGCCATGGGATGAAAAATGTCCTAGCTAGACTTTAGTTCTTCTAAATTAATTATTTTATTTACCCAGATAAAAATATAACTGTTGCATATGTTTCTCTATCAACACCCAATTGATGTAAAAAACCAAGGACAATATATACTAAGAGAAAACCTAGTTGAAATTTATAAAAAAATTAATTAAATTCTATTTTCTTTGAATTGAAATCAGGTCTATCTTTTTAGACTTTGGAATTTATATTTTTAAGATTATAATGACATTCATATAGCGATAATAATTCAAGTATAGGAGTTGTTTTCGATTGGGTAGAACACAAAAAGCTAGTTGAAATGTCTACTTGATTAGTCTCGGTTTACGTCTTGTTTTCAGTTTTGAGTAGGACGCGAAGAGCCAGGTGCATAGCTCCTTGATAAGTGTCAATACAAGTCTTGTGTTTGATTTTTTTAGTTACATCAAACTCTCCAAGAATCTGAGATTTCAAGAATAGGGAATAAAATCGTTTAGTAGAAAAGTTTAAGACATTGGACTATAATTCAAACCGATTAAAACAATGCAGTCATATCCCAAACCTTCCTTGCGATTTGAACATCTCTTGAGCCTTGGAACACAACTATTTAATTTATCAAATTTATTACTTTAAATATCACGGTAAAGGTCTATTTTAGAAAAGAAATTAAAACTCTAATGTGCCTACCCTAGCTAGTTTTCTAAATATTTTTCCAACATGAACCCCGAATCAGAAAAGAAACCATGAATAAAACAGTTTCAAGCCAAACACACAAAGGAAAAGAGACTAACCTCTGAGAATCTAAAATCAAAAACTCAAAATCGCATCGACGAATTTCGTGATCTTTATGTTATAATCGCAAAATACCCAAACATTACGTATAATCTCGACGTAAATATCGTTCCTTCCTACTAATCTTTTTATAGTTCCACAAAATTTTCACTCATTCTCTATTTTGGGGTTCCAACTTTTTTTTTGTATATGTAATAGGTAAACATAAAATGGTGCCACGTCTTTATCGAATAATTTGGTTACCGAGTCCTTAACAGATTCGGACATTGGAGAAGAAATACATTGTGCAAGTTTTGTTGAAGAAGTTTGGATCAGATTAGAAAGTAACTAGGTTTGGTCAAGGATTGTAAAGTCCATGTAATTATCGGTGACCTGTTCAATTTAGAAATTAGAATTTTTTTTTGATTGTGTTGGAAACATTCGTTTAGAAAATGATTTTTTTGAACAATAAAAACTTTAAAAGTTTCTAAAACCAAGCAGTAATCATATTTATAGTGACAAACCCTTTGACCAATATCATACTTGTGTTTTGGAATAGACAATCTAAGTTGTTCCTCAACACGCTACCAACACGATATTCTCAAATATTCACAAACCTCGGCTAGTTAAAGTATGGGCTCTAATTAGAGCTGATCGTGGGCCGGGCCGGGTCGGGTTTGGATCGGGTTTCAATAAAATTTTAGATCCAATTGCTAAGCCCAAGCCTGGCCCGGCCCGAAAAATGGACTTAAAATTTTATCCAAATCCGACTTGAATTATAATAGTCAAACCCGAGCCCGACCCGAGCCGACCCATATTAATTTTTTATATTATTTTATTACATACAACAAATTTAAAAAATATATAATATATCAAATACACTTAAAAACATTAAAACAAACATTAAAAATAAATAAATTTAAAATACATTATAAAAATTATATTAAGATAGTTGTAACTAGATTAGTAAAAATATTAACAATAAAACATAAGTTCTACAATATTCAAATAATATTAAAAAAGAGTGAAACAATAGTAAAAATATTATCCAAACAACCAAAATAGCAGCAAAAATAACATTAAAACAACAAAGATAGTAATAAAAACAGCAATAAAAATAACAACAAAAATAACACGAAATTAGCAATCAAAACAATAAAAAAATAACTCAAAAACAGCAAAAAATCAACCAAAACAGTAGAAAAAGCACCAAAACAACAATATAATTTTTTATTAAAAATGATTAATTTATTCGGGCCGGGCCGGGCTGGGTTCGAGCCAAAAAATCATACTCGAGGCCTGGTCCATTTAGAAAATGGGCCTCATTTTTTGTCCAAGCCCATTTTTTGAGCTTATATTTTTGTCCAAACCGTCTCATTTTTCGGGCGGGCCTTCGGGTCGAGGCGGGTGGCGCAGCCCATGATCAGGTCTAGCTCTAATCCATGAACTGAAGAAAACTTTCTATTGATGTTGTAGTGGGAAATACCAATGTCTCTTTATGGGCCAAAAACCGAAAAGTAAACACTCAAATTTAGATTTTTTTTGGATAATAAATCTCAATAAATTTTGACAGTGTCGATGCTTCACATTGTGTGTGGTCGACCAAGCCTATGAGCTCTATTTATAGAAAAATCGCAAGAGTCTTGATCGAACAAGAAGAAGAAAAACTAATAACATTTTAAGAGAGAATACACATAATTCTCTAGAAGAAATATCTATGGGCTTCAACACCCTCTCTTTAGAGCTAGGGCCCATCTTATGTGTGATAGGCTTATCTCATGTATTAGGTATAAGTATATGTGTTATTTAGAAATTTAATCGATGCATATAATTTAACCAACCAAATAAACAATTTTCTATTTCCTAAAATATTAAGTAATTAATTAATTAATTGAAATAAATTTTACTGATTCACACAATTAAATTATTTTGCCAACCTAGTTCTAATTTTGTTAAATTCATGACGAGTTTACCACACTAGAATCTATGAGTAAATCAATTTAATTATCCTGTTCAACAAAACTGTGCTAATTAATTATTTAATTTTCACTTCAAACATCAGTTAAGTGATTACTATTAATTAAAGAATAATTCGATTAAATTAATTTAGTCTCTAAGTCATGTCTCTCTTATAATGAGAAAATACATTCACTACGGATAGTGATACATTCGGTCTTTATCCGTAATTCATCATTTTTATTGATTCATCTCATCAATTCAAATGCAAATAGTCAAGGTTGTATAAACCTAGTAGAGGGGCCTACTAATATATATATATATATATAATTAGAGATCAAATAGTTTGTAATTAATTGCCATGACTGAGCTCTCCTAATTATATATCATTACGAAAGCAACTTACCAAGTGCTCGTCCAATTAATTTGTCCTATGTGTGTTACCCTCATAGGATATCTTTAATCTCTTTAAGTTATATCCATTCACCCAAAATGATCTTATTATATCTCATGTTAACCATCACATCTTCTTTCGTTAAAAATGAAAAGTGAACAGAAAAAAAATAAACTAATGTAAAAATATAATCATATGTTTAAGCACACAAATAATACATGAATATGTTGTTCAAAAAATTTGGACGATAGAACTTTTATTTTAATTAGAATCTCGAATCTAATATTTTAATTTCCCTTTAAAAGTACTAAATTGGAAGATGGTTTTTATATAAAAAAAGCTATATATATTTAGATAAAGAAAATTTCAATAATTTTATCCAATTCAATTCAGAAACTCAGGAATGATTTTTTTATGAGCTTAAACGAACAAAATTTTATCACATTTCGGCTCTTTGTATTGAAGTGTATATTAAAACCATTGAATTTATAGCCAAAGTTTATTAATAGAAAAGAATTAAAATGGAAATAATTGTGCTTATATAATATGAATAAATATATCATTTACAATTGCATTGAATTTGTTGGTATCCTTTAAGCTTTGGCACCAGGGGTTTTTGAGACAGGGCTGGAACATGGAACCGGGTTTAATTTGCCACTAGTTTTAGGCTTGACATTCAAACATGGGGATGTTGCGGGTTCAGTTCCAGTGGGCTTAATATCAATGTCCGCAAGTTCCACATTTTCACATGGAAAAGCACCGCTGCAAATAATCTTGACAGCTTCTGGAAGCGCAGATGTGCCGTGGATGTTCTTGAAGCTAATGTTGCTTAGTTTAACTTTCGATTCCGTCTGCATCAACACAATAATGATTCAATGATTGATTAAGTATTCACTCTATTAGGATTTTGATAAGAATGTACATACATTTATCTTGCATTTATTCCATGGGCAATATTTTTGATCAATTAGGATAGGGAAAGTGACATTAGTCACGGTAATATCCTCAAAATGTATATCTGATGCTGTCCCAGGATATTCGCCTGGCCAAGATTTGATTCGAACGCCATTCGAAGTATTAGTCATGGTGCACTTTGAGACTTTAATTCCCTCGACAGGCTCTTCATTTTGGAACTTTCCAAGACTACCGATACTTATACCGTGTCCTGGTCCACAAGTTACTCCATTGATGTCCACATTTTTAGTGCCATCTCCTATAGAAATACAATCATCACCAGTTTTAATGTCAGCGCTAATAATTTTGACCCCGTCTGATCGACCCATGTGAATCCCATCTGTGTTTGGGCTATTTGCCGGTGCCTCTACCTTGAAACCTTCAAATGTAATGTTTTTGCATCCCAAAATATTAACGTGGAACTGTTTACTATCTTTGCTAGTTATATCTTGTATCAATGCGTTGGTCAAATAGTCAAACCTTATATTCTGTTTAATTTTGGAGTTAACAAAGTAACACATAAAAAAGGGTGTTAGTTATAGTTATATTTTAATAATAATAATAAGAATAAAAAGAATAAAGAAATTTTGGCATGAGGGAAGAAACCTTACAATGGGAAGTGCGGGGCAAAAGTCATGTTCGGCGCAACCTTTCCTCTCATAAGCAACGGTTCCCTGACCATCGAAAATTCCTCCGCCAGACAATTTGAAATTTTCAATTCTACTGAAGCTAACCCATTCAGGTTCCTTGAAAGCTTTAGGGTCAGCCGGAGCCTGTATAGTCCCTTGAACTTGAACTTCAATAGGAGCCTTGCAAGGACCTTCTAAGGTTACTTTTGTTAATAAATATGTCCCTTTAGGAATCAAAATTGTTGACGGGGTTACAGAGGCACATGCTTCTTTCCAAGCATCCAACAATGGCTAAAATGAAATGAATAAAGACATCAGATTGAAAAATCGTTTTTTTCATATTTTCACCTTTGGGGTACAAAGTTGAGAGCAATTTTACTTGCCTTACTCAAATCCGTTTTGCCGTCACCTTTTGCGCCAAACTTGGCAACATCAATAGCACCTGATTGAACTTTAGCGGCTGAAATGAATAATAATAAAAGTACAAACATGGCGGGAACAATATTAAGGTGTGGTGCCATATTTTTATTTGGTTTTGAAATTAAAGGAAGAATGGTTTTTCCTTTAGTTTTGTTCCAAATATATAGAAAGTTCGAGAAAATAACAACCAACCAAATATATTATAATTTAATCAATGTGGAAAAGTCATATGGCCAAGCTTCAATTTCTATGATTAGCTTGTTTCTTTAATATCAACTTGGCATAGTTAGATAAATTTGTGGTCAATTTTTTCACAACTTGAATAATTAAAACTATGTGAAATGATTTTATTATGGAAAGATTGAAAAGAATTATTTTAGATTTTGTCTTTAAAATAATATCTTTACTAGTTCGTGAAGAATATAATTATGTTCTGTTAAATTTATAGATGTTATTTCAAAAAATACAATCCTAATTATTCTATAAAATATGTTGATACAAGAATTTGGTTTGGTGGTTGATGAAGGTTCACACCATATTGTCGAAAATCATACTGGTGGTTTCTGGCACTCTTCTCAATCACTATTTTATTGGCCCTGTAAAACCTAGTCGAGCTAACATTCACCCTCGACTTCACCCACGTAACAATTATTAGTGAAAACATGATGGGCATTTGACTTCTCTTTTCAAATAGATTTAATTTTAACTTTTACTTTCTTCAATTTCCCTAGAGCATCTTGTAATTTCTTATCATCATCACCATCTAACAAGGATCTAATTTCAAAAAGTATACTTCTTCATCACCAGCACCATCCCCTTCATTATCACCCTTTTTCGAATCCTCACCTTCACCTTTACCTTCATCCTCACCTTCACCTTTACCCTCATCCTCGCCCCCCATTCTTGAAGATACAAAGTGACCATGACATAAAATGGATCGAATTAGTGGGAAAATGTTTAACCTGAAAAGATGATGGGCATTCTATGATAGTAACATGCATTTGACAACGTCAATGGAGAATGCTTTCCACGTTTAGCTTTCGTAATATTATATATTGGAGAGATGGATCAAGGTACTTTTAGTGGATTGAATATACAACTAAACAAATTATGAATTATAATTTATTGAAGCCCTAATTATATATGTATGATCAATCCCTTTGCTAGCTCAATATAACTCTAAGCAGATTGCATAATAAAAACTGATTCAACGTATGGATGAAAATGACGTATTCGAAATACATGGCATGAACTACAATTCGATGTAAATTCAATTTCTTGAAAACAAAAAAGATGACACGTAATTAAATTAATTGCTTTGGTTTGTTATTTAATTGAATGAATAAAGTAAATAAATAAGTCCAAAGTGAAAATTAAATATGTAGTTAATATAGTTATATTTCATTCAAATAATTAAATTAATTTGCATGTAAGTTCTAGTATTGAAAAGTTTTCTGGATTCTATCAAAACTTAATCTGGGTTTTGTAAATTAAGTAGTGGGAATAGTTTAGTTTAATTAAATAATTAATTTCAAAAAATTAATTCACGGAAGAATATATGCTATTGGGTTAGATAATCATATGGCCTTGATTTTTTTTTAATTAAACCGAGAGGGTAAGCTCGTATAATTAAATTGGGCTAGGATTAGCACTACTAGCCCATTAAGGTAAGTGTCAAAGGGGATTATCCCATGGAATTGCTGGCCATGGGATGAAAAATGTCCTAGCTAGACTTTAGTTCTTCTAAATTAATTATTTTATTTACCCAGATAAAAATATAACTGTTGCATATGTTTCTCTATCAACACCCAATTGATGTAAAAAACCAAGGACAATATATACTAAGAGAAAACCTAGTTGAAATTTATAAAAAAATTAATTAAATTCTATTTTCTTTGAATTGAAATCAGGTCTATCTTTTTAGACTTTGGAATTTATATTTTTAAGATTATAATGACATTCATATAGCGATAATAATTCAAGTATAGGAGTTGTTTTCGATTGGGTAGAACACAAAAAGCTAGTTGAAATGTCTACTTGATTAGTCTCGGTTTACGTCTTGTTTTCAGTTTTGAGTAGGACGCGAAGAGCCAGGTGCATAGCTCCTTGATAAGTGTCAATACAAGTCTTGTGTTTGATTTTTTTAGTTACATCAAACTCTCCAAGAATCTGAGATTTCAAGAATAGGGAATAAAATCGTTTAGTAGAAAAGTTTAAGACATTGGACTATAATTCAAACCGATTAAAACAATGCAGTCATATCCCAAACCTTCCTTGCGATTTGAACATCTCTTGAGCCTTGGAACACAACTATTTAATTTATCAAATTTATTACTTTAAATATCACGGTAAAGGTCTATTTTAGAAAAGAAATTAAAACTCTAATGTGCCTACCCTAGCTAGTTTTCTAAATATTTTTCCAACATGAACCCCGAATCAGAAAAGAAACCATGAATAAAACAGTTTCAAGCCAAACACACAAAGGAAAAGAGACTAACCTCTGAGAATCTAAAATCAAAAACTCAAAATCGCATCGACGAATTTCGTGATCTTTATGTTATAATCGCAAAATACCCAAACATTACGTATAATCTCGACGTAAATATCGTTCCTTCCTACTAATCTTTTTATAGTTCCACAAAATTTTCACTCATTCTCTATTTTGGGGTTCCAACTTTTTTTTTGTATATGTAATAGGTAAACATAAAATGGTGCCACGTCTTTATCGAATAATTTGGTTACCGAGTCCTTAACAGATTCGGACATTGGAGAAGAAATACATTGTGCAAGTTTTGTTGAAGAAGTTTGGATCAGATTAGAAAGTAACTAGGTTTGGTCAAGGATTGTAAAGTCCATGTAATTATCGGTGACCTGTTCAATTTAGAAATTAGAATTTTTTTTTGATTGTGTTGGAAACATTCGTTTAGAAAATGATTTTTTTGAACAATAAAAACTTTAAAAGTTTCTAAAACCAAGCAGTAATCATATTTATAGTGACAAACCCTTTGACCAATATCATACTTGTGTTTTGGAATAGACAATCTAAGTTGTTCCTCAACACGCTACCAACACGATATTCTCAAATATTCACAAACCTCGGCTAGTTAAAGTATGGGCTCTAATTAGAGCTGATCGTGGGCCGGGCCGGGTCGGGTTTGGATCGGGTTTCAATAAAATTTTAGATCCAATTGCTAAGCCCAAGCCTGGCCCGGCCCGAAAAATGGACTTAAAATTTTATCCAAATCCGACCTGAATTATAATAGTCAAACCCGAGCCCGACCCGAGCCGACCCATATTAATTTTTTATATTATTTTATTACATACAACAAATTTAAAAAATATATAATATATCAAATACACTTAAAAACATTAAAACAAACATTAAAAATAAATAAATTTAAAATACATTATAAAAATTATATTAAGATAGTTGTAACTAGATTAGTAAAAATATTAACAATAAAACATAAGTTCTACAATATTCAAATAATATTAAAAAAGAGTGAAACAATAGTAAAAATATTATCCAAACAACCAAAATAGCAGCAAAATAACATTAAAACAACAAAGATAGTAATAAAAACAGCAATAAAAATAACAACAAAAATAACACGAAATTAGCAATCAAAACAATAAAAAAATAACTCAAAAACAGCAAAAAATCAACCAAAACAGTAGAAAAAGCACCAAAACAACAATATAATTTTTCATTAAAAATGATTAATTTATTCGGGCCGGGCCGGGCTGGGTTCGAGCCAAAAAATCATACTCGAGGCCTGGTCCATTTAGAAAATGGGCCTCATTTTTTGTCCAAGCCCATTTTTTGAGCTTATATTTTTGTCCAAACCGTCTCATTTTTCGGGCGGGCCTTCGGGTCGAGGCGGGTGGCGCAGCCCATGATCAGGTCTAGCTCTAATCCATGAACTGAAGAAAACTTTCTATTGATGTTGTAGTGGGAAATACCAATGTCTCTTTATGGGCCAAAAACCGAAAAGTAAACACTCAAATTTAGATTTTTTTTGGATAATAAATCTCAATAAATTTTGACAGTGTCGATGCTTCACATTGTGTGTGGTCGACCAAGCCTATGAGCTCTATTTATAGAAAAATCGCAAGAGTCTTGATCGAACAAGAAGAAGAAAAACTAATAACATTTTAAGAGAGAATACACATAATTCTCTAGAAGAAATATCTATGGGCTTCAACACCCTCTCTTTAGAGCTAGGGCCCATCTTATGTGTGATAGGCTTATCTCATGTATTAGGTATAAGTATATGTGTTATTTAGAAATTTAATCGATGCATATAATTTAACCAACCAAATAAACAATTTTCTATTTCCTAAAATATTAAGTAATTAATTAATTAATTGAAATAAATTTTACTGATTCACACAATTAAATTATTTTGCCAACCTAGTTCTAATTTTGTTAAATTCATGACGAGTTTACCACACTAGAATCTATGAGTAAATCAATTTAATTATCCTGTTCAACAAAACTGTGCTAATTAATTATTTAATTTTCACTTCAAACATCAGTTAAGTGATTACTATTAATTAAAGAATAATTCGATTAAATTAATTTAGTCTCTAAGTCATGTCTCTCTTATAATGAGAAAATACATTCACTACGGATAGTGATACATTCGGTCTTTATCCGTAATTCATCATTTTTATTGATTCATCTCATCAATTCAAATGCAAATAGTCAAGGTTGTATAAACCTAGTAGAGGGGCCTACTAAATATATATATATATATAATTAGAGATCAAATAGTTTGTAATTAATTGCCATGACTGAGCTCTCCTAATTATATATCATTACGAAAGCAACTTACCAAGTGCTCGTCCAATTAATTTGTCCTATGTGTGTTACCCTCATAGGATATCTTTAATCTCTTTAAGTTATATCCATTCACCCAAAATGATCTTATTATATCTCATGTTAACCATCACATCTTCTTTCGTTAAAAATGAAAAGTGAACAGAAAAAAAATAAACTAATGTAAAAATATAATCATATGTTTAAGCACACAAATAATACATGAATATGTTGTTCAAAAAATTTGGACGATAGAACTTTTATTTTAATTAGAATCTCGAATCTAATATTTTAATTTCCCTTTAAAAGTACTAAATTGGAAGATGGTTTTTATATAAAAAAAGCTATATATATTTAGATAAAGAAAATTTCAATAATTTTATCCAATTCAATTCAGAAACTCAGGAATGATTTTTTTATGAGCTTAAACGAACAAAATTTTATCACATTTCGGCTCTTTGTATTGAAGTGTATATTAAAACCATTGAATTTATAGCCAAAGTTTATTAATAGAAAAGAATTAAAATGGAAATAATTGTGCTTATATAATATGAATAAATATATCATTTACAATTGCATTGAATTTGTTGGTATCCTTTAAGCTTTGGCACCAGGGGTTTTTGAGACAGGGCTGGAACATGGAACCGGGTTTAATTTGCCACTAGTTTTAGGCTTGACATTCAAACATGGGGATGTTGCGGGTTCAGTTCCAGTGGGCTTAATATCAATGTCCGCAAGTTCCACATTTTCACATGGAAAAGCACCGCTGCAAATAATCTTGACAGCTTCTGGAAGCGCAGATGTGCCGTGGATGTTCTTGAAGCTAATGTTGCTTAGTTTAACTTTCGATTCCGTCTGCATCAACACAATAATGATTCAATGATTGATTAAGTATTCACTCTATTAGGATTTTGATAAGAATGTACATACATTTATCTTGCATTTATTCCATGGGCAATATTTTTGATCAATTAGGATAGGGAAAGTGACATTAGTCACGGTAATATCCTCAAAATGTATATCTGATGCTGTCCCAGGATATTCGCCTGGCCAAGATTTGATTCGAACGCCATTCGAAGTATTAGTCATGGTGCACTTTGAGACTTTAATTCCCTCGACAGGCTCTTCATTTTGGAACTTTCCAAGACTACCGATACTTATACCGTGTCCTGGTCCACAAGTTACTCCATTGATGTCCACATTTTTAGTGCCATCTCCTATAGAAATACAATCATCACCAGTTTTAATGTCAGCGCTAATAATTTTGACCCCGTCTGATCGACCCATGTGAATCCCATCTGTGTTTGGGCTATTTGCCGGTGCCTCTACCTTGAAACCTTCAAATGTAATGTTTTTGCATCCCAAAATATTAACGTGGAACTGTTTACTATCTTTGCTAGTTATATCTTGTATCAATGCGTTGGTCAAATAGTCAAACCTTATATTCTGTTTAATTTTGGAGTTAACAAAGTAACACATAAAAAAGGGTGTTAGTTATAGTTATATTTTAATAATAATAATAAGAATAAAAAGAATAAAGAAATTTTGGCATGAGGGAAGAAACCTTACAATGGGAAGTGCGGGGCAAAAGTCATGTTCGGCGCAACCTTTCCTCTCATAAGCAACGGTTCCCTGACCATCGAAAATTCCTCCGCCAGACAATTTGAAATTTTCAATTCTACTGAAGCTAACCCATTCAGGTTCCTTGAAAGCTTTAGGGTCAGCCGGAGCCTGTATAGTCCCTTGAACTTGAACTTCAATAGGAGCCTTGCAAGGACCTTCTAAGGTTACTTTTGTTAATAAATATGTCCCTTTAGGAATCAAAATTGTTGACGGGGTTACAGAGGCACATGCTTCTTTCCAAGCATCCAACAATGGCTAAAATGAAATGAATAAAGACATCAGATTGAAAAATCGTTTTTTTCATATTTTCACCTTTGGGGTACAAAGTTGAGAGCAATTTTACTTGCCTTACTCAAATCCGTTTTGCCGTCACCTTTTGCGCCAAACTTGGCAACATCAATAGCACCTGATTGAACTTTAGCGGCTGAAATGAATAATAATAAAAGTACAAACATGGCGGGAACAATATTAAGGTGTGGTGCCATATTTTTATTTGGTTTTGAAATTAAAGGAAGAATGGTTTTTCCTTTAGTTTTGTTCCAAATATATAGAAAGTTCGAGAAAATAACAACCAACCAAATATATTATAATTTAATCAATGTGGAAAAGTCATATGGCCAAGCTTCAATTTCTATGATTAGCTTGTTTCTTTAATATCAACTTGGCATAGTTAGATAAATTTGTGGTCAATTTTTTCACAACTTGAATAATTAAAACTATGTGAAATGATTTTATTATGGAAAGATTGAAAAGAATTATTTTAGATTTTGTCTTTAAAATAATATCTTTACTAGTTCGTGAAGAATATAATTATGTTCTGTTAAATTTATAGATGTTATTTCAAAAAATACAATCCTAATTATTCTATAAAATATGTTGATACAAGAATTTGGTTTGGTGGTTGATGAAGGTTCACACCATATTGTCGAAAATCATACTGGTGGTTTCTGGCACTCTTCTCAATCACTATTTTATTGGCCCTGTAAAACCTAGTCGAGCTAACATTCACCCTCGACTTCACCCACGTAACAATTATTAGTGAAAACATGATGGGCATTTGACTTCTCTTTTCAAATAGATTTAATTTTAACTTTTACTTTCTTCAATTTCCCTAGAGCATCTTGTAATTTCTTATCATCATCACCATCTAACAAGGATCTAATTTCAAAAAGTATACTTCTTCATCACCAGCACCATCCGCTTCATTATCACCCTTTTTCGAATCCTCACCTTCACCTTTACCTTCATCCTCACCTTCACCTTTACCCTCATCCTCGCCCCCCATTCTTGAAGATACAAAGTGACCATGACATAAAATGGATCGAATTAGTGGGAAAATGTTTAACCTGAAAAGATGATGGGCATTCTATGATAGTAACATGCATTTGACAACGTCAATGGAGAATGCTTTCCACGTTTAGCTTTCGTAATATTATATATTGGAGAGATGGATCAAGGTACTTTTAGTGGATTGAATATACAACTAAACAAATTATGAATTATAATTTATTGAAGCCCTAATTATATATGTATGATCAATCCCTTTGCTAGCTCAATATAACTCTAAGCAGATTGCATAATAAAAACTGATTCAACGTATGGATGAAAATGACGTATTCGAAATACATGGCATGAACTACAATTCGATGTAAATTCAATTTCTTGAAAACAAAAAAGATGACACGTAATTAAATTAATTGCTTTGGTTTGTTATTTAATTGAATGAATAAAGTAAATAAATAAGTCCAAAGTGAAAATTAAATATGTAGTTAATATAGTTATATTTCATTCAAATAATTAAATTAATTTGCATGTAAGTTCTAGTATTGAAAAGTTTTCTGGATTCTATCAAAACTTAATCTGGGTTTTGTAAATTAAGTAGTGGGAATAGTTTAGTTTAATTAAATAATTAATTTCAAAAAATTAATTCACGGAAGAATATATGCTATTGGGTTAGATAATCATATGGCCTTGATTTTTTTTTAATTAAACCGAGAGGGTAAGCTCGTATAATTAAATTGGGCTAGGATTAGCACTACTAGCCCATTAAGGTAAGTGTCAAAGGGGATTATCCCATGGAATTGCTGGCCATGGGATGAAAAATGTCCTAGCTAGACTTTAGTTCTTCTAAATTAATTATTTTATTTACCCAGATAAAAATATAACTGTTGCATATGTTTCTCTATCAACACCCAATTGATGTAAAAAACCAAGGACAATATATACTAAGAGAAAACCTAGTTGAAATTTATAAAAAAATTAATTAAATTCTATTTTCTTTGAATTGAAATCAGGTCTATCTTTTTAGACTTTGGAATTTATATTTTTAAGATTATAATGACATTCATATAGCGATAATAATTCAAGTATAGGAGTTGTTTTCGATTGGGTAGAACACAAAAAGCTAGTTGAAATGTCTACTTGATTAGTCTCGGTTTACGTCTTGTTTTCAGTTTTGAGTAGGACGCGAAGAGCCAGGTGCATAGCTCCTTGATAAGTGTCAATACAAGTCTTGTGTTTGATTTTTTTAGTTACATCAAACTCTCCAAGAATCTGAGATTTCAAGAATAGGGAATAAAATCGTTTAGTAGAAAAGTTTAAGACATTGGACTATAATTCAAACCGATTAAAACAATGCAGTCATATCCCAAACCTTCCTTGCGATTTGAACATCTCTTGAGCCTTGGAACACAACTATTTAATTTATCAAATTTATTACTTTAAATATCACGGTAAAGGTCTATTTTAGAAAAGAAATTAAAACTCTAATGTGCCTACCCTAGCTAGTTTTCTAAATATTTTTCCAACATGAACCCCGAATCAGAAAAGAAACCATGAATAAAACAGTTTCAAGCCAAACACACAAAGGAAAAGAGACTAACCTCTGAGAATCTAAAATCAAAAACTCAAAATCGCATCGACGAATTTCGTGATCTTTATGTTATAATCGCAAAATACCCAAACATTACGTATAATCTCGACGTAAATATCGTTCCTTCCTACTAATCTTTTTATAGTTCCACAAAATTTTCACTCATTCTCTATTTTGGGGTTCCAACTTTTTTTTTGTATATGTAATAGGTAAACATAAAATGGTGCCACGTCTTTATCGAATAATTTGGTTACCGAGTCCTTAACAGATTCGGACATTGGAGAAGAAATACATTGTGCAAGTTTTGTTGAAGAAGTTTGGATCAGATTAGAAAGTAACTAGGTTTGGTCAAGGATTGTAAAGTCCATGTAATTATCGGTGACCTGTTCAATTTAGAAATTAGAATTTTTTTTTGATTGTGTTGGAAACATTCGTTTAGAAAATGATTTTTTTGAACAATAAAAACTTTAAAAGTTTCTAAAACCAAGCAGTAATCATATTTATAGTGACAAACCCTTTGACCAATATCATACTTGTGTTTTGGAATAGACAATCTAAGTTGTTCCTCAACACGCTACCAACACGATATTCTCAAATATTCACAAACCTCGGCTAGTTAAAGTATGGGCTCTAATTAGAGCTGATCGTGGGCCGGGCCGGGTCGGGTTTGGATCGGGTTTCAATAAAATTTTAGATCCAATTGCTAAGCCCAAGCCTGGCCCGGCCCGAAAAATGGACTTAAAATTTTATCCAAATCCGACCTGAATTATAATAGTCAAACCCGAGCCCGACCCGAGCCGACCCATATTAATTTTTTATATTATTTTATTACATACAACAAATTTAAAAAATATATAATATATCAAATACACTTAAAAACATTAAAACAAACATTAAAAATAAATAAATTTAAAATACATTATAAAAATTATATTAAGATAGTTGTAACTAGATTAGTAAAAATATTAACAATAAAACATAAGTTCTACAATATTCAAATAATATTAAAAAAGAGTGAAACAATAGTAAAAATATTATCCAAACAACCAAAATAGCAGCAAAAATAACATTAAAAACAACAAAGATAGTAATAAAAACAGCAATAAAAATAACAACAAAAATAACACGAAATTAGCAATCAAAACAATAAAAAAATAACTCAAAAACAGCAAAAAATCAACCAAAACAGTAGAAAAAGCACCAAAACAACAATATAATTTTTTATTAAAAATGATTAATTTATTCGGGCCGGGCCGGGCTGGGTTCGAGCCAAAAAATCATACTCGAGGCCTGGTCCATTTAGAAAATGGGCCTCATTTTTTGTCCAAGCCCATTTTTTGAGCTTATATTTTTGTCCAAACCGTCTCATTTTTCGGGCGGGCCTTCGGGTCGAGGCGGGTGGCGCAGCCCATGATCAGGTCTAGCTCTAATCCATGAACTGAAGAAAACTTTCTATTGATGTTGTAGTGGGAAATACCAATGTCTCTTTATGGGCCAAAAACCGAAAAGTAAACACTCAAATTTAGATTTTTTTTGGATAATAAATCTCAATAAATTTTGACAGTGTCGATGCTTCACATTGTGTGTGGTCGACCAAGCCTATGAGCTCTATTTATAGAAAAATCGCAAGAGTCTTGATCGAACAAGAAGAAGAAAAACTAATAACATTTTAAGAGAGAATACACATAATTCTCTAGAAGAAATATCTATGGGCTTCAACACCCTCTCTTTAGAGCTAGGGCCCATCTTATGTGTGATAGGCTTATCTCATGTATTAGGTATAAGTATATGTGTTATTTAGAAATTTAATCGATGCATATAATTTAACCAACCAAATAAACAATTTTCTATTTCCTAAAATATTAAGTAATTAATTAATTAATTGAAATAAATTTTACTGATTCACACAATTAAATTATTTTGCCAACCTAGTTCTAATTTTGTTAAATTCATGACGAGTTTACCACACTAGAATCTATGAGTAAATCAATTTAATTATCCTGTTCAACAAAACTGTGCTAATTAATTATTTAATTTTCACTTCAAACATCAGTTAAGTGATTACTATTAATTAAAGAATAATTCGATTAAATTAATTTAGTCTCTAAGTCATGTCTCTCTTATAATGAGAAAATACATTCACTACGGATAGTGATACATTCGGTCTTTATCCGTAATTCATCATTTTATTGATTCATCTCATCAATTCAAATGCAAATAGTCAAGGTTGTATAAACCTAGTAGAGGGGCCTACTAAATATATATATATATATATAATTAGAGATCAAATAGTTTGTAATTAATTGCCATGACTGAGCTCTCCTAATTATATATCATTACGAAAGCAACTTACCAAGTGCTCGTCCAATTAATTTGTCCTATGTGTGTTACCCTCATAGGATATCTTTAATCTCTTTAAGTTATATCCATTCACCCAAAATGATCTTATTATATCTCATGTTAACCATCACATCTTCTTTCGTTAAAAATGAAAAGTGAACAGAAAAAAAATAAACTAATGTAAAAATATAATCATATGTTTAAGCACACAAATAATACATGAATATGTTGTTCAAAAATTTGGACGATAGAACTTTTATTTTAATTAGAATCTCGAATCTAATATTTTAATTTCCCTTTAAAAGTACTAAATTGGAAGATGGTTTTTATATAAAAAAAAGCTATATATATTTAGATAAAGAAAATTTCAATAATTTTATCCAATTCAATTCAGAAACTCAGGAATGATTTTTTTATGAGCTTAAACGAACAAAATTTTATCACATTTCGGCTCTTTGTATTGAAGTGTATATTAAAACCATTGAATTTATAGCCAAAGTTTATTAATAGAAAAGAATTAAAATGGAAATAATTGTGCTTATATAATATGAATAAATATATCATTTACAATTGCATTGAATTTGTTGGTATCCTTTAAGCTTTGGCACCAGGGGTTTTTGAGACAGGGCTGGAACATGGAACCGGGTTTAATTTGCCACTAGTTTAGGCTTGACATTCAAACATGGGGATGTTGCGGGTTCAGTTCCAGTGGGCTTAATATCAATGTCCGCAAGTTCCACATTTTCACATGGAAAAGCACCGCTGCAAATAATCTTGACAGCTTCTGGAAGCGCAGATGTGCCGTGGATGTTCTTGAAGCTAATGTTGCTTAGTTTAACTTTCGATTCCGTCTGCATCAACACAATAATGATTCAATGATTGATTAAGTATTCACTCTATTAGGATTTTGATAAGAATGTACATACATTTATCTTGCATTTATTCCATGGGCAATATTTTTGATCAATTAGGATAGGGAAAGTGACATTAGTCACGGTAATATCCTCAAAATGTATATCTGATGCTGTCCCAGGATATTCGCCTGGCCAAGATTTGATTCGAACGCCATTCGAAGTATTAGTCATGGTGCACTTTGAGACTTTAATTCCCTCGACAGGCTCTTCATTTTGGAACTTTCCAAGACTACCGATACTTATACCGTGTCCTGGTCCACAAGTTACTCCATTGATGTCCACATTTTTAGTGCCATCTCCTATAGAAATACAATCATCACCAGTTTTAATGTCAGCGCTAATAATTTTGACCCCGTCTGATCGACCCATGTGAATCCCATCTGTGTTTGGGCTATTTGCCGGTGCCTCTACCTTGAAACCTTCAAATGTAATGTTTTTGCATCCCAAAATATTAACGTGGAACTGTTTACTATCTTTGCTAGTTATATCTTGTATCAATGCGTTGGTCAAATAGTCAAACCTTATATTCTGTTTAATTTTGGAGTTAACAAAGTAACACATAAAAAAGGGTGTTAGTTATAGTTATATTTTAATAATAATAATAAGAATAAAAAGAATAAAGAAATTTTGGCATGAGGGAAGAAACCTTACAATGGGAAGTGCGGGCAAAAGTCATGTTCGGCGCAACCTTTCCTCTCATAAGCAACGGTTCCCTGACCATCGAAAATTCCTCCGCCAGACAATTTGAAATTTTCAATTCTACTGAAGCTAACCCATTCAGGTTCCTTGAAAGCTTTAGGGTCAGCCGGAGCCTGTATAGTCCCTTGAACTTGAACTTCAATAGGAGCCTTGCAAGGACCTTCTAAGGTTACTTTTGTTAATAAATATGTCCCTTTAGGAATCAAAATTGTTGACGGGGTTACAGAGGACATGCTTCTTTCCAAGCATCCAACAATGGCTAAAATGAAATGAATAAAGACATCAGATTGAAAAATCTTTTTTTCATATTTTTCACCTTTGGGTACAAAGTTGAGAGCAATTTTACTTGCCTTACTCAAATCCGTTTTGCCATCACCTTTTGCGCCAAACTTGGCAACATCAATAGCACCTGATTGAACTTTAGCGGCTGAAATGAATAATAATAAAAGTACAAACATGGCGGGAAACAATATTAAGGTGTGGTGCCAATATTTTTATTTGGTTTTGAAATTAAAGGAAGAATGGTTTTTCCTTTAGTTTGTTCCAAATATATAGAAAGTTCGAGAAAATAACAACCAACCAAATATATTATAATTTAATCAATGTGGAAAAGTCATATGGCCAAGCTTCAATTTCTATGATTAGCTTGTTTCTTTAATATCAACTTGGCATAGTTAGATAAATTTGTGGTCAATTTTTTCACAACTTGAATAATTAAAACTATGTGAAATGATTTTATTATGGAAAGATTGAAAAGAATTATTTAGATTTTGTCTTTAAAATAATATCTTTACTAGTTCGTGAAGAATATAATTATGTTCTGTTAAATTTATAGATGTTATTTCAAAAATACAATCCTAATTATTCTATAAAATATGTTGATACAAGAATTTGGTTTGGTGGTTGATGAAGGTTCACACCATATTGTCGAAAATCATACTGGTGGTTTCTGGCACTCTTCTCAATCACTAGTTTATTGGCCCTGTAAAACCTAGTCGAGCTCCAACATTCACCCTCGACTTCACCCACGTAACAATTATTAGTGAAAACATGATGGGCCTTTGACTTCTCTTTTCAAATAGATTTAATTTTAACTTTTACTTTCTTCAACTTCCCTAGAGCATCTTGTAAGGCGGTCTTATCATCATCACCATCTAACAAGGATCTAATTTCAAAAAGTATACTTCTTCATCACCAGCACCATCCACACTTCATTATCACCCTTTTTCGAATCCTCACCTTCACCTTACCTTGATGCATTTATTGTCCCCTTTTACCTTGATTTTGGATTCCACCCATTGTTTACTCATCCCAGTTATATTTATCAACCTCTTCAAAAGGGTCGAAACACTCACAACTCTTAAGTACACCTTATCAACTTTAATATTCGGGCAATGGATTAGTGCGGTGTATTCCTCTACGGTGGGCGTCATGTCGAAACTCCCAAAGGAAAAGTAACTATACGTAGGATTCCAATGTTGAGTGAGAGCTCGAAAAAGGTGCTTATCTATTTTTACCCGAACAGATAGGGTAAATCTCCATATTCTCTATAAAAACATCTGCTTTATTTCATCATTCCATTGACCCAAACATCCTTGAGCTCTTGCATACTGTTTTGGGTCACATTTACTCGAGTGTGATCCCAAAATTTCGATAAATGCCTTTTGTCAAACTGTCTCCATTTTCGTGCTGCCTCCCTTCTGACCATAATCGGACGGCCATGTTGTCTTCTACTCTATCAAGAAACCCTTTCCATGTCAAAGCTCTCTATTTGGTAATAATCGAGTATGAATCAACACCTTTCTTATAATGGAAATGCAATGCACAAGATAAAATAAAGACAAAATAAGACATGTCAGATGTTAATCGCAATGGCAAAATATAATCATGAAATTATAACTAAGAGCAGAAATAACTACGCATCTCTCCTATTTAGGTGACTACTAAGATTTGTCGCGATGTTTGGGTAGTCTTTCTAAGTCAATTACATGCAGTTTGATTTCTAGAGTATGGGTACCTGAACCAGCCGATTCCTCCATCCTCACCCATCATAGGCTCATACGGACGAGTTTGGTTTAGGGGGTATATTTTCCATATGTTTGCACAGAAGTGAAAACTTCACGAAAACATATGTACGGATGTATTCCCGAAAATGATCCACTATCCTGCACGGAGGTGAAGACCTCATTAAGGCATAGTTTCACACTTTCACTTAAAGGGCACAGTAACTGATTAATGCAAATGCATGAAACTCTCACTTCAACAGCGAACTAATTAAAAAACTCAAGCATATAAACATAAAATGCAAGGATTACAAATTAAATTTAACTCGAATTTTGACTTTCAATCAAAAGTCCAAAAATAATCAACTCACGGCTTGACTTTTTATTGTTCCCAAGTGGAATTGCCAAGCTGTCGAAACCATTTTTTAAACGTGTTTCGAAAATTATTTTAAAATTTGGAAATGGGAGTCACCACCAATCTTTTAATTTGGTGTGATTGATCACCTAAAATGTTCGAATTTGTTGCATAAAAATATTTGGTCTTCAGAATCCAGAAAAATGGGCTCTAGAGTCGATTACGCGTAAAGAAGGGTTAGCACCCTCACACGCCCGAAACCGGTACCTAGCTGATTTTTTTGGTAGTTGAAAATCCAAAATTCGAGTAGAAATTCAAAATGCATTCCATGTTAAAATGAGATATTCAATTATTTAGGTTCAAAGCAAAATCATACCTAACACGTTAAGGCACGATTTTTTAGAGCCCCTAAACTAAGAGAATATCGAACAATTGTCAATTTTGAGCAAGATACTCAATTGTTTAAGTTCAAAGAAAGATCATACCCAACACGTTAAGGCACGGTCTCTCAATTCCCCTTAAATAAAAGAGCATTGCCTTTTAATTTTAAACAATTTATATGCCAAAATGATATACATTTTTATCCCTTTTTTAGAGAGAAAATTCATAGAAGGATGGGTGAAATGTACAATGTTGTGAATGAAACAGTCATTATGGATTTTAAGGAATTTATTCGACATTTTAGGTTTGAAAGGAGATAATACCCAACACGTTAGGGCACTACATTCCAAATTCTCCAAAATACGAACCTTACCCACAAGATGATAGTTTATGTATTTTTAAAGCTCACGATTTAACGAAAACATTATCTCTAAAAACTTTGAAATAGACATGCATTTTGTTTGTATTCTTTTAAAGAGGAGCAAAGGTAGTAAAAAGCATGAATGAGATATATCACTTGAGATAATATTCATAAAAAGCACAAGCAAAACAGTGGCATATACCATGACAATATAACATGATGAATAATAAAGAATAAATGGATATCATGATAAACATAACAAATAATAAAATTATTAGAACCTAAATTTTAATAAGTAGAGTTTAAAAATACCTAATTTTAGCAAAAAAGAAATGGAAACGATTTATTCGAAAGAAAAGTAAGAAAAGAAAAAAGAGAGAAAATGAACACTAGTTTAAAACGGAACAAGATTTAAAATAAATGAAAATTTTTTTTATATAAAAGAAAAAAAAACACGCGATCTAACTAAATTATTTACAAAGAATGTTGGAATGAGTATACGCTCCATCTTTAAATTAACAGTGCAAAAATCGATGAGGCATGAAAAGCTTTCCACTCCATGGAAATTTATTCATGAAACTAAAACAGGGATAAATAACGTAGTGCAAGTAAATATATTAATTGTTGTAAATAAAGAAATGGATAAAAAAAGGGTTTTAAAAGAACTTTCAGTTCGAAACAACTATAAAAATATAAGGCTTACTTTTCAAAGTATAACAATGATGGATTAAGGCAAAATGTTTAAGAATATAAAAAAATAAACAATAAAGAATGAAAATTTCAATTTTTAAAACAAATAAAGTTCTAGATTTTTTTAAAAGAAAACTTTGTATTAAATTAGAAGGAACAAAAGTATTTGGGGCGAAATCATAAGAAAGGAGGAAATCGGGCTTGATTTCTTGGATTTTGAAAAGGTCTAAGGATTGAAAGGGTGATAAATCCCTAGTTGTACACGTGTCATGCTCTTAAACAACAAAATTCGGAGGACTAATATGAAAACGGAATGAAATTGGGGAGGAAATTTAAAAGAAATATAAAAAAAGATCGAAGGAGGGAATCGAAAATTCAAGAAACGCGAAAGGATTACAAAAATAAATGGACCATTTCCCAAAAACACGCAGGTCTACCTCCGGGACGGGTTGAAGTTCGGGTTGACGTTAAAACGACATCGTTTTAGGGCCAAAAGCTTAGACCCTAAACGACATCGTATCCCTATGTTATATAAGTGAAAATTTTCTCAAAAAAATCATTTTTTACTTCATTTCTAAAAAAAAATAGACTTCATCCCCCTCTTTTTCCTCTCAAACCTGCTCCTTGCCCGATGTTGAGCTCCACCGCAGCTCCTCTATGTCCATAGGTCTCCGACCGTTGCCCATGCCTTCGACGCCGTCTGTTAGCCCCACGCCGTCGTCTACGGCGACTAGGTAAGTGAAGAGTCGTTCCTTTCATTTCTTTAAATCTAGATCTAGGTTTAGATCGATTAGATCTAACCTAGATCCGATTTAAAAAATAAGAGAATCCCTCTCCCCTTTCTAAAACTTTTTAAAAAATTGGGGTCTGTATCTTTGAGCTATTCTTCCTTTTTTCTATATTTTTCTTTTTATTAAATTTTTGATCTGATTTTTTTTTGTACAAAACCCTAGTTTTTCACTTTAAAGTTTATTTGAAATATTTCTATTTCGAAATGATAATGAAACGATGCATCTATGGGATATGAAACGAATGTAATATTTGTATAAATATAGGAATGTTCAAAGATGACAAAATAAACCAAAAATGATACCTTAGAATTTCTTTAAGTCCCTTTGTTCGAATCTGATCTCTTGTTTTTTTTATATTGATTTCGTATCTTTTTAACAGATTCGAAATGGCTTTTATAGCCAAAATAAATTGCATTGTTACTATTTCTTTGCCTTGTGTTGTTGCTTTCCACCATCTCTGTCGTTCTTTGCTTCTCTGTTTTGCAGGTATCATTGGGATGAGATGGTGGCAGAGTCAACGGCGTTGGGGAAGAACGCCTTTGCCATTTCGGTGTAAGAGGCGATAGTAGGGTGCTTCGGGCAGAGGAACGGCATCGGGGAGCAGAGGGGTCTCGGGCAGAGGAGTCAACGGTTAGCCATTGAAGGATCACATAACTGACGTGGCATGTGGCAGTTGGAGCAATAAACCCTAGTCTGATTAGGGTTTCAAATTTTTTAACGAATTTGGGCTTGGGTATTTGGGCCTAGTCTTTGTAATTTTGAGATTTGGGCTTGTAAATGAATTTCCCAAATTAAACGGGCTTGTAAATGGACTTGTCAAATTAAATTTAATTTAATTTGAGAATTTATTTTATTTATTATTATTATATATTTTTTGGTTTTATTATCTAGGCCCGGTCAAAATTGGGTCTCTATTATGGGTTTTCATATATATACATATCCCACACTTCGTATCTAATCAATGTGGGATCTAAGCTTTTCTTTTCCTCACATTATTCATAAGTGGCGTACTTTGAGCATCAATTTCTCATTCATTATTTATCCATTTTGAGCATATGATATATCGTTTTAAAGGCTTCATAGAGTAAAATATAAAAACATAAATTTATGATTCAACCTCCACCTTTACCTATCAAGAATATACCTCAAAGTTACCAAAAATACAATTTTTCCAATAGGATTGGCCTTAGTAGCTCATTCAACTTTGTGCTGTGGATGAAGAGACTTGTAATGTGCTATTTTGAGCTTGGTTATTTGAATCATCACATTGAACTTGTAATGCTTTCATATGTCACTTTTGAGAATACAGTTATTGAAAAAGTAACATTACAATATCTAGTATATATGAAAAATGTTTATTAGAATTTTCAAAAAGGTTAACTGGGTCAGTGACAAAAGTTCTTGAATTGGGTTTTAGTTTACATCAAGGTTGTTTGAATCGGACCGAATTGATTGGTTAGACTGGTTGGATCGAGAACTGGTTAGGTATAAATATGGAAAAAGACATTGAATTGGTTGACTTGAAAATTAGTATAAACCAACTGAATTGGACAAAAAACCAGTTGAACTAAATTTTTAATGTTTTCTTAAACATTTTATAAAAATTTTAATGATCTATTTAATCGAACCAAATAGACCAATTCGACCGACAAACTAGTGATCTAACTGGTCCAATCAACGGTTCGATTTTGAAAACGTTAGTTTACACTAAATCTGAGTTTCAAACCCTGAAAAACCATTCCCTTCTCTCCTCTTGACTAATAGCCACAAAATAAATGTTGAGAAAGTTTTTGACATATTGGATTTATTGAATACTAAATGAAATTGGTAGGAGGGAGTCCAACCCCCAAAAATGGTTGTGGAATATTGTTTCATGATTTTTTAAATTTGCGGGTTACTAATGAGGAGGTTAAAGAGGCATTATTTGGGATGACACAACTGAAAACATCGGATTGATATGATCTTGATGCTCAGTTCTTCTGGCAACACTAGAGTATAGTTGGAGGCTCTATATCTCGGTTCTATACTAAAATTTGGTTGAACAAAACAAGTTAGCTTTATAGTTAACCGTAATATCATTGGCAACATTCTTACAGTGCAGGAAGCTATTCAAATGACTATTAAGGAGGATTTGAAGAAAGGCCCATCATTGTAGACTGAGGCTCCCTAAAAGCCTCATTCGGATAATTATGAACTGTATTACTACTTCACTTGGAGTGTGGTGCTTTCAAATGAGTTCAAACCATTCCAGATGTTCGAAAAGATGATCCCTTTCACCTTTTCTTTTCTTTTTGCCATTGCCATGACATCTCATCGATGAAGTGGTTAAAGGTGACAAATGAAAGCCCATCAAACTGTCTGGAGATGTGCCACAAATTTCACATGTGTTTGTCACCGATGACCTTCTTCTCTTCTATAAAGCGGGCATGAAACAAGGTGAAGTCCGAAGAATCCTACAAGAACATAGCAGATATTCTGCCCATAAAATGACTGCTTCCAAGATGCAAATATATTCTCGTCAAATTTGAATGAAAATATATGAAGTTTACTTAAATTTCACTTCTCAATACAACTTTTAAAATTATAACTTCATTCTCTACCCAAGTTCAAAGGTTTCTTTTTTCTTGAATGCTGCAATCAAAGCCAATTATAACTTGAGAAACCTTAAGCAGACAAGCATGCATTAACAACTGGAAAACAAAAAAGTTTTAATCTTTGAAATTTAAATGATTTTAACATTTATATTTCTCATATATTTAGACATGAATATAAAATAAATTTTTTGTAATAAAAATGAGTATATTATTCGTATCTTTTCATGAGAAAAGAATAACTCAATTATGGTGATCAAATATTATGGGCTCCCTTTTTATTCTTTGCTCAAACTTTTAGCAACGTATGATTAAAGAAAATGGATTTGATTACATCAATTTATTCTTTATTCTTTTGCTTTTTATTTTTATTTTATTCAGAATCAGTCGCCTAAGCATTGGATTGAGAATCCAATTTTAATTGCAAAGTACTTTGTTACATCATCAGAATCACTTCAACCTATTGCACAAGCAAGAATTTATAGTTCAATCATTGCACAATGTTGTCTTTTGGAAATATATATCGCTTTTTGGTGTTTTGCTTAAACATGCTGCAAGGATTTGATAAAGATAAAATAAAAGATTGGTTTCAATAAATTTAGTTGTTCTTGCTTTAGCTTCCATTAATTAGGACTACTTGCTAAAGCAATTGGATAAGAATCTAATTTCCCTTGTGCAGTCCTCTTATCCTTCCATGGGAATCACTTCAACCTGTGTCCAAAAGCAAGAATTGTGTACTTTAATTTAACTTTGAACCAGATTATCAATTGTACCAGAAACCAAAAATTCCAAGATGTCAACTGTCATTGGTCACAATTTTTTTTTTTTTGCTCTCTCATGGATTTCTCTGCTGTTTCTTCTGCTCTCAAAACAATCGGCGAGTTAACACAAGAAGTCAAATCCTTGTGGGGCGTCGATGAACAAGTTGATGGATTGGAAAGTGAGTTGAGATGGATGCGAAGCTTCCTGAAGGTGGCAGATGCAAGAAAAGTTGACAATGAGCTGATACGTACCAATGTTGTTGAGATCAGAGAGTTGGTCTACGATGCTTAAGATGTGATCGAGATGTTTGCCCTCAAAGTTGCTTCCAAAAGGAAAGGTGGATTTTCAAATTGCATCAAAAGATCCGCTTGTTTCCTCAAGGAGGGATGCCTGCTCCACCAAACCAAGTCGGAGATAGAGAAAATCACAGCCAGAATCAAAGTATTGGCTCGACAGTTGAAGGCATCTGATGCATCAAAGTTAGGGGTTGAAGGAGAAGGACCAAGTTCTTCAACTGTAAGGCGGTAGGCAAGGCAACCTTTTCCTCGTGTTATGGATGATAACATTGTTGGATTGGATAAGGATATCAAGAAACTGGTCCAAGTTCTTGTAGATGAGCAAAGTGAATGCAGGGTTGTCTCCATATGGGGCATGGGTGGTCTGGGGAAGACCACTCTTGCCAAGAAAACATATTGTCAAAGCCAAGTTGTTGATCATTTTGAGCACTTGGCTTGGGCATTTGTTTCTGAAAACTGTCAAAAAAAGAAAAGTTTGGGAAGACAATCTATCTGATCTCAACATCTTAAGCAAAGAAGACAAGAGGATGAAGGTTGAAAAATTAGCAGAGAAGTTATCTAGGTTCTTGAAGGAAAACAAATGTTTGGTGATACTCGATGATATTTGGAATACCAATGCTTGGGATATCTTAAAACCAGCGTTTTCAGCAAGAGAGACGAGAAGCAAGATATTGCTCTGCTCTCGGAACAAGGAGATTGTTTCACATGCTGACAAAAATGGTTTCCTATATGAGTTGCAGTGCCTAAACTACCAACAGAGCTGGGAACTATTCCAAAAGATTGCCTTTCCCCCACCAAATTCTCCAGGTAATATGTTTATTGATTTAATAATGGTGAAATTATTCTATCCTAGTATATATTGCACCATTTACTCTACATTCTTTTTTTTTCTAAAAAAATTTTATATTTTAAATTCGCATAATGATCTTTTTGACTCACCAATTTTACAAAAAAAAAAATTAATCCTTAATTTTTTTTCTCTTTTTTTAACCCTTGAACTTGTATTGTTTGTCAAACCACCCTCAAATAGATGGAAAAATTAATGTTTGTTAACTTTATTGAGGTGACATCACATGGCATTGATAGTCCACCTAAATCAGCAATTAATTAATTTTTTAAAATTTAAAATTATTAAATATATATTTATAGTTTTTATTAATTTTTAATTTTTACAAAAAAAAAATTTAATTTTAAAAATTAATTAATTGTTAATGTGACATTCACATGCAACTTACATGTATGTCACTTCAACAAAGTTAATATATATTATTTTTTTCATCCATTTTGAGGATGATTTGACAAACAACTCATGTTTAAGGACTAAAAGAGGTGAAGAATTAAATGAATGTTTAAGGACTTCCATTAGCCATAACTATATTGGGAGGAATTTTGGCTCCAAAGTATCCTTCATTAACTGAATGGCTGAAGGTATCTGCAAATGTGAAATTATTCTTGTTGAACGATAAAGGTGAAGTACTAAGAGATGTGTTAGCATTAAGCTATGATGATTTGCCTCCCTATTTACGACCATGTTTCCTTTATTTAAGTCAATTTCCAGAGGATTATGAGATACGTGTGGATAGATTGATTCAGTTATGGGTTGCTGAAGGTAATGTTTCATCAAAGGAAGAAGAAGGAGATGGAGGGCAAATAACAGAAGATGTGGCTGAAGGTTATTTAATGGAGCTTGCAGAAAGATGTATTATTCAAGTACGAGAAAGAGACATTGCAACCTTAAAGATGACAAGTTTTCCGATGCATGATCTAATGAGAGATGTTTGCTTGTCAAAGGCAAAATAAGAAAAGAATTTCTTCATTGCTGATCAATCAAATGCATGCCAGTTATCCTCAATTAGGAGGGTTCGCAGATTTTCTGTACACAAATTTGTTTCGATACAGTGCATTAAAAGTCCACGTCTTCGATCACTTTTGTTCTTCGATGAGTTTTTACCAGGGGAGGAACAGGATAATGTTGTGCCATTGGCAATGGCAAGCTACTTCAACACCCACGAAGATGAACTTTTCAATCCACTTGTTTGGTTTGTGGTACTTTTCATTTGTAGTGTGTTAGGTACTAAATGTAGGGGAATTTGGAAATATATGTTAAATAATTTTAATTTTCTTTTTCTTTTTCTTTTTTTGTATAATTTTCAAATTTGTAGAGTTCCAAATTATGAAAAAAAAATTAAGGTGATTTTTATTATACTGAACATCCCCCGCTTTGCTTAAAAGAAAATTAAAATTGTAAGATGATAATAATATTACAAACACATTTTGTTATATAAAATGTAAGATAAAATTGAAACACAATACCAAAACTAAATTATTCCTCTAAATTGTATCAAAGTGACAAACTTTGGAAAACTATTAAAAAGACAAACAAAATTTGTAAAATATGACCAAATATCCTTAACACAACATGTACAAAGAATGTATCAAAGTAGACATAAAATGATTTCGTAGAAAGCTCGCCCAGCTGGACGCGCTTTCCAGATTTTCTTCTCATTTTTTATTTCATATTGTTTTAAGCTTTTTTTTATTCAATCAATCATTTAAGAAAAAAAAAACATTTATCATAAAAATACTAAATCCAATCAATCATATTTAATAAAGTTGTGATTGGATTTAGTATTTTTATGGTAAATATTTTTTTCTTAAATGATTGATTGAATAAAAAAAGAAACTTAAAACAATATGGAATAAAAAATTAATTGTATTAAAAGGTCAAAAATTGCAACTTAAAGGGAAAGCGCATCTAGTTAGGCAATTTTTTGACACGTATAAGGAAAACTCGTCCAACTGAACGCGCTTTCCATAAAATCGGCCTATTCCACTTAATATTTTTGAAAACGGTGCAAAACCCTAATTTTTTTAAGGGTAAACTACAAAAATAATCACTTTTATTTGCCTCAAGTTACATTTTTATGTTGCAAAGAAGACATACTTGGAACCTTCATTGAATCCATCCTTTGTTTTTTTATGTTGAATAAAAAATCCACAATCAAATGAAAAAAAAGAGGTGGAAAGAAAATTAAAACACGAGAGGAGATTGACGGTTTTGTTAGCTAAAATTTAAGGTTAAAATTTTTAATTAATTTTATTTAATTAAAAATCTATTATAATCCCATTTGGAAATTCAAACTGACACTTAAAATCTAATTGAATTGTCACGTAGGATTACCATTAGGGAGATAACGGAACTTAATGATAGAGTGATCACTTCGTAACAAAATAATAACATAAGTGATTAAGATGTAACCTGAGGCAAATAAAAATGACTATTTTTACATGTGTTTGTCACCGATGACCTTCTTCTCTTCTAAAAAGCGGGCATGAAACAAGTTGAAGTCCGAAGAATCCTACAAGAACATAGCAGATATTCTGCCCATAAAATGACTGCTTCCAAGATGCAAATATATTCTCGTCAAATTTGAATGAAAATATATGAAGTTTACTTAAATTTCACTTCTCAATACAACTTTTAAATTTTATATTTTAAATTCGCATAATGATATTTTTGACTCACCAATTTTACAAAAAAAAAATTAACCCTTAATTTTTTTCCCTTTTTTTAATCCTTGAACTTGTATTGTTTGTCAAATAGATGGAAAAGTTAATGTTTGTTAACTTTATTGAGGTAACATCACATGGCATTGATAGTCCACCTAAATCAGCAATTAATTAATTTTTTAAAATTTAAAATTATTAAAATATATATTTATAGTTTTTATTAATTTTTAATTTTTACAATTCTTTGAATTTTTTAATTTTAAAAATTAATTAATTGCTAATGTGACATTGCATGCAACCTACATGTATGTCACTTCAACAAAGTTAATATATATTATGTTTTTCATCCATTTTGAGGATGATTTGACGAACAATTCATGTTTAAGGACTAAAAGAGGTGAAGAATTAAATGAATGGTTAAAATGATCTTTTTTTAGTAAAATTGGAGAGTCAAATAAGTCATCGTGCCTTCTAAATTTGTTTTCGAGTTTATGTCTTGTCCCAAAAAGCTTTCCAAAGTTTCTTAATTTGATTTATTGTATGATTTTTTTTTATTTTTTTATGATAAATTTGATAATATTTGTAGTTTATTTCAGTAAACTTATACAAAATATTATCTAAATATCTAATTCAAATTAATTTATTTTTATTTTTTGATAATATTTTGATGCAGACGCAAGAAAAGTTGATCACCAGGTGATACGTAACAGCGTTGTTGAGATCAGAGAGTTGGCCTACGATGTTGAAGATGTAATCGAGACGTTTTCCCTCAAAGTTGCTTCCAAAAGGAAAGGGTGCATTTTCAAATTGCGTCAAAAGATCCGCTTGTTTCCTCAAGGAGGGATGGCTGCTCCACCAGATCAAGTTAGAGATAGAGAAAATCACAGTCAGAATCAAAGTACTGACTCGACAATTGAAGACGTATGATGTATCAAAGTTAGGGGTTGATGAAGAAAGACCAAGTTCTTCAACTGAAAGGCGGGAGTCAAGGCGGCCTTATCCTCATGTTATGGATGATAACATTGTTGGATTGGATAAGGATATCAAGAAATTGGTCCCGGTTCTGGTCGATGAGGGAAGTGAATGCAGGGTTTTCTCCATATGTGGCATGGGTGGTCTAGGGAAGACCACTCTTGCCAAGAAAATATACAGTCAAAGCCAAGTTGTTGGTCATTTCAAGCACTTGGCTTGGGCATACGTTTCTCAAAACTGTCAAAAAAGAAAAGTATGGGAAGACATTCTATCTGATCTTAACATCTTAAGTGAAGCTGACAAGAAGATGAAGGTTGAAAAATTAGCAGAGAAGTTATGTAGTTTCTTGGAGGAAAACAAATGCTTGGTGATACTAGATGATATTTGGAACATCGAGTCTTGGGATAGCTTAAAACCAGCATTTTCAGCAAGGGAGACCAGCAGCAAGATATTGCTCACCTCTCGAAACAAAGAGATAGTTTCCCATGCTGACAGAAAAGGTTTTCTGTATGAGTTGCAGTGTCTAAGCTACGACAAAGCTGGGAACTATTTGAAAAGATTGTCTTTCCCCCAACAAATTCTCCAGGTAATATGTTTAATGATTTCATAATGGCAAATTTATTCTATCTTAATATATATTGCAACATTTACTCTACATTCTATTTTTTTTACTAAAAGAAATCTGTAAAACTAGTCGTTTCAATGTCGTAAATTTGGATTTACTTAATTTTCATTAATAACAAAAACATCATATTTATTTTTACAATTCTTTGAATTTTTTAATTTTAAAAATTAATTAATTGCTAATGTGACATTGCATGCAACCTACATGTATGTCACTTCAACAAAGTTAATATATATTATGTTTTTCATCCATTTTGAGGATGATTTGACAAACAATTCATGTTTAAGGACTAAAAGAGGTGAAGAATTAAATGAATGGTTAAAATGATCTTTTTTTAGTAAAATTGGAGAGTCAAATAAGTCATCGTGCCTTCTAAATTTGTTTTCGAGTTTATGTCTTGTCCCAAAAAGCTTTCCAAAGTTTCTTAATTTGATTTATTGTATGATTTTTTTTTTTTTTATGATAAATTTGATAATATTTGTAGTTTATTTCAGTAAACTTATACAAAATATTATCTAAATATCTAATTCAAATTAATTTATTTTTATTTTTTGATAATATTTTGATGCAGACGCAAGAAAAGTTGATCACCAGGTGATACGTAACAGCGTTGTTGAGATCAGAGAGTTGGCCTACGATGTTGAAGATGTAATCGAGACGTTTTCCCTCAAAGTTGCTTCCAAAAGGAAAGGTGCATTTTCAAATTGCGTCAAAAGATCCGCTTGTTTCCTCAAGGAGGGATGGCTGCTCCACCAGATCAAGTTAGAGATAGAGAAAATCACAGTCAGAATCAAAGTACTGACTCGACAATTGAAGACGTATGATGTATCAAAGTTAGGGGTTGATGAAGAAAGACCAAGTTCTTCAACTGAAAGGCGGGAGTCAAGGCGGCCTTATCCTCATGTTATGGATGATAACATTGTTGGATTGGATAAGGATATCAAGAAATTGGTCCCGGTTCTGGTCGATGAGGGAAGTGAATGCAGGGTTTTCTCCATATGTGGCATGGGTGGTCTAGGGAAGACCACTCTTGCCAAGAAAATATATAGTCAAAGCCAAGTTGTTGGTCATTTCAAGCACTTGGCTTGGGCATACGTTTCTCAAAACTGTCAAAAAAGAAAAGTATGGGAAGACATTCTATCTGATCTTAACATCTTAAGTGAAGCCGACAAGAAGATGAAGGTTGAAAAATTAGCAGAGAAGTTATGTAGTTTCTTGGAGGAAAACAAATGCTTGGTGATACTAGATGATATTTGGAACATCGAGTCTTGGGATAGCTTAAAACCAGCATTTTCAGCAAGGGAGACCAGCAGCAAGATATTGCTCACCTCTCGAAACAAAGAGATAGTTTCCCATGCTGACAGAAAAGGTTTTCTGTATGAGTTGCAGTGTCTAAGCTACGACAAAGCTGGGAACTATTTGAAAAGATTGTCTTTCCCCCAACAAATTCTCCAGGTAATATGTTTAATGATTTCATAATGGCAAATTTATTCAATCTTAATATATATTGCAACATTTACTCTACATTCTATTTTTTTTACTAAAAGAAATCTGTAAAACTAGTCGTTTCAATGTCGTAAATTTGGATTTACTTAATTTTCATTAATAACAAAAACATCATATTTATTTTTAATAACTTTTAAATTTTTTAAATTGGTGGTAATATTGCGGTTAATTACTAAAATGTAATATTATGGGTAACTTGTATTGCATCCTGCCTCACTAATTATTTGAAATTGTTTAAGATGTCAATGTTGTGTGGCTAATTACTAAACTGTAGTCTGGTTTTGAAGTTATCATTGATTTTTATGAAATTTTATTTTGGTATTATACAGCCTATAAAATTGATGCCAAAATGAAGGAATTAGGAGAGGACATGGTTAAACATTGCGCAGGGCTTCCATTAGCCATCATTGTATTGGGAGGAATTTTGGCTTCAAAGTATCCTTCATTAACTGAATGGTTGAAGGTATCTGCAAACGTGAAATCATACTTGAACAACGATAAAGGTGAAGTGCTAAGATTTGTGTTAGCATTAAGCTATGATGATTTGCCTCCCTATTTAAGACCATGTTTCCTTTATTTAAGCCATATTCCAGAGGATTATGAGATGCCTGTGGATAGATTGATTCAGTTATGGGTTGCCGAAGGTATTGTTTCGTCAAAGCAAGAAGAGGGAGATGAAGGGCAAATAGCGGAAGATGTGGCTGAAGGTTATTTAATGGAGCTTGCAGAAAGATGTATGATTCAAGTACGAGAAAGAGACATTGCAACCTTAAAGATGACAAGTTTTCAGATGCATGATCTAATTAGAGATGTTTGCTTGTCAAAGGCTAAACAAGAAAAATTCCTCTATATTGTTGATAAGTCAAATGCGTGCCAGTTATCCACTATTGGGAGTGTTCGCAGAGTTTCTGCACACAATTTTTTTCCGATACAACGCATTAAAAGTCCACGTCTTCGATCACTTTTGTTCTTCGATCAGTTTTTCCCGTTCGAGGAACTGGAAAAGGATTTTCCATTAATGCTAAGGTACATTGAAATTCACGAAGATGAACTTTTCAATCCACTTCTTTGGTTAGTGTCGCTTTTAGGAGCTACTGTGTTAGTTACTAAATTGAGGGGAATTTGGGAATATATGTTCAATAAATTTAATTTTCTTAGAGTCTTAGATTACGAAAGAGGAGGAGCTGCAGGATGCTAGTTACCCAATGACATTGGTAAACTCATCCATTTAAGATTCTTGAGACTAAGGGGTTTGAGATTCTTGAGTTCAAAGTTGCCATCATCTCTAGGCAACTTAAGGTGCTTGCAAACCTTGGATTTAAGAATCGAAAACGGAGTGTGTTTCGAATCTATTCATGTACCTAACGTGTTATGGAGGATGCAGCAACTAAGACATCTATATCTCCCCGAGGAATGTAGCCGTAAAACAAAGTTGAAGTTGGGTACATTGAGAAACCTCCAAACACTTGTCAACTTCAACACCAAGAATTGTTATGTTAAGGATCTTATGAACATGACAAATCTTAGAGAGTTGGAGATTCGAGGGCCCTTCCATATTGAAGATTTTAACACGGAGGAGTTGGACAAGAATCCGCCTATCATCCAAAGCAAATATCTTCATTCCCTGTCTATTATCCATGATGAAGAAGAAGGAATAGATCCAAGACATTTGGCGCACCTCCTTTTGAGTTGCGAAAACATTTCTAAGTTGAGCTTAGATGTGGAGATAAGAAGGTTACCAGACTACCGCTACTTATCTTCAAATCTCACTTACATAAAGTTGAGAAGGTGCAAGCTTGAGAGAGATCCAATGCCAACACTTGAGAAACTGCCCTACTTAAGGATGCTTGAATTAGATGACTATGCTTTCTTAGGAAAGGAAATGTTTTGCTCTGCACAAGGTTTTCCCAAACTTGAGTCTCTAAGCCTTGTGTATCTTTACAATTTGGAGGAGTGGAAGGTGACTGACGGAGCCATGCCTTCTCTTCGGCGATTGGAGATACAAAACTGCAGACAACTAAAAATGCTTCCAGATGGACTGAGGTTCATTACAACCCTCCAAGAACTAAAGATTGAATCAATGCCAAAGACATGCAAAGATAAAGTGGAGGAAGGGGGAGAAGATTTCTGCAAAGTCCGACATGTTCCTTCTATCATATTGCAACATTGCGAGTGATAGTAATCATGATTAATGGCAGGTAATTCAGAATCTTTGTTTTAGGAAATACTTAACCCTTTGTTTTTATATAAAAATCCATAATTAATGGCATTGATCACCAGACTTAAATCTGATACCAAATGCATCTCCGTCTCTATCAACATCTACAATCAAGGCTTCTCGATGGCATATGATGTAAGCCTCGTGGATTATAGCTGGCTCCAAAATGCATGCATCTGATGTTACTAGTCGGAGTATTTCAATCATAAGAGAAATTTGGTGCCCCTGGTTTTCTATCACATCCATTTGAATTAAACGCAAAAAAACTAGGCATATTATAAATCCTGCTATCAGGTTCATAAAAAATTTAAAAAATAATAATAAAGTATACATGAATTATCATGTAGACTATCATAACTAAAATTTTAACATTTTAATCGATATTTTTATTAAAAATAAAAAATTTATAACGTGACCCGAACATCTCATTAGATATTCGTGTATTTTGATATTCTAAAATTTTTAGTCAAATTTCAAAATTCTTAACCAATATCGAAAATCTCTAACAACATACTACCGTACCAAAATACCAAAATATCTAATGAAAATTTTTTAGAAATTTTGGTTTGTGGAAACCTTTTCCTAAGGGTTTATTTTCTCGTACACCAAAAATGCTGAACCTTATAAAAAAATTGGCTTAATTACAAAATTGGTCTCAAATTATATTGTTTTTCATAATTAAGTATTTAAAGTCCTTTTTTAATTAAAAATGGTACTAAAATTATTAGTTTCATCTCATTTTATTTCAAAAGTGTACGATGTTTGGTAAGAACATGTTACGTGTCATAATTATTAGTTAGTATCGTGTTTTAGACAGAATAAGACGAAGTTAATAGTTTAAATACCTTTTTATAACAAAAACTTTAAATACTTAATTGAAAAAGTGATATAATTTGAGGGTACATTTGTCTTTTTCTTTTTTCCTTTTCATCTTCTCTATAGAAGTTTATATTCATTTATTGTCAATTAATTTCAGAACAAATGAGTAAAGTATGGAAGCCTAACTTAGGACTACAATGTCATTTCCAATATTTAAATATGTAATTTTTTTTTATTTTTTGAGAATATAATGTATCTTAACACTACATTCAAGTTAAATATTAAAATTAATAAAACCTAAAAAGGATAAATCCAACTGATCCAACTATAAAGGTTGAATAGATAGATAAGTTTAAATAAAATTTTGGTATTTTGATTAGAAATTTAGATATTTTGACACCAAATTTCTAATGCGATACCGATATTTTCAACATAATACCAATATTTTTAACGGATGCCAAAATTTCTAACATGATACTAAAATTTTTAAGCAAAAACCAAAATTTCTAAAAACATCTCGTTAGATATTTTGTCAAATTTTCCAAAAAGTATCAAAACTTTTAACAACATCTCATTAAATATTTTTCGTATTTGTTTAAAACCTTTGGTATTTGGTTGGAAATATTAGTATCGGTTAGAAATTCTAATGTCGTCTTAAAAATATTGAATTAGTATTGTCTTAGAAAAATTGGTAACACATTAAAAATTTTGATATAGACTATTGGGTCACATGAACCAAAAAAAAAAAACTTAAAAGATACATTTGAGGGAAACACCAACCAACAAAAACGGTATATTTAAATAATATATTATATTTTGTTTATTATATATTATTATAATAATTGCTACATCAAGTTATAGATTAATATTTTTTCTGGAAGTGAGAACAATTAAGAAGCAATTAAAAAGATTAATAAAACCTAAAAAGGATAAATCCAACTGATCCAACCATAAAGGTTGAATAGATAGAGATAAGTTTAAATAAAACCACTTGGGCTGCTACTTTTCCTTCTTTTCACATTTCACAATAAAGTTTCCTTTTTTCTTTGCACGCTTGCCAGAACTGAAAGTCTATTTGTTTTCCTACAAACATTACATTTTGAGCAATACAAACACTGAGAAATCAGTGATCAAAATATAGAGAAAATCTATGGAATTGTCAGCTATATCCTCTGTTCTCGAAACAATTGGCATGCTAACTCAGCAAGTAACATCCTTGTTGGGTGTCGATGACAGAGTTGAGAGTTTAGAAAGGGAGCTGAGATGGATGCAAAGCTTCTTCAAAGTGGCTGATTCAAGTAAAGCTGATAATGAGATGATGCGTAACAGTGTTGCTGAGATCAGAGACTTGGCCTATGATGCTGAAGATGTGATCGAGACTTGTTGTAAAAATGACAGACAAACTTAACAAGGCAGTGCCTTGATAACTAAGTTATGAAGCTTGGAGAAGAAACAATGGCGTTTGTAGGTGAAAACAGAGAAAATGAGAGCAAGAATGTATTGGAACAAATTGATCTGATCTTTTCATTGATGGTTCCAAGTATACAAAAGAAAGAAATCATAGCAACCATAGGGTATGGTGCATATCTGCATTACATCAGCAGATTTTGAACAGTAGGAAGTATGGAAGAATACATTAAAATATAATCCTATACTAGCTGTCATAATTCACTAAAAGTAGCACTTAATGTTTGACCAATTACATCATCAAATTAAAATGAAATTAACAGCATCAAAAATACAAAATGAACTTGAATCTTCATGTAGCTTGTTTGCTGCAATGGCTCTCTTTGTGCTGCATGTGAGCCACTGTTCAACACTCCTCCTTAGCTTGCATGCAGCAAACACCAATTCTTGCCCTCAAATCCTCAAATTTTGCTGCATTAAGAGGTTTAGTCAAAATATCAGCTAATTGATCCTCAGAACTGCAATGAATCAGTTTGACTTCATGGGATTGTTGTGCTTCTCTAACAAAATGAAACTTAATATTAAAATGCTTGGTTCTGCCATGAAATACTGGATTCTTTGCAATTGCAACAGCAGATTGATTGTCACACTTAATCTCTGTTGCTCTTTCTTGATGCAAGTTGAGGTCTTTCATAAGCTTTCTTAGCCAAATGGCTTGACTGACAGCTGCTACAGCTGCAACATACTCTGCTTCAGCTGTGGATTGTGCTACAATTGTTTGCTTCTTTGAACTCCAACTGAAAACAGCTGATCCTAGTGTAAACAGATACCCTGAAGTACTCTTCATGTCATCTTCTGATCCTGCCCAATCACTATCAGTGTATCCATACATCTTCATATCTTCAGTCATAACAAATTTGGTTCCATAATTCAGAGTTCCTTTGATGTACCTCAGAACTCTTTTAGCTGCTTGCAAATGTGATGAATTGCAGCAATGCATGAATCTGGATAAGAGATTAACAGCAAAAACTATATCTGGTCTGGTAGCTGTTAAGTAAAGCAAACAACCAACCAAACTTCTATAATCTGCCTCATTAACCTTTTCAAAGGTTCCTTGACTTGAAAGTTTATTACCAACAGCAGCTGGAGTGATGGCTGACTTGCAATTCTCCATGCAGAACTTGTTTAATATCTTCAAAGCAAAGGCCTTCTGACTTATAAAAATACCCTCCTGTGTCTGAGATACTTCCATGCCCAAAAAATAAGACATTTGTCCCAAGTCAGACATTTCAAACATTTCCTGCATTTTCTTCTTGAAATCTGTTAACATATCATCATTTCTTCCTATTACAAGGAGGTCATCAACATATAAGAGACTATCAAAAGTGTTTCATCACCACCTTTCTTCAAGTACAAAGTTGGTTCATTGATGCTCCTCTCAAAATCAAGACTTGATAGATAGCTGTCAATTCTGTCATACCAGGCCCTTGGTGCCTGTTTCAAACCATACAAAGCCTTCTTCAGCTTGTAAACTTTTGCTTCTTGGCCAAGTACTTTGAAACCATCAGGTTGTTCTACATAAATTTCCTCATTGAGAAAACCATTGAGAAAAGCAGATTTCACATCAAGTTGATGTATCTTCCACTACTTTTGAGCTGTTAGAGCAATTAAGAACCTAATTGTGTCAAGTCTTGCCACAGGTGCAAACGTCTCAAAATAGTCAATCCCATACTTCTGACTAAATCCCTTCACTACCAGCCTTGCCTTAAGCTTGTTCAAGGAGCCATCAGCATTGTGTTTGGCCCTAAAGACCCATTTCACACCAATGATCTTTCTGTCAGCTGGTCTTTCCACTAGTTCCCATGTCTGGTTTTTGTTTATCATGTTAATTTCTTCCTGCATAGCATCCTTCCAGCCCTGTTGTTCATAAGCTTCATTGAAATTCATTGGCTCAGCATTTGCTAGATCTGCCCTTTCATAAACTTTAGTGAGCAATCTTGTTCCTCTGACAGGCACATCATCTAAGTCCATGTTCTGTTCAATTTGAGTTTCAGCCTCTTGGTTTGCTAACACTTTATCAACAACTTGTTTAGGTTCCAACTTGTTCCAGTTCCAAGCTGATGCTTCATCAAATACAACATCTCTACTCACAAAAATCTTGAGTGTTGAAGGATCTAATATTCTGTACCCTTTCTTATCAGAACTGTATCCCACAAATATTGCTGGTTGTGCCCTTCTATTAAGCTTATCCCTCTTTACTGCAAGAACAGATGCATAGCAAATACAACCAAAGATCCTCAAATGTGCAACCGAGGGCTTAAAACCAAACCATTCCTCAAAAGGAGTTTTGTTCCTTAAGGCCCTTGTAGGAAGTCTATTTTGAAGATAAGCAGCAGTGTTAACTGCTTCTGCCCACAGACTCTTTGGCAAATTTCTTTCAAACATCAGACACCTAGCCATATCTAATAAGGTCCTGTTCTTTCTCTCACTAACACCATTTTGTTGTGGTGTATAGACATTTGTAAACTGATGTACAATTCCAGATTCATTACAGAATCTTTGAAACACTTGTGATGTGTACTCAGTCCCATTATCTGACCTTAGTGTCTTCAGCTTGCATTCTGATTGATTCTCAACAGTTGCTTTGAACTTCCAAAATACTGAACCAACCTCTGACTTCTGTTTAAGGAAATAAATCCAGCAATATCTAGAAAAATCATCAATGAACAAGGATGAAATACCTGCTTCCATTCAAAGAGTCAGTCTTCATTGGACCACAAATATCAGTGTGGACAAGCTGCAACTTCTTAGTGGCTCTCCAGGCTTTTTTAGTAGGAAATGGTAATCTTGCCTGCTTTCCCATCTGACAAACTTCACAGACTTGACTTTGCTCAACTACTTTAGTGAGATTCTCAACTAAATCTTCCTTAGACAATTGAGCTAATGACTTGTAATTTACATGTCCCATTCTTTTATGCCACAACATTGATTCATCTAAAATAGAGGCATAAGCAATAGTAGAATCCTGTTTCCAGTCAATTATGAAGCTTCTATCAGTCATTGTGATTGACATTAGCTTGGATCCACTTGGATCACAAATGGAACATTTTTTGTCTTTGAACATAACAGAATAGCCCTTCTCAATTAACTAAGCTATGCTTAACAAGTTTCTATCTATTTCAGGTACCAATAGCACATTTGAAAGAAGCTTAGTACTTGTAGGTGTGTTGATGAGAACATCACCTTTTCCTTCAACCTTGATGTATTGACCATTCCCAATCCTCACTCTAGAACTGAAGCTTGTATCAATCTTCTTAAAAATCTCAGCATCAGGTGTCATATGGTTTGTACAACCACTGTCCAACAGCCAACCTTTTGTAAATTTTCTTTTTATTGCTGAATTTGATGCTGCAAATGCTTGCTCCTCCTGAGCATCACTTTCTTCAACTACCTGAGCCTTAGCTTCTGGTTGCTGTGATTGTTGCTGCTTATGATGCACCTTATTTCTACTCACTTTTTCTGCATGTCCCATCTTTTTGCAATTTTTGCATTGAACATCTGGCCTATACCAGCAGTAGATTTCAGGATGAGTGGTCTTTTTACAATGAGCACATTGAGGATAACTTTTCTTTACTCCATCTCTTCTGAACTTATCTTTGTTGTTCATCCAAGGTTTCTTCCCTTTGGAGTTAGAAGAGCTTGTGGTGGACCTGCCTTTAGCTTGAAATGCCCCTTCATGATGCTCTACCTGTCTGCTTGCTCTTCTTTGTTCTTGAGCATAAAAAGCATTGACTAACTCAGTTAGTGTAATATTTGACAGGTCTCTTGAGTCTTCTAGAGAGGAGATCTTTGCTTCATACCTTTCTAGTAAAGTTGCTAACACCTTTTCTACTATTCTGCTCTCATTAAACTGCTCCCCAAGAAGCCTGATGCTGTTAACCACAGTCATGACTCTTCCTGAATATTCTTTGACTGTCTCTGACTCACTCATCTTCAAATTTTCAAAATCTCTCCTGAGATTGATAAGCTGCTGCTGTCTTGTTTTCTCTGTACCCTGAAATTCCTCCTTCAACTTGTCCCAGACCTGCTTTGGAGTTTCACAAGCCATAATCCTGGTGAAGATTCCATCTGTCACACAGTTTTGAAGACATGACATAGCCTTGTACTTCTTGGCTCTATCATCAGAGTGTTGCCTGATCTGAGCTACTATTGGGTTGGCTCTCAAGGGAGGTGGTTCAACATCAGCATTGACAACTTCCCACAAGTCAAATGCCTGCAGGTAAGTCTTCATTTTTACTACCCAAATGTGGTAGTTCTCACCATTAAATGTGTGGTGGTGCTGTTGGAGAGAAGCTGGAAGAAGACATGAGTGTTTTCGAGACAAACAAGTATAAGGCCCCTTTAAGAAGTAGGCTCTGATGCCAATTGTTGTAAAAATGACAGACAAACTTAACAAGGCAGTGCCTTGATAACTAAGTTATGAAGCTTGGAGAAGAAACAATGGCGTTTGTAGGTGAAAACAGAGAAAATGAGAGCAAGAATGTATTGGAACAAATTGATCTGATCTTTTCATTGATGGTTCCAAGTATACAAAAGAAAGAAATCATAGCAACCATAGGGTATGGTGCATATCTGCATTACATCAGCAGATTTTGAACAGTAGGAAGTATGGGAAATACATTAAAATATAATCCTATACTAGCTGTCATAAGTCACTAAAAGTAGCACTTAATGTTTGACCAATTACATCATCAAATTAAAAAAATTAACAGCATCAAAAATACAAAATGAACTTGAATCTTCATGTAGCTTGTTTGCTGCAATGGCTCTCTTTGTGCTGCATGTGAGCCACTGTTCAACAAGACTTTTGCCCTCAAAGTTGCATCCAAAAGGAAAGCTGGTTTTTCGAATTGTATCTAAAGATCGGTTTGTTTCCTTAGAGAGGGATGCTTGCTCTGCCAACCAAGTCTAAGATAGAAAAAATCAGAGTCAGAATCAGTGAATTGACTCGACAATTGAAGACATATGATGTAACAAAGTTGGGGGTTGATGGAGAAGGACCAAGTTCTTCAACTCGAAGGCGAGAGTCAAGGCGGCCTTATCCTCATATTGTCGATGATAATATTGTTGGATTGGATGGTGATATCAAGACAGTACTGCCACTTTTTGTTGATGAAGAATGTGAATGCAGGGTTGTTTCTATATGTGGAATGGGTGGTCTTGGTAAGACCACTCTTGCTAAGAAAATATATCAACATGACCAGGTTGTCAGTCTGGCTTGGTATATGTTTCTCAACAATTCCAACAAAAAAAATTTGGGAAGACATCTTATCCAAGCTTTCCTCCACCAATGAAAGAGGTAGTAATCAAAGTGACGACCAATTAGCAGATAAATTGTTTAAGTTCCTGGAGGATAAAAAATGTCTGGTGATACTTGATGATGTTTGGAACATTGAAGATTGGAATAGTCTAAAACCTGCTTTTCCAATTCAAAGAATAGCAATAGCAACATATTGCTCACATCTCGATTGATAGAAATAGTTTCCCATGCTGACCCAAGATGTTATCGGTGGGAGCTACAGTATCTAAACAATAAACAAAGTTGGGAATTGTTTCAAAAGATTGCATTTTTTCAATCAAATTTTGCAGGTAATATGATTATCGAATTACTAAACGCAAAATTATTTAATTTTAATATCTATACATATAGGTAGTCATACCTATTCACAAATCAAGCTACCTATTCAAACTTAGAAATTTGAGAGACTGATAAAAAATTTTATATGTAGATCATAATTTTCTTTTTTTTTTCCTTTTCTCTACAGGCTATGGAGTTTATGCAAAATTAAGAGAGTTAGGGAAAGATATGGTTAAACATTGTTCAGGCCTTCCATTAGCCATCGTTGTCTTGGGAGGAATTTTGGCTACAAAGAATAATTCATTAAATGAATGGCAAAAGGTATACACAAATGTGAAAGCATACTTGAAGAGGACCACAAGTGTTGTGAAGGATGTGTTAGCATTAAGTTATGATGATTTGCCTCTCATATAAGTCCATGTTTCCTTCATTTAAGCCATTTTCCTGAAGACTATGAGATACGTAAGGGTAGATTGATTCAACTATTAATTGCTGAAGGTATTGTTTCACCAAATCAAGAAGAAGATTGTGGGGAAATAGCGGAAGATGTGGCAGAATATTATTTAATGGAACTGGCGGAAAGGTGTATGATTCAAGTATGTGAAAGAGATATCGCAACCTTAGAGGTCAAAACATTTCAAATGCATGATCTGATGAGAGATTTCTGCATGTCAAAAGCAAAAGAAGAGAAATTATTTTTCATTGTTGATCAGTCAAATGCATGTTCGTCATCCACAGTTCAAGGGTTTCGTAGAATTTCTATGCATGAATACCGTTGGATACAGTGCATTAAAAGTACAAATCTTCGTCATCCAAAAATTGAAGATTGCATCAATGCCAAAGGCATTGATAGCTAAAGTGGTGCAAGGACGAGAGCATGGTCCTTATATCACAGTTCGAGACTGACATGATCCTTGCCAGGTAATTTCTTAATCTGTCATAGGAAATGTTTATATATTCATAGACATTCTTGCTTTTGTTCTTACACTCTGTTTTTCACTCTAATTTGTATGAAGAAACTGAGCTTGTTTTCTCATTGTTTCAGAAGAAGAACGGGTTTATTGCCTAACGGGAATGGATGTCACGGACAAGGTAATATATTCTACTGTTCAACTCCTTTATATTAATTAAACATGATTCATACTTCATAGCTGTTGACTTTTTTATATGGATTAGTTCTTCAAACGTGCTATATATATACGTG
>CP032253.1:49754702-49797169 GCA_005610355.1 Gossypioides kirkii
TTTTTTCTAAAAAAATTTTATATTTTAAATTCGCATAATGATCTTTTTGACTCACCAATTTTACAAAAAAAAAAATTAATCCTTAAATTTTTTTTCTCTTTTTTTAACCCTTGAACTTGTATTGTTTGTCAAACCACCCTCAAAATAGATGGAAAAATTAATGTTTGTTAACTTTATTGAGGTGACATCACATGGCATTGATAGTCACCCTAAATCAGCAATTAATTAATTTTTTTAAAATTTAAAATTATTAAATATATATTTTATAGTTTATTAATTTTTTAATTTTACAAAAAAAAATTTAATTTTAAAAATTAATTAATTGTTAATGTGACATTCACATGCAAACTTACATGTATGTCACTTCAACAAAGAATATATATTATTTTTTTCATCCATTTTTGAGGATGATTTGACAAACAACTCATTTTAAGGGACTAAAGAGGTGAAAGAATTAAATGAATGTTTAAGGACTTCATTAGCCATAACTAATATTGGGAGGAATTTTGGCTCCAAAAGTATCCTTCATTAACTGAATTGGCTGAAGGTATCTGCAAATGTTGAAATTTTTTCTTGTTGAACGATAAAGTGAAGTATAAGAGATGTGTTAGCATTAAGTATGATGAATTTGCCTCCCTATTTACGACCTTGTTTCTTTATTTAGAGTCAATTTCCAGGAGGATTATGAGATACGTGTGATAGATTGATTCAGTTATGGTTGCTGAAGGTAATGTTTCATCAAAAGGAAGAAGAAGGAGATGGAGGGCAAATAACAGAAGATTGGCTGAAGGTTATTTAATGGAGCTTGCAGAAAGATGTATTTTCAAGTACGAGAAAGAGACATTGCAACCTTAAAGATGACAAGTTTTCCGATGCATGATCTAATGAGAGATGTTTGCTTGTCAAAGGCAAAATAAGAAAAGAATTTCTTCATTGCTGATCAATCAAATGCATGCCAGTTATCCTCAATTAGGAGGGTTCGCAGATTTTCTGTACACAAATTTGTTTCGATACAGTGCATTAAAAGTCCACGTCTTCGATCACTTTTGTTCTTCGATGAGTTTTACCAGGGGAGGAACAGGATAATGTTGTGCCATTGGCAATGGCAAGCTACTTCAACACCCACGAAGATGAACTTTTCAATCCACTTGTTTGGTTTGTGGTACTTTTCATTTGTAGTGTGTTAGGTACTAAATGTAGGGGAATTTGGAAATATATGTTAAATAATTTTAATTTTCTTTTTCTTTTTCTTTTTGTATAATTTTCAAATTTGTAGAGTTCCAAATTATGAAAAAAAAATTAAGGTGATTTTTATTATACTGAACATCCCCGCTTTGCTTAAAAGAAAATTAAAATTGTAAGATGATAATAATATTACAAACACATTTTGTTATATAAAATGTAAGATTAAATTGAAACACAATACCAAAACTAAATTATTCCTCTAAATTGTATCAAAGTGACAAACTTTGGAAAACTATTAAAAAGACAAACAAAATTTGTAAAATATGACCAAATATCCTTAACACAACATGTACAAAGAATGTATCAAAGTAGACATAAAATGATTTCGTAGAAAGCTCGCCCAGCTGGACGCGCTTTTCCAGATTTTCTTCTCATTTTTTTTTCATATTGTTTTAAGCTTTTTTTTATTCAATCAATCATTTAAGAAAAAAAAAACATTTATCATAAAAATACTAAATCCAATCAATCATATTTAATAAAGTTGTGATTGGATTTAGTATTTTTATGGTAAATATTTTTTCTTAATGATTGATTGAATAAAAAAAGAAACTTAAAACAATATGGAATAAAAAATTAATTGTATTAAAAGGTCAAAAATTGCAACTTAAAGGGAAAGCGCATCTAGTTAGGCAATTTTTTGACACGTATAAGGAAAACTCGTCCAACTGAACGCGCTTTCCATAAAATCGGCCTATTCCACTTAATATTTTTGAAAACGGTGCAAAAAACCCTAATTTTTTTAAGGGTAAACTACAAAATAATCACTTTTATTTGCCTCAAGTTACATTTTTATGTTGCAAAGAAGACATACTTGGAACCTTCATTGAATCCATCCTTTGTTTTTTTATGTTGAATAAAAAATCCACAATCAAATGAAAAAAAAGAGGTGGAAAGAAAATTAAAACACGAGAGGAGATTGACGGTTTTGTTAGCTAAAATTTAAGGTTAAAATTTTTTAATTAATTTTATTTAATTAAAAATCTATTATAATCCCATTTGGAAATTCAAACTGACACTTAAAATCTAATTGAATTGTCACGTAGGATTACCATTAGGGAGATAACGGAACTTAATGATAGAGTGATCACTTCGTAACAAAATAATAACATAAGTGATTAAGATGTAACCTGAGGCAAATAAAAATGACTATTTTTACATGTGTTTTGTCACCGATGACCTTCTTCTCTTCTAAAAAGCGGGCATGAAACAAGTTGAAGTCCGAAGAATCCTACAAGAACATAGCAGATATTCTGCCCATAAAATGACTGCTTCCAAGATGCAAATATATTCTCGTCAAATTTGAATGAAAATATATGAAGTTTACTTAAATTTCACTTCTCAATACAACTTTTAAATTTTATATTTTAAATTCGCATAATGATATTTTTGACTCACCAATTTTACAAAAAAAAAATTAACCCTTAATTTTTTTCCCTTTTTTTAATCCTTGAACTTGTATTGTTTGTCAAATAGATGGAAAAGTTAATGTTTGTTAACTTTATTGAGGTAACATCACATGGCATTGATAGTCCACCTAAATCAGCAATTAATTAATTTTTAAAATTTAAAATTATTAAAATATATATTTATAGTTTTTATTAATTTTTAATTTTTACAATTCTTTGAATTTTTTAATTTTAAAAATTAATTAATTGCTAATGTGACATTGCATGCAACCTACATGTATGTCACTTCAACAAAGTTAATATATATTATGTTTTTCATCCATTTTGAGGATGATTTGACGAACAATTCATGTTTAAGGACTAAAAGAGGTGAAGAATTAAATGAATGGTTAAAATGATCTTTTTTTAGTAAAATTGGAGAGTCAAATAAGTCATCGTGCCTTCTAAATTTGTTTTCGAGTTTATGTCTTGTCCCAAAAAGCTTTCCAAAGTTTCTTAATTTGATTTATTGTATGATTTTTTTTTATTTTTTTATGATAAATTTGATAATATTTGTAGTTTATTTCAGTAAACTTATACAAAATATTATCTAAATATCTAATTCAAATTAATTTATTTTTATTTTTTGATAATATTTTGATGCAGACGCAAGAAAAGTTGATCACCAGGTGATACGTAACAGCGTTGTTGAGATCAGAGAGTTGGCCTACGATGTTTGAAGATGTAATCGAGACGTTTTCCCTCAAAGTTGCTTCCAAAAGGAAAGGGTGCATTTTCAAATTGCGTCAAAAGATCCGCTTGTTTCCTCAAGGAGGGATGGCTGCTCCACCAGATCAAGTTAGAGATAGAGAAAATCACAGTCAGAATCAAAGTACTGACTCGACAATTGAAGACGTATGATGTATCAAAGTTAGGGGTTGATGAAGAAAGACCAAGTTCTTCAACTGAAAGGCGGGAGTCAAGGCGGCCTTATCCTCATGTTATGGATGATAACATTGTTGGATTGGATAAGGATATCAAGAAATTGGTCCCGGTTCTGGTCGATGAGGGAAGTGAATGCAGGGTTTTCTCCATATGTGGCATGGGTGGTCTAGGGAAGACCACTCTTGCCAAGAAAATATACAGTCAAAGCCAAGTTGTTGGTCATTTCAAGCACTTGGCTTGGGCATACGTTTCTCAAAACTGTCAAAAAAGAAAAGTATGGGAAGACATTCTATCTGATCTTAACATCTTAAGTGAAGCTGACAAGAAGATGAAGGTTGAAAAATTAGCAGAGAAGTTATGTAGTTTCTGGAGGAAAACAAATGCTTGGTGATACTAGATGATATTTGGAACATCGAGTCTTGGGATAGCTTAAAACCAGCATTTTCAGCAAGGGAGACCAGCAGCAAGATATTGCTCACCTCTCGAAACAAAGAGATAGTTTCCCATGCTGACAGAAAAGGTTTTCTGTATGAGTTGCAGTGTCTAAGCTACGACAAAGCTGGGAACTATTTGAAAAGATTGTCTTCCCCCAACAAATTCTCCAGGTAATATGTTTAATGATTTCATAATGGCAAATTTATTCTATCTTAATATATATTGCAACATTTACTCTACATTCTATTTTTTTTACTAAAAGAAATCTGTAAAACTAGTCGTTTCAATGTCGTAAATTTGGATTTACTTAATTTTCATTAATAACAAAAACATCATATTTATTTTTACAATTCTTTGAATTTTTTAATTTTAAAAATTAATTAATTGCTAATGTGACATTGCATGCAACCTACATGTATGTCACTTCAACAAAGTTAATATATATTATGTTTTTCATCCATTTTGAGGATGATTTGACAAACAATTCATGTTTAAGGACTAAAAGAGGTGAAGAATTAAATGAATGGTTAAAATGATCTTTTTTTAGTAAAATTGGAGAGTCAAATAAGTCATCGTGCCTTCTAAATTTGTTTTCGAGTTTATGTCTTGTCCCAAAAAGCTTTCCAAAGTTTCTTAATTTGATTTATTGTATGATTTTTTTTTTTTTTTTATGATAAATTTGATAATATTTGTAGTTTATTTCAGTAAACTTATACAAAATATTATCTAAATATCTAATTCAAATTAATTTATTTTTATTTTTTGATAATATTTTGATGCAGACGCAAGAAAAGTTGATCACCAGGTGATACGTAACAGCGTTGTTGAGATCAGAGAGTTGGCCTACGATGTTGAAGATGTAATCGAGACGTTTTCCCTCAAAGTTGCTTCCAAAAGGAAAGGTGCATTTTCAAATTGCGTCAAAAGATCCGCTTGTTTCCTCAAGGAGGGATGGCTGCTCCACCAGATCAAGTTAGAGATAGAGAAAATCACAGTCAGAATCAAAGTACTGACTCGACAATTGAAGACGTATGATGTATCAAAGTTAGGGGTTGATGAAGAAAGACCAAGTTCTTCAACTGAAAGGCGGGAGTCAAGGCGGCCTTATCCTCATGTTATGGATGATAACATTGTTGGATTGGATAAGGATATCAAGAAATTGGTCCCGGTTCTGGTCGATGAGGGAAGTGAATGCAGGGTTTTCTCCATATGTGGCATGGGTGGTCTAGGGAAGACCACTCTTGCCAAGAAAATATATAGTCAAAGCCAAGTTGTTGGTCATTTCAAGCACTTGGCTTGGGCATACGTTTCTCAAAACTGTCAAAAAAGAAAAGTATGGGAAGACATTCTATCTGATCTTAACATCTTAAGTGAAGCCGACAAGAAGATGAAGGTTGAAAAATTAGCAGAGAAGTTATGTAGTTTCTTGGAGGAAAACAAATGCTTGGTGATACTAGATGATATTTGGAACATCGAGTCTTGGGATAGCTTAAAACCAGCATTTTCAGCAAGGGAGACCAGCAGCAAGATATTGCTCACCTCTCGAAACAAAGAGATAGTTTCCCATGCTGACAGAAAAGGTTTTCTGTATGAGTTGCAGTGTCTAAGCTACGACAAAGCTGGGAACTATTTGAAAAGATTGTCTTTCCCCCAACAAATTCTCCAGGTAATATGTTTAATGATTTCATAATGGCAAATTTATTCAATCTTAATATATATTGCAACATTTACTCTACATTCTATTTTTTTTACTAAAAGAAATCTGTAAAACTAGTCGTTTCAATGTCGTAAATTTGGATTTACTTAATTTTCATTAATAACAAAAACATCATATTTATTTTTAATAACTTTTAAATTTTTTAAATTGGTGGTAATATTGCGGTTAATTACTAAAATGTAATATTATGGGTAACTTGTATTGCATCCTGCCTCACTAATTATTTGAAATTGTTTAAGATGTCAATGTTGTGTGGCTAATTACTAAACTGTAGTCTGGTTTTGAAGTTATCATTGATTTTTATGAAATTTTATTTTGGTATTATACAGCCTATAAAATTGATGCCAAAATGAAGGAATTAGGAGAGGACATGGTTAAACATTGCGCAGGGCTTCCATTAGCCATCATTGTATTGGGAGGAATTTTGGCTTCAAAGTATCCTTCATTAACTGAATGGTTGAAGGTATCTGCAAACGTGAAATCATACTTGAACAACGATAAAGGTGAAGTGCTAAGATTTGTGTTAGCATTAAGCTATGATGATTTGCCTCCCTATTTAAGACCATGTTTCCTTTATTTAAGCCATATTCCAGAGGATTATGAGATGCCTGTGGATAGATTGATTCAGTTATGGGTTGCCGAAGGTATTGTTTCGTCAAAGCAAGAAGAGGGAGATGAAGGGCAAATAGCGGAAGATGTGGCTGAAGGTTATTTAATGGAGCTTGCAGAAAGATGTATGATTCAAGTACGAGAAAGAGACATTGCAACCTTAAAGATGACAAGTTTTCAGATGCATGATCTAATTAGAGATGTTTGCTTGTCAAAGGCTAAACAAGAAAAATTCCTCTATATTGTTGATAAGTCAAATGCGTGCCAGTTATCCACTATTGGGAGTGTTCGCAGAGTTTCTGCACACAATTTTTTTCCGATACAACGCATTAAAAGTCCACGTCTTCGATCACTTTTGTTCTTCGATCAGTTTTTCCCGTTCGAGGAACTGGAAAAGGATTTTCCATTAATGCTAAGGTACATTGAAATTCACGAAGATGAACTTTTCAATCCACTTCTTTGGTTAGTGTCGCTTTTAGGAGCTACTGTGTTAGTTACTAAATTGAGGGGAATTTGGGAATATATGTTCAATAAATTTAATTTTCTTAGAGTCTTAGATTACGAAGAGGAGGAGCTGCAGGATGCTAGTTACCCAATGACATTGGTAAACTCATCCATTTAAGATTCTTGAGACTAAGGGGTTTGAGATTCTTGAGTTCAAAGTTGCCATCATCTCTAGGCAACTTAAGGTGCTTGCAAACCTTGGATTTAAGAATCGAAAACGGAGTGTGTTTCGAATCTATTCATGTACCTAACGTGTTATGGAGGATGCAGCAACTAAGACATCTATATCTCCCCGAGGAATGTAGCCGTAAAACAAAGTTGAAGTTGGGTACATTGAGAAACCTCCAAACACTTGTCAACTTCAACACCAAGAATTGTTATGTTAAGGATCTTATGAACATGACAAATCTTAGAGAGTTGGAGATTCGAGGGCCCTTCCATATTGAAGATTTTAACACGGAGGAGTTGGACAAGAATCCGCCTATCATCCAAAGCAAATATCTTCATTCCCTGTCTATTATCCATGATGAAGAAGAAGGAATAGATCCAAGACATTTGGCGCACCTCCTTTTGAGTTGCGAAAACATTTCTAAGTTGAGCTTAGATGTGGAGATAAGAAGGTTACCAGACTACCGCTACTTATCTTCAAATCTCACTTACATAAAGTTGAGAAGGTGCAAGCTTGAGAGAGATCCAATGCCAACACTTGAGAAACTGCCCTACTTAAGGATGCTTGAATTAGATGACTATGCTTTCTTAGGAAAGGAAATGTTTTGCTCTGCACAAGGTTTTCCCAAACTTGAGTCTCTAAGCCTTGTGTATCTTTACAATTTGGAGGAGTGGAAGGTGACTGACGGAGCCATGCCTTCTCTTCGGCGATTGGAGATACAAAACTGCAGACAACTAAAAATGCTTCCAGATGGACTGAGGTTCATTACAACCCTCCAAGAACTAAAGATTGAATCAATGCCAAAGACATGCAAAGATAAAGTGGAGGAAGGGGGAGAAGATTTCTGCAAAGTCCGACATGTTCCTTCTATCATATTGCAACATTGCGAGTGATAGTAATCATGATTAATGGCAGGTAATTCAGAATCTTTGTTTTAGGAAATACTTAACCCTTTGTTTTTATATAAAAATCCATAATTAATGGCATTGATCACCAGACTTAAATCTGATACCAAATGCATCTCCGTCTCTATCAACATCTACAATCAAGGCTTCTCGATGGCATATGATGTAAGCCTCGTGGATTATAGCTGGCTCCAAAATGCATGCATCTGATGTTACTAGTCGGAGTATTTCAATCATAAGAGAAATTTGGTGCCCCTGGTTTTCTATCACATCCATTTGAATTAAACGCAAAAAAACTAGGCATATTATAAATCCTGCTATCAGGTTCATAAAAAATTTAAAAAATAATAATAAAGTATACATGAATTATCATGTAGACTATCATAACTAAAATTTTAACATTTTAATCGATATTTTTATTAAAAATAAAAAATTTATAACGTGACCCGAACATCTCATTAGATATTCGTGTATTTTGATATTCTAAAATTTTTAGTCAAATTTCAAAATTCTTAACCAATATCGAAAATCTCTAACAACATACTACCGTACCAAAATACCAAAATATCTAATGAAATTTTTTAGAAATTTTGGTTTGTGGAAACCTTTTCCTAAGGGTTTATTTTCTCGTACACCAAAAATGCTGAACCTTATAAAAAAATTGGCTTAATTACAAAATTGGTCTCAAATTATATTGTTTTTCATAATTAAGTATTTAAAGTCCTTTTTTAATTAAAAATGGTACTAAAATTATTAGTTTCATCTCATTTTATTTCAAAAGTGTACGATGTTTGGTAAGAACATGTTACGTGTCATAATTATTAGTTAGTATCGTGTTTTAGACAGAATAAGACGAAGTTAATAGTTTAAATACCTTTTTATAACAAAAACTTTAAATACTTAATTGAAAAAGTGATATAATTTGAGGGTACATTTGTCTTTTTCTTTTTTCCTTTTCATCTTCTCTATAGAAGTTTATATTCATTTATTGTCAATTAATTTCAGAACAAATGAGTAAAGTATGGAAGCCTAACTTAGGACTACAATGTCATTTCCAATATTTAAATATGTAATTTTTTTTTATTTTTTGAGAATATAATGTATCTTAACACTACATTCAAGTTAAATATTAAAATTAATAAAACCTAAAAAGGATAAATCCAACTGATCCAACTATAAAGGTTGAATAGATAGATAAGTTTAAATAAAATTTTGGTATTTTGATTAGAAATTTAGATATTTTGACACCAAATTTCTAATGCGATACCGATATTTTCAACATAATACCAATATTTTTAACGGATGCCAAAATTTCTAACATGATACTAAAATTTTTAAGCAAAAACCAAAATTTCTAAAAACATCTCGTTAGATATTTTGTCAAATTTTCCAAAAAGTATCAAAACTTTTAACAACATCTCATTAAATATTTTTCGTATTTGTTTAAAACCTTTGGTATTTGGTTGGAAATATTAGTATCGGTTAGAAATTCTAATGTCGTCTTAAAAATATTGAATTAGTATTGTCTTAGAAAAATTGGTAACACATTAAAAATTTTGATATAGACTATTGGGTCACATGAACCAAAAAAAAAAAACTTAAAAGATACATTTGAGGGAAACACCAACCAACAAAAACGGTATATTTAAATAATATATTATATTTTGTTTATTATATATTATTATAATAATTGCTACATCAAGTTATAGATTAATATTTTTTCTGGAAGTGAGAACAATTAAGAAGCAATTAAAAAGATTAATAAAACCTAAAAAGGATAAATCCAACTGATCCAACCATAAAGGTTGAATAGATAGAGATAAGTTTAAATAAAACCACTTGGGCTGCTACTTTTCCTTCTTTTCACATTTCACAATAAAGTTTCCTTTTTTCTTTGCACGCTTGCCAGAACTGAAAGTCTATTTGTTTTCCTACAAACATTACATTTTGAGCAATACAAACACTGAGAAATCAGTGATCAAAATATAGAGAAAATCTATGGAATTGTCAGCTATATCCTCTGTTCTCGAAACAATTGGCATGCTAACTCAGCAAGTAACATCCTTGTTGGGTGTCGATGACAGAGTTGAGAGTTTAGAAAGGGAGCTGAGATGGATGCAAAGCTTCTTCAAAGTGGCTGATTCAAGTAAAGCTGATAATGAGATGATGCGTAACAGTGTTGCTGAGATCAGAGACTTGGCCTATGATGCTGAAGATGTGATCGAGACTTGTTGTAAAAATGACAGACAAACTTAACAAGGCAGTGCCTTGATAACTAAGTTATGAAGCTTGGAGAAGAAACAATGGCGTTTGTAGGTGAAAACAGAGAAAATGAGAGCAAGAATGTATTGGAACAAATTGATCTGATCTTTTCATTGATGGTTCCAAGTATACAAAAGAAAGAAATCATAGCAACCATAGGGTATGGTGCATATCTGCATTACATCAGCAGATTTTGAACAGTAGGAAGTATGGAAGAATACATTAAAATATAATCCTATACTAGCTGTCATAATTCACTAAAAGTAGCACTTAATGTTTGACCAATTACATCATCAAATTAAAATGAAATTAACAGCATCAAAAATACAAAATGAACTTGAATCTTCATGTAGCTTGTTTGCTGCAATGGCTCTCTTTGTGCTGCATGTGAGCCACTGTTCAACACTCCTCCTTAGCTTGCATGCAGCAAACACCAATTCTTGCCCTCAAATCCTCAAATTTTGCTGCATTAAGAGGTTTAGTCAAAATATCAGCTAATTGATCCTCAGAACTGCAATGAATCAGTTTGACTTCATGGGATTGTTGTGCTTCTCTAACAAAATGAAACTTAATATTAAAATGCTTGGTTCTGCCATGAAATACTGGATTCTTTGCAATTGCAACAGCAGATTGATTGTCACACTTAATCTCTGTTGCTCTTTCTTGATGCAAGTTGAGGTCTTTCATAAGCTTTCTTAGCCAAATGGCTTGACTGACAGCTGCTACAGCTGCAACATACTCTGCTTCAGCTGTGGATTGTGCTACAATTGTTTGCTTCTTTGAACTCCAACTGAAAACAGCTGATCCTAGTGTAAACAGATACCCTGAAGTACTCTTCATGTCATCTTCTGATCCTGCCCAATCACTATCAGTGTATCCATACATCTTCATATCTTCAGTCATAACAAATTTGGTTCCATAATTCAGAGTTCCTTTGATGTACCTCAGAACTCTTTTAGCTGCTTGCAAATGTGATGAATTGCAGCAATGCATGAATCTGGATAAGAGATTAACAGCAAAAACTATATCTGGTCTGGTAGCTGTTAAGTAAAGCAAACAACCAACCAAACTTCTATAATCTGCCTCATTAACCTTTTCAAAGGTTCCTTGACTTGAAAGTTTATTACCAACAGCAGCTGGAGTGATGGCTGACTTGCAATTCTCCATGCAGAACTTGTTTAATATCTTCAAAGCAAAGGCCTTCTGACTTATAAAAATACCCTCCTGTGTCTGAGATACTTCCATGCCCAAAAAATAAGACATTTGTCCCAAGTCAGACATTTCAAACATTTCCTGCATTTTCTTCTTGAAATCTGTTAACATATCATCATTTCTTCCTATTACAAGGAGGTCATCAACATATAAAGAGACTATCAAAAGTGTTTCATCACCACCTTTCTTCAAGTACAAAGTTGGTTCATTGATGCTCCTCTCAAAATCAAGACTTGATAGATAGCTGTCAATTCTGTCATACCAGGCCCTTGGTGCCTGTTTCAAACCATACAAAGCCTTCTTCAGCTTGTAAACTTTTGCTTCTTGGCCAAGTACTTTGAAACCATCAGGTTGTTCTACATAAATTTCCTCATTGAGAAAACCATTGAGAAAAGCAGATTTCACATCAAGTTGATGTATCTTCCACTACTTTTGAGCTGTTAGAGCAATTAAGAACCTAATTGTGTCAAGTCTTGCCACAGGTGCAAACGTCTCAAAATAGTCAATCCCATACTTCTGACTAAATCCCTTCACTACCAGCCTTGCCTTAAGCTTGTTCAAGGAGCCATCAGCATTGTGTTTGGCCCTAAAGACCCATTTCACACCAATGATCTTTCTGTCAGCTGGTCTTTCCACTAGTTCCCATGTCTGGTTTTTGTTTATCATGTTAATTTCTTCCTGCATAGCATCCTTCCAGCCCTGTTGTTCATAAGCTTCATTGAAATTCATTGGCTCAGCATTTGCTAGATCTGCCCTTTCATAAACTTTAGTGAGCAATCTTGTTCCTCTGACAGGCACATCATCTAAGTCCATGTTCTGTTCAATTTGAGTTTCAGCCTCTTGGTTTGCTAACACTTTATCAACAACTTGTTTAGGTTCCAACTTGTTCCAGTTCCAAGCTGATGCTTCATCAAATACAACATCTCTACTCACAAAAATCTTGAGTGTTGAAGGATCTAATATTCTGTACCCTTTCTTATCAGAACTGTATCCCACAAATATTGCTGGTTGTGCCCTTCTATTAAGCTTATCCCTCTTTACTGCAAGAACAGATGCATAGCAAATACAACCAAAGATCCTCAAATGTGCAACCGAGGGCTTAAAACCAAACCATTCCTCAAAAGGAGTTTTGTTCCTTAAGGCCCTTGTAGGAAGTCTATTTTGAAGATAAGCAGCAGTGTTAACTGCTTCTGCCCACAGACTCTTTGGCAAATTTCTTTCAAACATCAGACACCTAGCCATATCTAATAAGGTCCTGTTCTTTCTCTCACTAACACCATTTTGTTGTGGTGTATAGACATTTGTAAACTGATGTACAATTCCAGATTCATTACAGAATCTTTGAAACACTTGTGATGTGTACTCAGTCCCATTATCTGACCTTAGTGTCTTCAGCTTGCATTCTGATTGATTCTCAACAGTTGCTTTGAACTTCCAAAATACTGAACCAACCTCTGACTTCTGTTTAAGGAAATAAATCCAGCAATATCTAGAAAAATCATCAATGAACAAGATGAAATACCTGCTTCCATTCAAAGAGTCAGTCTTCATTGGACCACAAATATCAGTGTGGACAAGCTGCAACTTCTTAGTGGCTCTCCAGGCTTTTTTAGTAGGAAATGGTAATCTTGCCTGCTTTCCCATCTGACAAACTTCACAAACTTGACTTTGCTCAACTACTTTAGTGAGATTCTCAACTAAATCTTCCTTAGACAATTGAGCTAATAACTTGTAATTTACATGTCCCATTCTTTTATGCCACAACATTGATTCATCTAAAATAGAGGCATAAGCAATAGTAGAATCCTGTTTCCAGTCAATTATGAAGCTTCTATCAGTCATTGTGACTGACATTAGCTTGGATCCACTTGGATCACAAATGGAACATTTTTTGTCTTTGAACATAACAGAATAGCCCTTCTCAATTAACTGAGCTATGCTTAACAAGTTTCTATCTATTTCAGGTACCAATAGCACATTTGAAAGAAGCTTAGTACTTGTAGGTGTGTTGATGAGAACATCACCTTTTCCTTCAACCTTGATGTATTGACCATTCCCAATCCTCACTCTAGAACTGAAGCTTGTATCAATCTTCTTAAAAATCTCAGCATCAGGTGTCATATGGTTTGTACAACCACTGTCCAACAGCCAACCTTTTGTAAATTTTCTTTTTATTGCTGAATTTGATGCTGCAAATGCTTGCTCCTCCTGAGCATCACTTTCTTCAACTACCTGAGCCTTAGCTTCTGGTTGCTGTGATTGTTGCTGCTTATGATGCACCTTATTTCTACTCACTTTTTCTGCATGTCCCATCTTTTTGCAATTTTTGCATTGAACATCTGGCCTATACCAGCAGTAGATTTCAGGATGAGTGGTCTTTTTATAATGAGCACATTGAGGATAACTTTTCTTTACTCCATCTCTTCTGAACTTATCTTTGTTGTTCATCCAAGGTTTCTTCCCTTTGGAGTTAGAAGAGCTTGTGGTGGACCTGCCTTTAGCTTGAAATGCCCCTTCATGATGCTCTACCTGTCTGCTTGCTCTTCTTTGTTCTTGAGCATAAAAAGCATTGACTAACTCAGTTAGTGTAATATTTGACAGGCCTCTTGAGTCTTCCAGAGAGGAGATCTTTGCTTCATACCTTTCTGGTAAAGTTGCTAACACCTTTTCTACTATTCTGCTCTCATTAAACTGCTCCCCAAGAAGCCTGATGCTGTTAACCACAGTCATGACTCTTCCTGAATATTCTTTGACTGTCTCTGACTCACTCATCTTCAAATTTTCAAAATCTCTCCTGAGATTGATAAGCTGCTGCTGTCTTGTTTTCTCTGTACCCTGAAATTCCTCCTTCAACTTGTCCCAGACCTGCTTTGGAGTTTCACAAGCCATAATCCTGGTGAAGATTCCATCTGTCACACAGTTTTGAAGACATGACATAGCCTTGTACTTCTTGGCTCTATCATTAGAGTGTTGCCTGATCTGAGCTACTATTGGGTTGGCTCTCAAGGGAGGTGGTTCAACATCAGCATTGACAACTTCCCACAAGTCAAATGCCTGCAGGTAAGTCTTCATTTTTACTACCCAAATGTGGTAGTTCTCACCATTAAATTGTGGTGGTGCTGTTGGAGAGAAGCTGGAAGAAGACATGAGTGTTTTCGAGACAAACAAGTATAAGGCCCCTTTAAGAAGTAGGCTCTGATGCCAATTGTTGTAAAAATGACAGACAAACTTAACAAGGCAGTGCCTTGATAACTAAGTTATGAAGCTTGGAGAAGAAACAATGGCGTTTGTAGGTGAAAACAGAGAAAATGAGAGCAAGAATGTATTGGAACAAATTGATCTGATCTTTTCATTGATGGTTCCAAGTATACAAAAGAAAGAAATCATAGCAACCATAGGGTATGGTGCATATCTGCATTACATCAGCAGATTTTGAACAGTAGGAAGTATGGAAGAATACATTAAAATATAATCCTATACTAGCTGTCATAATTCACTAAAAGTAGCATTTAATGTTTGACTAATTACATCATCAAATTAAAATGAAATTAACAGCATCAAAAATACAAAATGAACTTGAATCTTCATGTAGCTTGTTTGCTGCAATGACTCTCTTTGTGCTGCATGTGAGCCACTGTTCAACAAGACTTTTGCCCTCAAAGTTGCATCCAAAAGGAAAGCTGGTTTTTCGAATTGTATCTAAAGATCGGTTTGTTTCCTTAGAGAGGGATGCTTGCTCTGCCAACCAAGTCTAAGATAGAAAAAATCAGAGTCAGAATCAGTGAATTGACTCGACAATTGAAGACATATGATGTAACAAAGTTGGGGGTTGATGGAGAAGGACCAAGTTCTTCAACTCGAAGGCGAGAGTCAAGGCGGCCTTATCCTCATATTGTCGATGATAATATTGTTGGATTGGATGGTGATATCAAGACAGTACTGCCACTTTTTGTTGATGAAGAATGTGAATGCAGGGTTGTTTCTATATGTGGAATGGGTGGTCTTGGTAAGACCACCCTTGCTAAGAAAATATATCAACATGACCAGGTTGTCAGTCATTTTAAGTATGGCTTGGGTATATGTTTCTCAACAATTCCAAACAAAAAAAATTTGGGAAGACATCTTATCCAAGCTTTCCTCCACCAATGAAAGAGGTAGTAATCAAAGTGACGACCAATTAGCAGATAAATTGTTTAAGTTCCTGGAGGATAAAAAATGTCTGGTGATACTTGATGATGTTTGGAACATTGAAGATTGGAATAGTCTAAAACCTGCTTTTCCAATTCAAAGGAATAGCAATAGCAACATATTGCTCACATCTCGATTGATAGAAATAGTTTCCCATGCTGACCCAAGATGTTATCGGTGGGAGCTACAGTATCTAAACAATAAACAAAGTTGGGAATTGTTTCAAAAGATTGCATTTTTTCAATCAAATTTTGCAGGTAATATGATTATCGAATTACTAAACGCAAAATTATTTAATTTTAATATCTATACATATAGGTAGTCATACCTATTCACAAATCAAGCTACCTATTCAAACTTAGAAATTTGAGAGACTGATAAAAAATTTTATATGTAGATCATAATTTTCTTTTTTTTTTTCCTTTTCTCTACAGGCTATGGAGTTTATGCAAAATTAAGAGAGTTAGGGAAAGATATGGTTAAACATTGTTCAGGCCTTCCATTAGCCATCGTTGTCTTGGGAGGAATTTTGGCTACAAAGAATAATTCATTAAATGAATGGCAAAAGGTATACACAAATGTGAAAGCATACTTGAAGAGGACCACAAGTGTTGTGAAGGATGTGTTAGCATTAAGTTATGATGATTTGCCTCTCTATCTAAGTCCATGTTTCCTTCATTTAAGCCATTTTCCTGAAGACTATGAGATACGTAAGGGTAGATTGATTCAACTATTAATTGCTGAAGGTATTGTTTCACCAAATCAAGAAGAAGATTGTGGGGAAATAGCGGAGGATGTGGCAGAATATTATTTAATGGAACTGGCGGAAAGGTGTATGATTCAAGTATGTGAAAGAGATATCGCAACCTTAGAGGTCAAAACATTTCAAATGCATGATCTGATGAGAGATTTCTGCATGTCAAAAGCAAAAGAAGAGAAATTATTTTTCATTGTTGATCAGTCAAATGCATGTTCGTCATCCACAGTTCAAGGGTTTCGTAGAATTTCTATGCATGAATACCGTCGGATACAGTGCATTAAAAGTACAAATCTTCGTCATCCAAAAATTGAAGATTGCATCAATGCCAAAGGCATTGATAGCTAAAGTGGTGCAAGGACGAGAGCATGGTCCTTATATCACAGTTCGAGACTGACATGATCCTTGCCAGGTAATTTCTTAATCTGTCATAGGAAATGTTTATATATTCATAGACATTCTTGCTTTTGTTCTTACACACTGTTTTTCACTCTAATTTGTATGAAGAAACTGAGCTTGTTTTCTCATTGTTTCAGAAGAAGAACGGGTTTATTGCCTAACGGGAATGGATGTCACGGACAAGGTAATATATTCTACTGTTCAACTCCTTTATATTAATTAAACATGATTCATACTTCATAGCTGTTGACTTTTTTATATGGATTAGTTCTTCAAACGTGCTATATATATACGTGTATATATGTATATATCCAAGTTCGATTGGGATCTACCACACAATTTCAACTACTTCTGTTTTTATTAAGAAACAGTGTGGAAGTGTGCAATTTGGTGTGTTATTATATTGTAAAATTGGATATCTGGAATGATCTAATTGGCATGAAATTCGTTTGCTTTATTTCCTATTTATAGTGATAGTTAATGTTCATAAGGTTATTATTGTCAATTTTTTCTATTAATATATTAGATTATAGAAAGGTTTTATTTCACCAAATATTTTTAGTTTATGTGTCAATTTTTAAATTAGGCTTAAACTTCAAATTTTCTAATTTCATTAGTCATGGCAATTGATGATATGTGCAACTAGATTTATTCAAGGGTTGGGTTATCCATTCAAATTCGAAGGCTTGTTCAAAATATGAGAGGGTTTGAGTAAAAATATTAAGTTCGGAAAATGGGTTTGAACAAAAAAAATTAGACCCGTTTAAAATATGGGTCGGGCTTGAACTTGAACATTCAAGGCCCGAGCCTAGCCTGATCCGTTTTTAAGTTTATAATATTTTATATAATATTATTTTTATATATTATGTACTTCTAGCGCATCAAAAAAATAAATCTATATTAAATATATAATACCATTTTAATGTAAACATTAAAATAATGTTAAGATGATTATATAAAAATTTCAATAAATAAAAAATTATTAATATTAAAAACATTAAAATAAATATTTTTAAAAATATTTAAAATATAATATGGACAAACTTAAAAAAAAAAAAATTCAATTCAAATCGTGTGACCCGTCCCTACCCAAATATCTCGAGAAGGTTATGAAGTGCTGGATCCTTCGTGTATACCGCATGTAATCGATATCGCTGCCAAGCCCTTAACGTCGGCTGTTGCACTTTTCGGATCACTGTGAAGACATCTTTGGCAGAGACTAGGATCAGGTGTTTTGTTGCAAACATTGATTATCATTGCTCCATCAGATATTACATGAAATGGTTATAATGTGAAAGTTAAGGTAACGAGGGAAAGAGTGAAAAGACAAAGCCTGAAATCGCCGTTGATGAAGTTTCTAAAGGTCCAACTTCGCCTTCTTTGTGTTTTGATTTAGTGAATGGTAATTTTCTTGTTTGCAATAACATATTTATATTGCTAGGGTTTCCTTATATGAATGATTTTTTTTCTTTTTCCAGGCTAGATTAGAAATCGCCCAACTATTAACGCATATTATTTTTATTTTTATTATTACAGCCATGTTCAAATCTTGAGTCTTGCTGCTCTTTCCTCATGAATCACACTGCCTAAAAGTTATTCAAAATCCCCAATATAATCTGACAATCAGTACTAACAACATTCATCTCATCAATTATATATTTCGGCACAGCCACTGCTGGGCTCTTCTTAAACAGATCCGAACAAAAATATACTGATCGGAATAATGTCCCGAGTAATAGTTAACTTCGTAGGATCGGACCCTTGATCGCGAAGAACCCGTCCGGCACCGTCTATACCATCTCGTGCCCCTATAAATCTCGTCCAGCAGTTATCGAGAAGGTTATGAAGTGCAGTATCATTCGTGCTCGTGTACAGGTTATATGTATCGTTGTCTAGTTTATAGCCGTCGCATGCACCGCATGTGATCGAAATCATTGCCAAGCCCCTAACGTCACTGTTTTAATTTTCGGATCACTGTTAAGACATGTCTGGCAAAGACTAGGGTCGGGTGTTTTGTCGCAGACATTGATTATCATTGCTTCATCGGACTGTACATGAAATGGTTGTAATGTGAAGGTAATGAAGGAAACAGTGAAAAGACAAAGCCTGAAATTCACCATTGTTGAAGTTTCGGAAGCTACAACTTTGCCTTTTTCTTTGTGTTCTGACTGAGTGAATAGTGATTTTCTTGTTTGCAGCAACTTATTTATACTGCTAGGGTTTATTGATTTATATTTTATGCCCTGAAAGTGTAGAATTTTACATATTTTCAGTGAATTAAACGCTTGATTTTATTTTTACAAATTTTAGATAATGCACAATATATCAAGTAGAGTTAAAGTTGAGAAGGTGCAAGCTTGAGGAAGATCCAATGCCAACACTAGAGAAACTGCCTTACTTAAGGACGCTTGACTTACATAGAGAGGCTTTCATAGGAAAGAAAATGTTTTGCTCTGCACAAGGTTTTCCCAAACTCGAGTCTCTAAGCCTTGTATCTCTTTACAATTTGGAGGAGTGGAAGGTGGATGGAGGAGCCATGCCTTCTCTTCAACGATTGGAGATACAAAACTGCGCATTGCTAAAAGGGTTTCCAGATGGACTGAGATTCATTGCAACCCTCCAAGAATTGAAGATTGAATCAATGCCAAAGACATTCAAAGAAAAAGTGGAGGAAGGAGGAGAAGATTTCTGCAAAGTCCGACGTGTTCCTTCTATCATATTTCTCTACTGCGGGTGGTAGTAATTATGACTAATGCCAGGTAATTCGTGATATTTGTTTATATATAAAGATCCATAACTATTTTGAGAATATTTCTGAAGCAGATAATCCTAGTTTCGATTCTTATTCTATGTTTTTGGCAACGTCTTATATTCCCACAGGTATAGATGCAATTTGGAAGTCTGAAATTAATTGACATTGCCTTTTATTTCAAGATTCTCAACTATATGATAATGACATTTTTAACTTTTCCTCTTCAGGTATAAAAGCCATTGCCATTTCTATTCTGCTGCTCTTCATAGGACCAAATATATTTTAAAAAGTTGTAACAGTACTGCCTGAGATTTCTCTATCGTAAATTTGGAGAGTTGAAATTATTTTGTATTTTTTATATATGCTGACCTAAGATTTGTTTTTTTATAATAATTAAAAGAAATAATTTATATTAGAATTATCTTAATAGGTATAGTTTTTAGGTACTAATAAAATAATGTTATCTCATTAAATTTTAAAAATAACAAAATATTATTATATAAACTCATATATATCTAATATATTCTCCAACTTAATTTAACTTTAATTAAATTACTTAAATTAATTAATTTTTAAATTATAAAAAAACATTTTTTTATAAATTTTATTCAATTTGTTTTTTCATAAATTAATATTTTTTTTATTTTTGTGCCACTAATTTTAAAAAAATAGTAATTTTTGTACGTTTTTTTCATTTTATTGACACATAAAATTACAGTCAGAATCAAATATTTGACTCGACAATTAAAGGACCAAGTTATTTAAGCAGGAGGCAAGGCGGCCTTATCCTCATGTTATGGATGATAACATTGTTGGATTGGATGATGACATCAAGAAATTAGTCACAGTTCTCGAGGAGCAAAGTGAATGTAAGGTTTACTCCATATGCGGAATGGGTGGTCTGGGCAAGACCACTCTTGCCAAGAAAATAAATCATCACAGTCAAGTTGTTGGTCATTTTGAGCACTTGGTTTGGGTATATGTTTCTCAAGACTATCAAAAACGAAAAGTTTGGAAGACATTCTATCTGATCTTCCCATCTTAAGTGAAGAAGACAAGAAGATGAAGGTTGAAAAATTAGCAGAAAAGTTATCTAGTTTCTTTAAGGAAAACAAAGGTTTGGTGATACTTGATGATGTTTGGAACACGGAGGCTTGGGATAGCTTAAAACCAGCATTTTCAGCAAGAGAGACGAGAAGCAAGTTCTTACTCACCTCTACGGAGAAGGAGATAATTTCACATGCTGACAAAAATGGTTTACCATATGAGTTGCGGTGCTTAAACTACGAACAGAGTTGGGAACTATTCCAAAATATTGCCATTCCCCATCTAATTTTCCAGATAATATGTTTATTGATTTCATAAACTCCAAATTATTCTATCTTAATATATTTGCAACATTTACTCTACATTCTATTTTTTGGGGTTAAAAAATTTCTATAAAACTAATTGTTTCAATGTAATAAATCAATTATAGGGAATTAGTAAATTAACTTCCATTAATATCAAAATCTTGATTCATTAAAGAAATACATATTACAAGGAGCAATCATAATACGTTTATAGTAAAAAATTAACTTAGGTTAAATGATTATAATTTAATCTAAAATTTTTAATTAAAAAATTGTGATAATTCTAAAATAAAATTATTATTTAAATAAAACTTTTAAGTATAAAATATCTCTATAGTTTGTATTTATAATCTGGTTTCTATCCATAATTTATATAAAGTACGATTTATAATTGCTCCTCATAATATTTTTGGTTGCTCTACTTTCTAAAATCTTCTATTAAAATAAGGGAATAATTTACTTTAGGATGTTCCTGATAAAGAATTGTATGAAATTGTGATTCCACATCATCACTATCGCTTTCTAATAGAGGAATGATTTTTTCTTTTGATTCTCAGCTTTTTTCTCGTGAAAAAATTCAAATCCAACTAAAAAGCTCAAAATCAAAAAATCTGATTTGTCATTCTGTTATTGAAAAAGGATAGGGATGATATGAAATCACAGTTTCATACAATCTTTTCTTTCTAAAAACTAAGGTTTTTAAACACCAATAAATTTACCACATCATCAAATTTTAAAAACATGAAATTATTATTATACAATCATCCATAGGGAAATTATTTTATGGACTCTTCTCACCACATTATTCATGGTCTCTTTCCAATTATTTAATAACAATCAATTTTTGCTAGATCATTGACACATGCTTTTTGTAATTTTTTATCCCAACCTCTAAACTTTGAATCTCGAACTTTGAATCCTAATTCTAGAATCTCAAACCTTAAACTTAAACCTCGAATCCATAACCCAAACCTTCAAACCTTGAATCTCAAACTCGTAACCCATAATCACGAACCCTTGAACCCTAAACATGAATGAACCTTGAACCGTAAACCCAAATCTTGAATCTTAAATCTTAAACCCAAACCTTAAACCTCGAGATCCGAGGTTCAGGGTAAAATGATTACCAAAATTATGTGTTAATGACATGGAAAAAATTACACAAAATTTTAAAAAAAATTGGTTGCACAAAAATAAAATAAAAATATTAACTTATGAAAAACAAAATAATTAAAATTTGTAAAAGAAGAAAACATGTTTGTTTATAATAATATTTTGTTATTTTTAAAATTTAATAACGTGATACTAATTTATTACTATCTAAATGTTATACTTTTTAGGATCATTCTAATATACTTTATTCCCTTAAAATAAATCCCCAGTAGAATAAAACTTTCAAATTTCTCATTTTGCTAAAATCATTATGCGCATGTGGTGTTGTGTTAAGAATTTACATTTGATATACTAAGTGAATCACATGCAAGAAATCACTTGTTAAAAAACATTTTATTTGTTTTTAATAACTTTGAAATTTGTTACATTGGTGGTAATATTGTGGTTAATTACTAAAACGTAATATTGTGGGTAACTTGCATTGCATCCTGCTTCTCTAATTATTTTAAGATGTCAATGTTGTGGTTAGTTACTAAACTACAGTTTTGAAATTATCACTGATTTTTTGGAACTTTGATTTGGTATTTTACAGGCTATAAAATTGATGACAAAATGACGAAATTGTGAGAGGAGATAGTTAAATACTGTGCAGGGCTTCCATTAGCCATCATTACATTCGGAGGAATTTTGGCTACAAAGTATCCTTCATTAACTGAATGGCTGAAGGTATCTGCAAATGTGAAATCATACTTGAAGAATGGTGGAAGTGAAGTAGTAAGAGATGTGTTGGCATTAAGTTATGATGATTTGCCTCCCTATTTAAGATCATGTTTTCTTTATTTAAGCCACTCTCCGGAGGATTATGAGATACTTGCAGATAGATTGATTCAGTTATGGGTTACCGAAGATATTATTTCATCAAAACAAGAACAAGGAGATGAAGGGCAAATAGCGGAAGATGTGGCTGAAGGTTATTTAATGGAGCTTGTACAAAGATGTATGATTCAGGTACGAGAAAGAGACATTGCAACTTTAAAGATGACAAGTTTTCAGCTGCATGATCTAGTGAGAGATGTTTGCTTGTCAAAGGCAAAACAAGAAAAATTCCTCTATATTGCTAATCAGTCAAATGCATGCAAATCCACAATTGGGAGGATTCGCAGAGTTTTTGTACACAAATATTTTCCGATACAATGCATTAAAAGTTCACGTCTTATATCACTTTTCTTCTTCGATGAGTTTTTACCGGAAAAGCTTGTGCCATTGACAATGGAAAGTTACTATGATAACCACAGCGATAAATTTTTCAATCCACTGGTTTTGTTTGTGATACTTTTAGTTTCTAGCAGTATGGCTACTAAATGTAGGGGAATTTGGACATATATGTTCAATAATTCTAATTTTCTTAGAGCCTTAGATTACGAAAGAGGAGAATATGCAGGACGCAAGTTACCCAATGACATTGGTAAACTCATCCATTTAAGACTCTTGAGATTAAGGGGTCTTGACTTCTGGAGTTCAAAGTTGCCATCATCTCTAGGCAACTTAAGGTGCTTGCTAACCTTGGATATATGAACCGTAATCAGAATTGTGTCCAAACATGTTCATGTACCTAACGTGATATGGAGGATGCGGAAACTAAGACATCTATATCTCCCCGAGCAATGCAGTCATAAAACAAAGTTGTTCTTGGGTAGTTTGAGAAACCTCCAAACACTTGTGAACTTCAACACCAAGAATTGTTATGTAAAGGATCTTATCAACATGACAAATCTAAGAAAGTGTAAGATTCGAGGGCCCTTTAATATTGAAGACTTTAATGAGACAGAGTTGCGCAAAAATCCACCCATCATTCAAAGTAAATATCTTCATTCCTTGTCTATCATCAATTATGAAGAAAGAATAGATCCAAGGCATTTGACTCACCTCCTTTCAAGCTGCGATAGCATTTCTAAGTTGAGATTAGATGCGGAGATCAGTAAATTACCACAGTACCACTACTAGTCTTCAAATCTCGCTTACATGAAGTTGAAAATGTGCAAGCTTGAGGAAGATCCAATGCCAACACTAGAAAAATTACCTAACTTAAGGATTCTTGAAATCCATGACAGAGCTTTCAAAGGAAAGGAAATGTTTTGCTCTGCACAAGGTTTTCCCACACTTGAGTCTCTAAGCCTTGTGTATCTTGACAATTTGGAGTGGAAGGTGGATGAAAGAGCCATGCCTTCTCTTCGGCGATTGGAGATACAAAGTTGCAGACAGCTAAAAAACCTTCCAAATGGACTGAGGTTCATTGCAACCCTCCAAGAACTGAAGATTGTATCAATGCGAAAGACATTCAAAGACAAAGTGGAGGAAGGGGGAGAAGATTTCTGCAAAGTCCAACATGTTCCTTCTATCATATTCCACCACTGCAACTGGTAGTGATTATGATTAATGCCAGTTAATTCAGAATCTTTGTTTTAGGAAATACTTAACCGTTTTGTTTGTATATAAAAATCCCCAACTATTTCGCATGTTTAGATTATTTCTCAAGCAGATAATAATTTAGACAAGACTTCTGTTCTTATCCTCTGTTTTTGGCAATGTCTCACAATCTCACAGGATTTGTCGTTTGATTTAGAAGTGCTAGAAAATGTTTTCAATAGGGTGTTAAGCACGTTGGTAATGGTCAGCAGATGCAATTTGAAATACTGAAATTAACCGACATTGTCTTTTATTTTGCATAAAGATTCTTCATATGATATTGACATTTTTTTTTTAATTTTTCCTCTCCAGGTATAGAAGCCATTGCCATTTTTTTTTATTCTGTTGCTGCTTTTCATGGGACCAAATATATTTAGAAAAGTTGAAACAGTATTGTGTGGAATTGTCTTGTATTTTCTATGTATGCTGTGGATTCTATTGTTGTTGTATACAAAATATTGACCAAGACCATTGTCAACAAGTTGAAAAAGATCCTGTCATATTTGGTTGAACAAAACAAATTTAGCTTCATACTAAAATATTTGAAGATAGGCTGTGGTGGGACTTCATTGTAGACTGAGGCTCCCTAAAAGCCTCATTCGGATAATTATGAACTGTATTACTACACTTGGAGTGGGGTGCATTCAAATGAGTTCAAATCATTCCAGGTGTTTGAAAAGATGACCCCTTTCACCTTTTCTTTTCTTTTTGTCATTGCCAAGACATCTCATTGATGAAGTGCTTAAAGGTGACAAATGAAAGCCCATTAAACTGTCTGGAGATGTGCCACAAATTTCACATGTGTTTGTCACCGATGACCTTCTTCTCTTCTATAAAGCGGGCATGAAACAAGGTGAAGTCCGAAGAATCCTACAAATTTCACATTTGATGAAGTGCTTAAAGGTGACAAATGAAAGCCCATCAAACTGTCTAGAGATTGGCCACAAATTTCACATTTGTTTGTCACCGATAACTTTCTTCTCTTCTATAAAGTGGCCATGAAACAAGGTGAAGTCCAAAGAATTCTACAAGAACATAGCACATATTCTTCCCATAAAATTACTGATGCAAATATATTCTCGTCAAATATGAATGAAAATATATGCAATTTACTTAAATTTCACTTCTCATTACAACTTTTAAAATTATAACTTCATTCTCTACCCAAGTTCAAAGGTTTATCTTTTATCTTGAATGCTGCAATCGAAACCAATTATAACTTCAGAAACGTTAAGCAAACAAGCATGCATTAACAAATGGAAGACCAAAAAGTTTTAATCTTTGAAATTTTAATGATTTTAACATCTATATTTTACATATATTTAGACATGAATATAAAATAAAATTTAAAATATATAATTTTTTTGTAATAAAAATGAGTATATTATTCGTATCTTTTCATGAGAAAAGAATAACTCAATTATGGTGATCAAATATTATGGGCTCCCCTTTTATTCTTTGCTCAAACTTTTAGCAAGGGATGATTAAAGAAAAAGGATTTGATTACATCTATTTATTCTTTATTCTTTTGCTTTTTATTTTTTTATTCAGAATCAGTCGCCTAAGCATTGGATTGAGAATCCAATTTTAATTGCAAAGTACTTTGTTACATCATCAGAATCACTTCAACCTATTGCACAAGCAAGAATTTATAGTTCAATCATTGCACAATGTTGTCTTTTGGCAATATATATTGCTTTTTGGTGCTTTACTTAAACATGCTGCAAGGATTTGATAAAGATAAAATAAAAGATTGGTTTTGATAAATTTAGTTGTTCTTGTTTTACCTTCCATTAATTAGGACTACCTGCCAAAGCAATTGGATAAGAATCTAATTTCCCTTGTGCACTACTCTTATCCTTCCATGGGAATCACTTAAACCTGTGTCCACAAGCAAGAATTGTGTACTTTAATTTAACTTTGAACCAGATTATCAATTGTACCAGAAACCAAAAATTCCAAGATATCAACTGTCTTTGGTCACGATTTTTTTTTTTTTTTTTTGCTCTCTCATGGATTTCTCTGCCGTTTCTTCTGCTCTCAAAACAATTGGCGAGTTAACACAAGAGGTCAAATCCTTGTTGGGCGTCGATGAACAAGTTGAGGGCTTGGCAAGTGAGCTGAGATGGATGCAAAGCTTCCTGAAGGTGGCAGATGCAAGAAAAGTTGACAATGATGTGATACGTACCAGTGTTGTTGAGATCAGAGAGTTGGCCTACGATGCTGAAGATGTGATTGAGACGTTTGCCCTCAAAGTTGCTTCCAAAAGGAAAGGTGGATTTTCAAATTGCATCAAAAGATCCGCTTGTTTCCTCAAGGAGGGATGCCTGCTCCACCAGACCAAGTCAGAGATAGAGAAAATCACGGCAAGAATCATAGTATTGACTCGACAATTGCGGACGTTCGATGTATCAAAGTTAGGGGTTGATGGAGAAGGACAAAGTTCTTCAACTGTAAGGCGGGAGGCAAGGCGGTCTTATCCTCATGTTATGGATGATAACATTGTTGGATTGGATAAGGATATCGAGAAACTGGTCCAGGTTCTTGTCGATAAGCAAAGTGAATGCAGGGTTGTCTCCATATGGGGCATGGGTGGTTTGGGGAAGACCACTCTTGCCAAGAAAATATATCGTCAAAGCCAAGTTGTTGATCATTTCGAGCACTTGGCTTGGGCATTTGTTTCTGAAAACTGTCAAAAAAGAAAAGTTTGGGAAGACATTCTATCTGATCTCAACATCTTAAGCAAAGAAGACAAGAAGATGAAGGTTGAAAAGTTAGCGGAGAAGTTATCTAGTTTCTTGGAGGCAAACAAATGTTTGGTGATACTTGATGATATTTGGAACACCGAGTCCTGGGATAGCTTAAAACCAGCATTTTCAGCAAGAGAGACGAGAAGCAAGATATTGCTCAGCTCTCGGAACAAGGAGATAGTTTCACATGCTGACAAAAATGGTTTCCTATATGAGTTGCAGTGCCTAAACTACCAACAGAGCTGGGAACTATTCCAAAAGATTGCCTTTCCCCCACCAAATTCTCCAGGTAATATGTTTATTGATTTCATAATGGTGAAATTATTCTATCTAAATATATATTGCAACATTTACTCTACATCCATTTTCTTTTCTAAAAAAAATTCTATATTCTAAATTCGCATAATGACTTTTTGACTCTTCAATTTTACAAAAAAAAAAAGTAACTCTTAATTTATTTTTTTACTTTTTTAACCCTTAAACTTGTATTGATTATCAAACCACCCTCAAATGGATGGAAAAGTTAACGTTGTTAATTTTATTGACGTGACATCACATGGCATTGGTAGTCCACATACATCATTAATTAATTAATTCACATGCAATCCACATGTATGTCACTTCAACAAAGTTAACTTATGTTAATTTTTTTATCCATTTTGGGGATGATTTGATAAACAACTCTTATTTAAGGATTAAAAGAGGTGAAAAATTAAATGAATGGTTAAAATGACCCTTTTTAGTAAAGTTGGAGGGCCAAATAAATCATCGTGCCTTCTAAATTTGTTTCCGAGTTTATGTCTTGTCCCAAAAAGCTTTCTAAAGTTTCTTAATTTGATTTATTGTATGAATTTTGTATTAATTTTTTATTATAAATTTAATAACATTTGTGGTTTATTTTGGTGAACTTATACAAAATATTATCTAAATATCTAATACAAATTGAGCAATTAATTTATTTTGATTTTTTTCTAAATGTTACTTTTGGTGGCCAAGATTATACCAAATTTGAAATTATCGTAATTTCTCTTATAAACATTTCTAGCTCCTCCTTGCTTTTTGTATCATTTCATGTCATAAATATATAATTTATATAAAAGCACGAGTTTGGAGAAACTTGATGAAAATACTCATTATTTTTTATCATATTACTATGTTAACTTTAAAAATAATTATAATTTAATTTTAAATTATTAGTTAAAAAAAGTTGTGCTAAATTTAAAATAAAGTTACTACTTGAATAAAACTCTAACCACAAAATATTTCTATAATTTATATCTATAATTTAGAATGCCCTTTATTTTTATCATAGTACTAAATTCACATTTAAAAAAAAGTTGAAGTAAACTAGAAGTTAAGATAATTACACATTTAAAAATAATTATAATTTAAGTTTTAATTATTAGTTAAAAAAAGTTCTACTAATTTTAAAAGAGAGTTATTACTTGAATGTAACTTTAAGCATAAAACATAGAAAAAAATTGTGATAATTATATTTACAATTTAAATTACAATTATTAGTTAAAACATTCTAATGTAAAAAAGTAGTGTTAATTTTATTGATGAAAAATAGAGTTGTTACTTAATAAAAATTTAAGCATCTAAATAATCACTTAATTAGTTATTATTTTGAATAATGTGTCTTTGCATTAATTATATAAAGTAAATCTGTTAATTTCTGCAATTAAAATTTAATTATTTTAAAATTTTGATTAAATCACATGCAACACATATGATAATAAAAGTTAGTTTAAATCTCAAGTGGCATTGTATTAAGATTTGACATTTATAAACTATCTGTAAAGGTGAATCACATGCAAGAAATCAATATTGTTAAAAAATCTTTTATTTATTTTTAATAACTTTAAAATTGTTAAATTGGTGGTAATATTATGGTTAATTACTAAAATGTAATGTTGTGGGTAACTTGCATTGCATCCTGCTTCACTAATTACTTGAAATTGTTTAAGAATTAAGATGTCAATGTTGTGTGGTTAATTACTAAACTGTAATCTGATCTGGAAGTTATCATTGATTTTTATGAAATTTTGTTTTGGTATTATACAGTCTATAAAATTGATGCCAAAATGAAGGAATTAGGAGAGGACATGGTTAAACATTGCGCAGGGCTTCCATTAGCCATCATTATATTTGGAGGAATTTTGGCTTCAAAGTATCCTTCATTAACTGAATGGTTGAAAGTATCTGCAAACGTGAAATCATACTTGAACAATGATAAAGGTGAAGTGCTAAGATATGTGTTAGCATTAAGCTATGATGATTTGCCTCCCTATTTAAGACCATGTTTCCTTTATTTAAGCCAATTTCCAGAGGATTATGAGATACCTGCAGATAGATTGATTCAGTTATGGGTTGCCGAAGGTATTGTTTCATCAAAGCAAGAAGGAGAGGAAGGGCAAATAGCAGAAGATGTGGCTGAAGGTTATTTGCTGGAGCTTGCAGAAAGATGTATGATTCAAGTACGAGAAAGAGACATTGCAACCTTAAAGATGACAAGTTTTCACATGCACGATCTAATGAGAGATGTTTGCTTGTCAAAGGCTAAACAGGAAAAATTCCTCTATATTGCTAATCAGTCAAATGCATGCCAGTTATCCATAATTGGGAGGGTCCGCAGAGTTTCTGTACACAATTTTTTTTGGATACAGTGCATTAAAAGTCCACGTCTTCGATCACTTTTGTTCGTCGATGAGTTTTTATCGAACGAGGAATGCCGAAAGCTTTTGCCATTGACAATGCAAAACTACTTCGACAACCACGAAGATGAAGATTCAAATCCACTGCTTTGGTTTGTGGTTCTTTTAGGTATGAGCATGGTAGTTACTAAATGTAGGAGATTTGGGAATATATGTTCAATAATTTTAATTTTCTTAGAGTCTTAGATTACGAAAGAGGAGGAAAAGGAGGATGCAAGTTACCCAATGACATTGGTAAACTCATCCATTTAAGATTCTTGAGACTAAGGGGTTTGAGATTCTTGAGTTCAAAGTTGCCATCATCTCTAGGCAACTTAAGGTGCTTGCAAACCTTGGATTTAAGAATCAAAAGCGAATACTCAAACTCTATTCATGTACTCAATGTGATATGGAGGATGCAGCAACTAAGACATCTATATCTCCCCGAGGAATGTAGTCATAAAACAAAGTTGAAATTGGGTACATTGAGAAACCTCCAAACACTTGTCAACTTCAACACCAAGAATTGTTATGTAAAGGATCTTATCAACATGACAAATCTTAGAGAGTTGGAGATTCAAGGGCCCTTCCATATTGAAGATTTTAACACGGAGGAGCTGGACAAGAATCCACCTATCATCCAAAGCAAATATCTTCATTCCCTGTCTATTATCCATGATGAAGAAGAAGGAATAGATCCAAGACATTTGGCGCACCTCCTTTTGAGTTGCGAAAACATTTCTAAGTTGAGCTTAGATGTGGAGATAAGAAGGTTACCAGACTTGTCTTCAAATCTCGCTTACATAAAGTTGAAAAGATGCCAGGTTGATGAAGATCCAATGCCAACACTTGAGAAGCTACCGTACTTAAGGACGTTTGACTTACATGAAGAGGCTTTCATAGGAAAGGAAATGTTTTGCTCTGCACAAGCTTTTGCGAAACTTGAATCTCTAAGCCTTAAGGAGCTGTACCTTCTGGAGGAGTGGAAGGTGAGTGAAGGAGCCATGCCTTCTCTTCAGCGATTGGAGATACAAAACTGCAAACAACTAAAAAAGCTTCCAGATGGACTGAGGTTCATTACAACCCTCCAAGAACTGAAGATTGAATCAATGCCAAAGGCATTCAAAGCTAAAGTGGAGGAAGGGGGAGAAGATTTCTACAAAGTCCGACATGTTCCTTCTATCATATTCCAAGATTGCGAGTGATAGTAATTATGATTAATGGCAGGTAATTCATAATCTTTGCTTCAGGAAATACTTAACCCTTTTGTCAAATCCAAAATTATTTTGCATGTTTAGATTGTTTCTCAAGCAGATAATAATTTAGAGAAGATCCTATTTTCAATTCTTATCCTCTGTTTTTGACAATGTCTTATATTTGCACAAGATTTGCCATTTGAATTAGAAGTGCTAGAATATATATTCAATAAGGTGTTAAGCACGTTGGTGATAATCAGCAGATGCAATTTTTTAAGTGTAATTTCAAGATTCTTCAACTACTTCATATGAGATTGACATTTTGGAACTCTTCCTCTTCAGGTGTAGAAGGCATTGCCATATTTTTTATTCTGCTGCTGTTCTTCATGGGACCAAATATATTTAAAAGAGTTGTAAAATTGTGTAGTGTGTGGAATTGTGTGCAAAGTCGGAGATTTGAGATTGACTTGTATTTTCTATATTGTACCGTTGTGGAGGTAAGATTGGGTTTTTCCCAGTCCCCCCTTCAACGTTGAATTTGATAAAGTAGACCGCACTAATTAATTTTAATTATATTCTTAATCTTCACTCTGCTTTTTTAAAAGGTATAATAATCCTCACTTTAAAAAGTAAACCAACTCTGCTTCCTCACTATCATCACTCACATTCTTAATCTTTCTTTACTTTAACTAATATATATAAAACTATTTACATTAGCTCATATTGCCACAAGTAATCATCTCTCATTTTTTTATTTAATTTAAATAAATAAAACTTAAATAAATAAATGAAATCTTCATTTTACTTATTCAATTACAGGCTAATTTAAATTTATTATTGAATTATAAATAATGATTTAACTACAATATTTTTTTGAAAATTTTATTTAAACTTTATCTAACATATTTTATATAATTCCACATAATCAAAATTGATAAATCTAAAAAACGTATTAAATTGCAGGCTGATTTAAATTTATTTCAATCATAAATATTGATATATGCAATACAATGAACATCCATATGAACTCATTCAGCTTAAGCAGATTCATGTCAACGCTTATGGCAAATTCATTGGTCAAAGCATTCATTGCTTTTTTCTTATATCAATAGCCACTGTCGTTAGCGACTTCCCGTTCATCATCGCTTAGAAGAAGGCATTGATCACCGGACTTAAATCTGATACCAAATGCATCTCCGTCTCTATCAACATCTACAATCAAGGCTTCTAGATGGCATATGATGTAAGTCTCGTGGATTATAGCTGGCTCCAAGATGCATCTGATGTTACTAGTCGGAGTATTTCAATCATGATAGAAATTTGGTGCCCCTCGTTTTCTATCACATCCATTTGAGTTAGAGGCAAAAAAAACAGTGCATATTACAAATCCTGATATCATCAAAATAATGAAGTACACAAGGTTTATCATGTAGATTGTCATGTCTAAAATTTTAATATTTTAGTTGATATTTTATTAAAAACATCAATTTATAACGTGACCCAAGCATCTTATTAGATATTCGAGTATTTTAGTATTCTAAAATTTTTAGTCAAATATCAAAATTCTTAACCAACATCAAAATCTCTAACAAGATACTTTTTGAAATGTTGGTGTTTGATTAGAAATTTAGATATTTTGGCACTAAACTTCTAATGCAATACCGATATTTTCGACATAATACCAATATTTCTAACCGATACCAAAATTTCTAGCATGACACTAAAATTTCTAAGCAAAATCAAAATTTCTAAAAGCATCTCGTTAGATATTTTGTCAAATTTTCTAACAATTATCACAAATTTTAAGAGCATTAGATATTTTTCTTATTTATTTGAAACTTTGGTATTTGGTTGTAAATATCAGTATCTATTAGAAATTTTGGCATCGTGTTAGAAATTTTAAGGGATACAAAATTTCTAACCAAGTACCATACTAAAATACCAAAATATCTAATGATTTTTTTTTAATATATTGGTATGATTACATGGTAATACATATTCATACTTTTTTAATCATTTAACAACTCACGTACACCTTGCGCACATAGATACTCGAACCCAAGTCTCCAAAAATAAACAACATCTTCTTTTCCATTAGAGTCACTCGTTGAGTTCATATTTTTAGAAATTTTAGTATTTAATTAAAAATATTGATATCATGTTAGAAATTTTGGTTTGTGGAAACCTTGTCCTAAGGGGTTTTTTTCCTCGTACAACAAAAACTTTAAGTACCTAATTGAGAAAAGTGATATAATTTGAGGGTCAATTTTACATTTATCTTTTCCTTTCACCTAATTAAAAGTTTATCTTCATTTATTGTCAATTAGTTTAGAACAAATGGGTAAAGTATGGACTCCTAACTTGGGACTACAATGTCATTTCCAATGTGTAAATATGTATTTTTTTTTGAACCTGAGTATTGGCTTGATGATCAACGGTGTTTACTGCCTTAAATGTGATCTGAGTTCGAGTCGCGCTAGTAGCTATTTATAATTCATAAAAAAAATACATGTGTTTTTATTTTTTGAGAATATAATATAACTTTAATACTGCATCCAATGCAAGTTAAATACTCGAATTTATATGTATAGACTAATATTTTTTCTGGAAGTGAGAACAATTAATAAGCAATTAAAAAGATTAATAAAACCTAAAAAAGGATAAATCCAACTGATCCAACTATAAAAGCTGAAATAGATAGATAAGTTTAAAGAAAACCACTTGGGCTGCTACTTTTCCTTCTTTTCACATTTCACAATAAAGTTTCCCTTTTTCTTTCCACGCTTGCCAGAACTGAAATTCTATTTGTTTTCCTACAAACATTACATTTTGAGCAATACAAACACTGAGAAATCAGTGTTCAAAATATAGAGAAAATCTATGGAATTCTCAGCTATATCCTCTGTTCTCGAAACAATTGGCATGCTAACTCAGCAAGTAACATCCTTGTTGGGTGTCGATGACCAAGTTAAGAGTTAAGAAAGAGAGCTGAGATGGATGCAAAGCTTCTTAAAAGTGGCTGATTCAAGAAAAGCTGATAATGAGGTGATGCGTAACAGTGTTGCTGAGATCAGAGACTTGGCCTATGATGCTGAAGATGTGATCGAGACTTTTGCCCTCAAAGTTGCATCCAAAAGGAAAGCTGGTTTTTCGAATTGCGTCAAAAGATCGGCTTGTTTCCTTAGAAAGGGATGCTTGCTCTGCCAAACCAAGTCTAAGATAGAGAAAATCACAGTCAGAATCAGTGAATTGACTTGACAATTGAAGACATATGATGTAACAAAGTTGGGGGTTGATGGAGAAGGACCGAGTTCTTCAACTCGAAGGCGAGAGTCAGGGCTGCCCTATCCTCATATTGTCGATGATAATATTGTTGGATTGGATGGTGATATCAAGACATTACCGCCACTTTTTGTTGATGAAGAAAGTGAATGTAGAGTTGTTTCTATATGTGGAATGAGTGGTCTTGGTAAGACCGGTCTTGCTAAGAAAATATATCAACATTACCAGGTTGTCAGTCATTTTAAGTACTTGTCTTGGGTATATGTTTCTCAACAATTCCAAGCAAGAAAAATTTGGGAAGACATCTTATCCAAGCTTTCCTCCACCAACGAAAGAGGTAGTAATCAAAGTGACGATTAATTAGCACATAAACTGTTTAAGTTCCTGGAAGATAAAAAATGTCTGGTGATACTTGATGATGTTTGGAACACTGAAGATTGGAATAGTCTAAAACCTGCTTTTCCAATTCAAAGGAATAGCAATAGCAAGATATTGCTCACATCTCGAACGAGAGAAATAGTTTCCCATGCTGACCTAAGTTGTTATCGGTGGGAGCTGCAGTATCTAGACAATAAACAAAGTTGGGAATTGTTTCAAAAATTGCATTTCCTCAATCAAATTTTGCAGGTAATATGAATATCGAATTAATAAACGCAAAATTATTTGATTTTAATATCTATACATATAGGTATGTATCATACCTATTCACGAATCAAGCTACCTATTCAAACTTGAAATTTGAGAGAGTGATAAAAAATTTCATATGTAGATCATAATTTTCTTTTTTTTTTCCTTTTTTTTTTACAGGCTATGGAATTGATGCGAAATTAAGAGAGTTAGGGAAAGATATAGTTAAACATTGTGCAAGCCTTCCATTAGCCATCGTTGTCTTGGGAGGAATTTTGGCTACAAAGAATAATTCATTAAATGAATGGCAAAGGTATCCACAAATGTGAAGGCATACTTGAAGACTATGAGATACGTAAGGGTAGATTGATTCCACTATTAATTGCTGAAGGTATTGTTTCACCAAATCAAGAAGAAGATTATGGGGAAATTGCGGAAGATGTGGCAGAAGGTTATTTGATGGAACTGGTGGAAAGGTGCATGATTCAAGTATGTGAAAGAGACATCGCAACCTTAGAGGTCAAAACATTTCAAATGCATGATCTGATGAGAGATTTCTGCATGTCAAAAGCAAAAGAAGAAAAATTCTTTTTCATTGTTGATCAGTCAAATGCAAATTCGTCATCCACAGTTCAAGGGTTTCGTAGAATTTCTATGCATGAATACCGTCGGATAGAGTGCATTAAAAGTACAAATATTCGATCGCTTCTTTTCTTCAAAGAAATTCCAATAGAAGCGTTTCGGCCCCGATCATTGGTAAGTTACGAAGAAGGCGAAAGTCATCTCTGCAATCCTCTAGCTTCGATTATGTTTATTTCAATAATTGGTATATCGCTTCTAAAACTTCAAGGAATTTGGACATACATGCTCAACAATTTCAAATTGCTAAGAATCTTGGACTTGGAACCAATCAATGATTTTCTTGGATGCAAGTTACCGAGTGATATAGGAAATCTCATCCATTTAAGATTCTTGAGTCTAAGGGATCTTAGCTTCGTAAGATCAAAGTTGCCATCGTCTTTGGTAACTTGAGATGCTTGCAAACCTTGGATTTAAGACTTGAACGTGGACCATGTTCATATTCTATTTATGTACCTAATGTGACATGGAGGATGCAGCAACTAAGACATCTATATCTCCCTTCCAAATGTAAAAGCAGAACTAAGTTGGAGCTGGGTACTTTGAGAAACTCCAAACACTTGTGAACTTCAACACCAAGAGTTGTTATCTGAAGGGTCTTATCAACATGACAAATCTCAGAGAGTTGGAGATTATTTGGCCCTTCAAGATTGAAGATTTTAATGAGGAGTTGGACAAGAATCCACCCATCATCCAAGCTAAATATCTTCATTCCTTGTCTATAATCAGCAATGAAATAGATACAAGGCATTTGACCCACCTCCTTTCGTGCTGTGGTAATCTACATAAATTGAGATTAGATGTGGAGATCAGTAAGTTACCAGAGTACCACTACTTGTCTTCAGATCTCGCTTACATAAAGTTGACAAGGTGCAAGCTTGAGGAAGATCCAATGCCAACACTAGAGAAGCCGCCTTACTTAAGGATTCTTGAATTGCATGACAAAGCTTTCGAAAGAAAAGAAATGTTTTGCTCTGCACAAGGTTTTCCCAAACTCGAGTCCCTAAGCCTTATGTATTTTAACAATTTTGAGGAGTTGAAGGCGGATGAAAAAGCCATGCCTTCTCTTCGAGGATTGGAGATTGGTTACTGCCCCAATTTGAATATACTTCCAAATGGACTGAGGTTTATTACAACCCTCCAAAAATTGATGATTGAATCAATGCCAAAGGCATTCATAGCTAAAGTGGTGCAAGGACGAGAGCATGGTCCTTGTATCATAGTTCAAGACTGACATGATCCTTGCCAGGTTATTTCTTAATCTGTCATAGACATTCATAGACATTATTGCTTTTGTTCTTACACTCTGTTTTTCACTTTAATTTGTATTAAGAAACTGAGCTTGTTTTATTAATGTTTCAGAAGAAGAACGGGGTTTATTGCCTAATGGGAATGGATGGCATGGACAAGGTAATATTCTACTGTTCAACTCCTTTATATTAATTGAACATGATTCATACTTCATAGCTGTTGACCTTTTTTATATATATGTATATATGTATATATCCAAGTTCCATTGGATCTATCACACAATTTCAACTACTTTTTTTATTAAGAAACAGTGTGGAAATGTGCAATTTGGTGTGTCATAATATTGTAAAATTGGATAGTTGGAATGATCTAATTGGCATGAAATTCGTTTGCTTTACTTCCTGTTTATAGTGATAATTAATGTTCATAAGATTGTTATTGTCATTTTTTCTATTAATATATTAGATTATATAAAGGTTTTATTTTACCAGATGTTTTTAATTTATGTCAAATTTTAAATTATACTGAAACTTCAAATTTTCTAATTTCATTAGTCATGGTTATTGATGATATGCGTAACTAGATTTGCTCAGGGGTTAGGCTACCAGTTCAGGCCCGAAAGTTTGCCCGAAATTTGAGAGGATTTGAGTAAAAATATTAGGTTCGAAAAATAGGTTTGGATAAAAATTAGGCCCTTTTAAAATATGGGTAGGGCTTGTACTTGAACATTTAAGGCTCGAGCTTAGCCCAACCCGTTTTTCAGTTTATAATAGTTTATATTATGTAATTTGTAACACATCAAAAAAAATCTATATTAAATATATAATTTTACTCTACTTTAAAACTTTAAAATAATTTTAGGATGATTATATAAAAATTTTCAATAAATAAAAAAATTTATTAATATTAAAATAAAGTAAATAAATATTTTAAAAAATATTTAAAATATAATATATGGGTGAACTGAAAATGGGTTTGGGTTAGTATTTTGCAAATATGAATGAGTTTGGGCAAAATTTTAAGCTTATATTTAGACAAAGATTTTATAAAAATGTTTTTTTTACTTTATATAAAAATAAATATAGAAAGTAAAATAATAATTTATATACTATTTTTAATAAATAATTCATTAAAATATATTATTTACATTTATGAACAATGTTTTTATGAATAAAATAATTTTGTAAAAATAAATTACTTTTGAAATATAAAAGTTTTATTTACATAACCTAATTAAGAATATTTTATTTTAAATTTATTTACTTTTCCTATAATTAAATTAGTACAAATAAAATTTATTCTAGTTATATTACTTATTTTTTTTAATTTATATGAAGCGGTGATTAAAATTCTTATTTAACACCAATTCAAATTGTGTGACTCATCCCTACCCCAATATTGTATAAAAAAATTGGAAAATACAGAATCTATATTTTTAAGTATTTTATGAGTCAATAATTTTTTTTATTTCTCAAAATATATATCAGAGTAAGTACAGTAACTAATCATCCACATTCTATATAAACCCATTAAAGGGAAGATGCGGCAAAAAGTTTGAGTCAATAATATTTATTTATCTCAACCACATTACAACCTAAAAATTACTCAAAATCGCTAATATAATCTGGCAATCAGTATTAACAACATGCATCTCATCAATAATATTCTTCGGCACAGCCACTTTTGGGCTCTTCTTAAAAAGGTCCGAGCAATATGTAATCATCGGCATAGCATCCCGAGTAATAGCTAGCTTTGCGGCATCCGACCCTTTATCACTAAGCATCCGTCCCGCGCTGTCAATATTATCCCGTGCCCCTAGAAATCTCCACCAGCAGTTATCGAGAAGGTTATGAAGTGCTGGATCCTTCGTGTTCGTGTACAAATTATCCGTATCGGTGTATAGTTTATCGGCGTCGCGTGTACCACATGTAATCGATATCGCTGCCAAGCCCTTAACGTCGGCTGTTGCACTTTTCGGATCACTGTGAAGACATCTTTGGCAAAGACTAGGATCAGGTGTTTTGTTGCAGACATTGATTATCATTGCTCCATCAGACATTACATGAAATGGTTGTAATGTGAAAGTTAAGGTAACGAGGGAAAGAGTGAAAAGACAAAGCCTGAAATTCGCCATTGTTGAAGTTTCTAAAGCTACAACTTTGCCTTCTTTGTGTTTTGATTTAGTGAATGGTAATCTTCTTGTTTGCAAGAACATATTTATATTGCTAGGGTTTCCTTATATGAATGATTTTTTTTTCTTTTCCAGATTAGATTAGAAATCACCCCACTACTAATATATTTTTTATTTAATTATAAAAAATTACAAAATAATCACTGAACTATTCTATTTTTTTTATCACCAACCATTAAATTACTAACACAAAGATACTTGATAACTTTTAAAATTAATATAACAATAATTTTAACCGGTAACATTTATATATGTATTGGTGTGTTCTTTCTTTGGTTTGGGTTGGTTTTCATTAGTGTCTGCTCTTTGGAGTTGTTTTTGCTTGTATGTTTGTTGGTCTTTTTTTGTCGTCGTATCTTGTTTTGTCTTTGTATGATTGACCTTATGGTCAGTTGTTTTTTTATTTTGGGTTAATAAATTGAATTTTGGCCGAACAACAAAAATTAATCTTTCATTAATATATACACATTGTATAATTTAATAGCTTTATTTTTCTTGTTGACATTAAGAGTTAATTCTAAAAGAATGAGGAGTTAATTTTTTTTAGAATCAAGATTAATTTGACATAATATATAAATGTTAAGGGTTAAAATTATCATTAGTTATAGATTATTGTCTTAAGTTATAATATATATTTGTTAAACCAGCTAGCATATAATGTTTTTTTTTTGGGTACTATTAAGGTATTTTCTATATTTATTTTACTATCCATGAAAATTATTCTTTCCGAAATTTATGATTTTTTTCAAAATAAAATCTTAAAATAATTCTGACAATCAAATACAGCAAGCGAAATATATGGAATTGTAATTTATTTATATTATAATTCTGAGAGATATTATTTCTTTGTTTAGAATCTTTGAGTTTGACCATTACAAGCGAAATTAGTACGATGATACGCCATTAAAATACAGCAAGGGTGCATGTTAACCCGATGCTGACAACCAATCAGTGGTCAAGTCCGAATAAAGGATGGGTTAAATTTAACATAGATGGAACGGTGTCGCAAAATGGTTCTTTTGTGGTCATTGGGGTGTGTTGAGGGATAAAAGAGGCATTATTTAGGATGACCCAACTGAAAACATCGGACTGATATGATCTTGATGCTCAGTTCTTCTGGCAACACTGGAGTATAGTTGGAGGCTCTATATGCTCTGTTCTATACAAAAATTTGGTTGAACAAAACAAGTTAGCTTTATAGTTAACCGTAACATCATTGGCAACATTCTTACAGTGCAGGAAGCTATTCACACAATGCGAACAAGTTAGCTTAATAATTTTTTTGTAATAAAAATGAGTATATTATTCGTATCTTTTCATGAGAAAAGAATAACTCAATTATGGTGATCAAATATTATGGCTCCCCTTTTATTCTTTGCTCAAACTTTTAGCAACGTATGATTAAAGAAAATGGATTTGATTACATCAATTTATTCTTTATTCTTTTGCTTTTTATTTTTATTTTATTCAGAATCAGTCGCCTAAGCATTGGATTGAGAATCCAATTTTAATTGCAAAGTACTTTGTTACATCATCAGAATCACTTCAACCTATTGCACAAGCAAGAATTTATAGTTCAATCATTGCACAATGTTGTCTTTTGGAAATATATATCGCTTTTGGTGCTTTACTTAAACATGCTGCAAGGATTTGATAAAGATAAAATAAAAGATTGGTTTCAACAAATTAGTTGTTTGCTTTAGCTTCCATTAATTAGGACTACTTGCTAAAGCAATTGGATAAGAATCTAATTTCCCTTGTGCAGTCCTCTTATCCTTCCATGGGAATCACTTCAACCTGTGTCCAGAAGCAAGAATTGTGTACTTTAATTTAACTTTGAACCAGATTATCAATTGTACCAGAAACCAAAAATTCCAAGATATCAACTGTCATTGGTCACAATTTTTTTTTTTTTTTATCTCTCATGGATTTCTCTGCTGTTTCTTCTGCTCTCAAAACAATCGGCGAGTTAACACAAGAAGTCAAATCCTTGTGGGGCGTCGATGAACAAGTTGATGGATTGGAAAGTGAGTTGAGATGGATGCAAAGCTTCCTGAAGGTGGCAGATGCAAGAAAAGTTGACAATGAGCTGATACGTACCAATGTTATTGAGATCAGAGAGTTGGCCTACGATGCTGAAGATGTGATCGAGACGTTTGCCCTCAAAGTTGCTTCCAAAAGGAAAGGTGGATTTTCAAATTGCATCAAAAGATCCGCTTGTTTCGTCAAGGAGGGGTGCCTGCTCCACCAAACCAAGTCAGAGATAGAGAAAATCACAGCCAGAATCAAAGTATTGGCTCGACAATTGAAGGCATCTGATGCATCAAAGTTAGGGGTTGATGGAGAAGGACCAAGTTCTTCAACTGTAAGGCGGGAGGCAAGGCAACCTTTTCCTCATGTTATGGATGATAACATTGTTGGATTGGATAAGGACATCAAGAAACTGGTCCAAGTTCTTGTCCATGAGCAAAGTGAAAGCAGGGTTGTCTCCATATGGGGCATGGGTGGTCTGGGGAAGACCACTCTTGCCAAGAAAATATATTGTCAAAGCGAAGTTGTTGATCATTTTGAGCACTTGGCTTGGGCATTTGTTTCTGAAAACTGTCAAAAAAGAAAAGTTTGGAAGACATTCTATCTGATCTCAACATCAAAGTTGACAAGAAGATGAAGGTTGAAAAATTAGCAGAGAAGTTATCTAGGTTCTTGAAGTAAAACAAATGTTTGGTGATACTCGATGATATTTGGAACACCGAGTCTTGGGATATCTTAAAACCAGCGTTTCCAGCAACAGAGACGAGAAGCAAGGTATTGCTCACCTCTCGGAACAAGGAGATAGTTTCACATGCTGACAAAAATGGTTTCCTATATGAGTTGCAGTGCCTAACTACCAACAGAGCTGGGAACTATTTCCAAAAGATTGCCTTTCCCCCACCAAATTCTCCAGGTAATATGTTTATTGATTTCATAATGGTGAAATTATTCTATCCTAATATATATTGCACAACATTTACTCTACATTCTTTTTTTTTCTAAAAAAATTTATATTTTAAATTAGCATAATGACTTTTTGACTCATCAATTTACTTAAAAAAAAAAAATTTTAAACCCTTAATTTTTTTTCCTTTTTTTAACATTTGAACTTGTATTGTTTGTCAAACAATCCTCAAATAGATGGAAAAATTAATAACTTTGGAGAGTCAAATAAGTCATCGTGCCTTCTAAATTGTTTTCGAGTTATATCTTGTCACTAAAAGCCTTCCAAAGTTTCTTAATTTGATTATTGTATGATTTTTTTTTTATGATAAATTTGATAATATTGTAGTGTATTTCAGTAAAGATACAAAATATTATACAATTATCAAATTCAATTAATTTATTTTATTTTTTATGATAAAGTTACTACTTGAATAAAACTCTAAC